>CM031679.1:3010171-3322671 GCA_006182925.3 Reinhardtius hippoglossoides
ACTCCAGCGGCAGCGGCAGGGTCATTAAAGCCCTGTTCACAAGCAGGATTCAACCATTCAAGGGCAAGGCCGGAGCTGCTGTGGTGTTTACGCTCCTCGGGAAGAAGAAGAGGAGGAGGAGGAACAAGAGAGGAAGATGCAAACAGATCTGGAGTCTGACTGGAGTGAACAGACGGAGTCGCTGTCTGCAGACAGACGTCCTAATCAGATCGCTCTTTGAACTGTACATGTTGGATGTGAGCGAGGTCGTTCACCGCCGTCACCGAACTGACTCTCTCCTCGCCGCCGTTTGCTCTGGTAATCTGACCTGAAGCTCCGAGGCTGCAGGTCACAGTCCAACAGGTCACTGAGAGGGGGGGGGGGGGGGGGGGGGGGGGGGGGGGAGAGGGAGGGGGGGGGGGGGGGAGGAGGGAGAGAGGGAGAGGGAGAGAGAGAGAGTTATCCTGTTATATTTTTTTATCTTCTGTCTTCTTTGTTTTTTATTCTTAAATTCTTCATCTCTTCTTTTATCTTTACTTCTCCACCTCGATATTCCTTCCCTCCCTTCCCCCTTTTCCTTCTGTCCATCCTTCTCTTATTTACTTTCCTTCCCTCTTCATCTTGTTTCATAATTTCCATCCTTCTCCTCCTTTCTTTATTCTTTCCTCATGTCCTCCCTTGTCTGCCTCCCTCTTTCTTTTCCTCTTACCTCGGTTCATTAGCAGCATTAGATTTCCTGATGACATCATCTGTTTTCATTGGCTCCACTTGTTTTTCCTCTGATTTCTTCTCACCACTCCTTCTTCTTCTTCTTCTTCTTCTTCCTTCTTCTTCTTCTTCCTCTTCCTCTTCTTCTTCCTCATTCTTCTTCCCTCTCTCCCTGTGTGAACACTCTCTCGCTCTAATCCCGCTCTGACGTTCCCATCAGCAGTAATCATCGGTCTCCTCTGATCCGAACATCTGCCGTCTTGGCCTCGGCGTCAGCGGTGGACGTGTTGTAAACATCTGTCCACGGATCCACATCAAGCCAATCAATTACTCAGTTAGTCTTTGGGCTCGATGTCCCGGGTCCCATGTGTTTTCACGTGTGTGGCCGAGTTTCCAAGTTTGTCCGAGCACAGATGCTGAAGATTACGAGGAGCTTTTCAGTACTTGTGGTATTTAGTCGTTGGGTTTGAGAGTTTAGACCAGTTGGTTTCTTTTCTCACGGACCAGGGATTTTTTTGATTCCTCGTGTGACTTTATAAACAGTTCACACTGAACTGGGTTAAACATCGTCACTTTTTGTCATTTAAAGCTCCTGAAAACATGAATTGAAATCAACACTAGTAGTTATTTGAAATTTGTCAGGGTTGGGGTTGGGACTTCTAACTGAATGGATTTCCACAGAACCTTGATGGCAGGATGTGAAATGTGTCCGATTTCTTGAACATGGCGAGACAGCGAGAGAGCTTAATGACATTTCCACTGTTCAGGGGACTGAGACCTATGACCGTGAAATCTGATGCAGCTTGACTGTCGGGGCCCCGGTGTGATATAAGGGGCCATTCTAGTTTTTAATCTTTAAATCTCAACTATTCTTTTACATCGGGGACTCTGCAGTGGGTCTTATTGGATTTACAGTAACTTGATCCCACACGTAAACAAACCCTAGTTTATAGGTTACATTCTGCTTGGTCCAGACAAATATACAAAATTTGGACGTGGATCAGTTTTAGTTTTTAAACCTGTGAAACCGACATCAACACTGTGCTGCAATGACTGCATAGGAAGGAAGCCTCCCAGGTAACAGCTGCTGTCCAGGCCTGGTGATGTCTCCTCTTCACGTCACGTCAAAGCCTTGAATTTACCTCGGTATTCTTCTGGAGTGGAGAAGGAAGGAATCAGCGGCGTCCCTCAGGGGTCAGTTGTGGGACACGTGTGATTTTTACATGCTTGACGTTATACAGATGACACACAGTTGTACCTGCGCATTAGAGCCACGATCCCGACATGCTGAGCTCACTACACGTCTGCAGGCTTCACTAGAGATTGTTTCGCAGCACGTAACACGACACATCTGCTGTTTCCCCGTCACAGAGAATCTTGGCGTTTGGTTTAACAGTAACAAACCAAAAACTTGTGCTGTATTGTTTTTATATTGTTTTAGACCTATTTCCAAATGATGATCCATTTCATCTTTCAAAGACCCAAAGAGCATTTTACAGCCATCAGCTCCAACCAAAGGTCTGTTGATCACTTCCAGGCTGAACAGAACTCTGCCACCGGGCTTTTAACAAGGTCCGAGATAAGTGACCACATCAGATTGAGCCTCGTTCCGGCTCCCAGTGTGTTTTAATTATTGATTTTAAGATCTTGCTGTAAGGCTCTTCATGGCTAATTGCTTTCGGTCTATATGTCCAGCCTCTACTCGCACGTAGCCTGAGGTTCTCAGGGGGGGGGGGGGGGGGGGGGGATTTGTTTTTTATCTGAGGCACGGCTGAAAACGGCTGAACACCCGAGGTGACAGAGTTTTCTCAGTCAGGGGCTGGAAGCTGTGGAGCGAGCTGCCTGAGGAAATCAGCTCAGCAGAATCTGTGACCTCTTTTCAATCTTTCCTTAAAATATACTTTTACCAGAGAGCTCTTGGTTTTATTCGTTTTATTATTTTCCTTATTGCTCGAAAGGTTTTCATCACCGGCTTGTTTTGAAGTGGTTATTATTAATATAATCATCATTGTTATTATTGTTATTGAATGATAAAGAAGAGGAAACAGAAATGATTGAAACTGTTCTTACTTTAGCTTCCTGACGACTATAGTTTAAGTGATAGAAACATTGGAGGAACAAGTGTTCAGGTCTGTGAACATAAATTGTTGTGAACAGAATTCCCTTTGAACGTTATTGTTAACATGTAAAATTGACCCTTTTCATGCTTTGATATGATTCTGCATCCAACGAGAAAGACAAACTGAAAGACTGGCCCATGAAAGCTGCTTCACTGTAAACAGTCACATGTGGATTTGTTTCTCACAGGGAATAACTCCTCAGTCAACGATTAATGACTGCGTGACATGTAAACAGATCATAAAAAGGACTCAATCTCAGCACATCACCGCCACATGATCTGATCTGCCGCGCGTGTCCTCTGCAGGACGTCTTCATCAGTCTCTGCAGGACGTCTTCATCAGTCTCTGCAGGACGTCTTCATCAGTCTCTGCAGGACGTCTTCATCAGTCTCTGCAGGACGTCTTCATCAGTCTCCGCAGGCTCACGGTCCTCTGCAGCCAACCAGGCAGACTTTCGACCGTGCATGTGATTTGTTGAATCTTTTAACTCGGCTTGACGGAGCCAGCAGACACTTGTTCATCTTCCAGGCGAGATTCATATTTAATTCAGTGGACCGAGCCACAAAGGACCTTCTGTTTGGTCTCATTATCCTCGGAGTAACAGTTAGTGAGTTTAGTCACGAGGATACTTTTTTATTAACAAGGGATATAAGATAAGAGAGAGAGAGGTCTGGAATGAGTGTGATATTTACTAAAATAATGCTCCATAACTCACTCATTAATACCAGTGATGAATCTTGGAACGTACCAAGGTTGTCAAAACATTTTACACGAGTAAAAATATAAATAAATAGAAAAAGACAAACCCAAGTCAAAGTAAAAGTACCACATTGGCTTTTCTTCTTGAATTATAAGGTACGGGTTCAGGTATTAGTCACATTGTGGGGACTTGTCTTCCTCATGGGGATAAAAAACACGAACCCATGATGTAAATCTTTCCATTACAAGGTGAAGACATGTTTTAAGGTTAGGGTTAATGTGAGGTTTAGGGTTTGGCAAGTAATAGCTGGAATGTAATGTCCTCTGAAGCCACGGAGGTATGTTGTGTGCGTGTGTGCGTATGGGTGTGTGTGCGTATGGGTGTGTGCGTATGGGTGTGGGTTTGAATCTGTAGAAGTTGTTCCTCCGCAGAGACTGAAAATGAGCTCACACTCACCTGAACCTGATCGGGAGCTTCCTCTTAATCCTCCATCCACACCGACTGTTAATAAAGCAGCTCAGAACAAAGCTCCTGCCTTTCTTTCCTTTCCCTCTGTCCTCCTCCCATCCTCCCATCCTCCCATCCTCCCATCCTCCCATCCTCCCATCCTCTGTCCTCCTCCCATCCTCCCATCCTCCCAGCCTCCCATCCTCCCATCCTCCCATCCTCCCATCCTCCCATCCTCTCCTCCACCTCACTGTTGCTCCTCTTTGATGAGGATTACTCTCCTCTGCCTTCATGTGCTCATCAGCTGTGTTAACCTCACGCTCACCCATCCCAGGCTGCCAGCCCGTGTTAAACCTGCTTCCAGGGGAAAATCCATTAATTACTTTGGATTTACAGGCTCCGGGTTCTGATTTGACAAGAGCTCATCCTATTCTGCAGAACTGACTCTGTGACCCGAAGAAAAGAAAAGAGCATTTAAATAGGAAACGTCTGATACTGCTCTTCAGACTGGTTTAAACGTTAGTGGAGAAGATGACTGCAGCAGATTTGTGATGCAGCAGCTCAGCAGAGGAGGTGTTGTGCAAAAAAATTAAGATCTGTAAATGAATCAGAGTCAAACTGTGAATATGTCGAGAACCAGATTTAATGGGAGATTTAAGAAGAATGTGTTTGTGTTTTATTTCTGTTCTAAGTCTGTCAGTCGGTTTGACTTATCTCCAGAACGCCACGAGAGAGAATCCTGTCCCATTTGGCCCAAATGGTCACAGGGACTCACAGATGAACTGATTAGATTTGGGTATCAGATTTTTAGCTTCTTGAATATAATATCTTAACTCTGCCTTCAGGGAATGGCTTCAGATTGTGTCCAGTTTTCACAAAGATGAACTCATATCAATGATCAATTGTCAAAGGTCGAGGATATGTGTGTAGACTGTAACTGCACCGGTTGCCGGAGGCGTAGAACTGCAGGGTGGTTCTGGTTAAGTATTTATTCTAAACTGTAAATACCCCTGAAATAAGAGGTTATATCTTCATCATCATCATCAGCAGGATTACACAAAAAATACTCAACCGATTTCCACAGAATTTGTTGTGAGAGTTAAGCTCTGGCAGATTTAGATCTGGGTGGATAATCGGGTGGATTCAGGAATTCAGGATTTATTTGATCATTTATTTCTACTTGGCCGTTGCCTTCTGGGTCTCGACCGTTCGTCTCACCCTGGTCCTGCTGACCTGAACATTTAAACACACCATGTGGCGTTGTGCTCCTGCAGGTGACCCAGCCGCCGCGGGCCGAGCAGCAGGGGCTGCTGCTGGGCGGCTTCGATGAGAAGGCCTACCTGGCGGCGAAGCAGCTGAAGCCGGGGGACGACCCGTACAGAGAGCATGCCTTCAACCTGCAGGAGAGCGACCGCCTGGGCAGCGAGCGGGCCATCAGGGACACCCGACACTACAGGTGAGCAGGGTCAGAGCCCCGGGCCCGGGCGCTTTCTGTCGGCTCCGATCTGCTCAAACAGATCAGGGACTAATCTTAAGCTTACGCTGCACATGGGTGTGTGGAGAACAAACAGTGTCGCTCCCTCATGGGATGTTTTTATTGCAGAGTCCTGATCCGACCTGTGCAGCCGCAGGTTTAACCCCCGAACACAGGAAGTTATAAAAAGACTTTGTTTGATCTGGAGATGCAGTGAGGCTTATTTTTTTCAAATTGAAAATCTCTCTTTCAGCAAGTTCTCAACCTGTGTATTTCTTCAATCTTTTAATAAAAAGTTGTTTAAAAAAGATTAAGGGTTTGTTTTTATGGGATGTGAATAAAGACACAGACTTAAACGCTGACTATGAAAATATATGATGTTCCTGCATGTGATTTTTTTTGTGAATTGTCAGACTTTTAAAATATATTAGAATTATATAATCTTATATAAATATAGAATAAAAGCTAAAGGAACTATAGGTAAAAATGTCAAATATTTGCAGTTTCTAAATGACCAGATATAATAATAATAATAATAAACTTTACTTATATAGCAGTTTAAAGAAAACTGTTTTTACAAAGTGCTACGCAGACACAAAAACAGAAAACACACTCAGTGCAATTTCAAATCTAAACAAGTTAATGCAGGAGACAATGGATGAAATAAAAGCAATAAAACAAATGTCGGGTTAATAGAAAGAATAAAATAAACCCATGAAATGCAGATTTGTTGCACATACTAATGAACCAAGTATCTGGGAAACAGACATTCTTGAGTTTATTCAAGTGATGGAACAAAAATAATCAACTATAATTAGCTGTCGCCATAGTTTCTACTGAAGCTCTATTCTTGGGTGGCAGGTTTGCTGTTGCTCCTGTTATTTTTATTTGTTTTATTACTGTTAACAGCTGCACTGAGATATAAACTAACAGGAGCAGACACACGAGTGAGTCATAAACAGGAGGGAGAATGAGTGAGGAACGAGGTGAAAGCTCCATTAAAGCAGCGAGGAACACTTAAAAAGAGGATTATACGGGAGCTGTGTTTACTTTTGAGCCCAATTAATACCGAGGGTTCGGCCCACTGAGCAGACACATGGAGACACAACGCGAGAGATGGAGAAACCACTGTTTATATAAACATGCATATATAAATCCCTAATGTGAGACGGTTGCCTGGATGATTGACTCGCCAGCTATTTATCATTTTCAGTGAATTAATTGCACGGTAACAGTTTGTGTTTTGTTCCTCTTCGTGTCTTCACACCGCCGGTTTAAAAGCGAGGTGCAGATTAAAAGCACAGGGTCAGAAATCTGTGCAACTGTCGCCTGGCAACCACATATTTCCATCTCATTACAGCAACAAGGCTGAGGCGACTCCGGAGGGCAACGCTGCCCAAAACCCACTGTGTGTGTCTGTGTGTGTGTCTGTGTGTGCGTGTGCGTGTGTGTGTGTCTGTGTGTGTGTGTGTGTGTGTGTGTGTGTGTGTGTGGTGTGTGTGTGTGTGTGTGTGTGTGTCTGTGTGTGTGTGTGTGTGTCTGTGTGTGTGTGTGTGTGTGTGCAGGATATTTCTGTCTAACTTGCTGTGATTCCCTTGGACGTCAGACGTCAGACCCCCTCACACATTGTCGTGTACTTGTGTCTCTGCAGGTGTGCGTCTCTGAATTACGACGCCGACCTCCCCTCCACCAGCATCATCATCACTTTCCACAATGAGGCCCGCTCCACTCTCCTTCGCACCATCAAAAGGTAACGAGGTCGCACACCGAGCGGCCCGGACCACACCGGAGCGGTGACTCATGCCTGATCTCCATCTCTCCTCCTCTGCCTCTAGTGTCCTGATGAGGAGTCTCGCGTCTCTGATCCAGGAAATAATCCTGATAGACGACTTCAGCTCTGACCGTAAGTCACTGTGGGTTTTTTTTTTTACTGCTGGTGAAAACAAAGGTGGGGTTTTAATTGATTTAAATGATCTGCCAATGAGGTCATGTCTTTGTTGTTTTGACATTTCACCAAAGCTACCGAGCAGCATTTCAACGAAACCTGAGTGTGGGACGGGAAGCTTGCCAGCACTCTCAGGAAACTGATGGCACTGAGAGTGTTTGGGCCGCGATCCCAAGATGTCAAAGGAATTACGTCACGAAGCAGATCACGAGTTCAAGTTTTAAACATGAATGAATTATTTGTCTAACTAACCCGGACGTTGTTAAAGCGAGGAGCTGATGGGCGGGTCGTGTTCTGATGTAACCCGGCCGGCGCTGTGGAATCACAGGAAAACCACATTTTAGTAATTATTCCGCTTTGTCAGCGAGAACTACATGAGCTCGTTACTGTCTGTAATTACCACCACATGCATCTTCTGTCTGCAGAGATGACCTACATTCACTGTGCGCTCTCACACTAACACACACACTAACACACACACACACATGCTGACCACACACACACACACACACATGTAGACACACTCGGAGGTGTTAAAGCTGCCAGACATCTACACAGTGACGTCCCAGCGGCGCCAGCGGCTCCATTAACTCCCAGATGCCTCGTTAATTGCCCGTTTACCTGCACCAGCGATGAACCAGCAGCAATGACAGGGTTGGATTATTCTGTCCCTGCCAAAGTGCCAGTGAGCAAGACTCTCAGCCTCCTCTCTGCGTCGGTGTGCAGCTTACTGAGTTCATTGTCACGTGAAGCTGTTTGAAACACGGTTACCCTCGCCGAAGAGGTTATGTTTTCACCCCCGTTTGTCTGTTTTTAAGAAAGATTGTGCAAAAACTACAATATGGATTATCACAAAACGTGTTGGAAGGATGTGGTTTGGATTAAACTGGGTCCAGATCCGGATCAGGGGGTAGATCAAAGAATTTATATATATATATATATATATATATATATATATATTTGCAGATATTGATCTTGATTACAAAAAATCTGGGATATTTAGGTGACTTATTTAAATCTCCTTGTTGTTGGACTTTGGTTTTGTCCATATTTGGATTTAACAGACTTTTTTCCATTTGGAGTTTGTAATTTCTTCTTTTACTTTGTTGTTTCTCAGGCATTTTATTTCCTCTTGCTGTAATAGCCTTGATTTCCTCTTTTCCTCGTGTCTGTATTTTCACAATATTCCTGTAGAACCAGACAGACCTGGTTCACCGCCATTGATGTCACACCCAACAACACAGATATCTCTCAGCGCCGTGTCACATCGCAAACAGACGGGCAGTGTCCAGAGCGCAGGTGAAGCAGAGACAGGCAGCGAGAGTGAGAGCTGATTGGCCGGTGTGAGCTGGCAGGCAGACGGATAGAGGAGGTGGGGGGGGGGGGGCAGCAG
Source organism: Reinhardtius hippoglossoides (assembly GCA_006182925.3). Lineage (NCBI taxonomy): Eukaryota > Metazoa > Chordata > Actinopteri > Pleuronectiformes > Pleuronectidae > Reinhardtius > Reinhardtius hippoglossoides. The sequence goes on from CM031679.1 coordinate 3,018,938, forward strand.
GAAGGATTGTCCTCTCCGGGTTTAATCCTGTTAACGCTCGCCCGGAGGAAAGTGTCCTCAGTCAAGGACAGTGATCTTCACTGTGAGTCCAGTCAACAGCACGTGATAGAGGAGAGTCCACTGCAGTGAACACTATGTACTGATGGTACCGGTGCTCTGTTAGGGTTCAATTCAATTAGGGAACTTAATTTGTTTACAGGAACTAAAACAAGACTTGAGTCACATCACGTAAACCACAACTTTGGATCAGTGCTGTTAATTATATATTGGATGAATTTAGAATCTTTCAGTTTTTATTTCTGCTCGTTCAGTTGCAGTTTTCCAGTTTTCATCATCTGGGAGTCGCTCATCTAGTTTCACTGTGCAGTGCATCATGGGAAAAAACATCCCATCGACGAAAAACTCTACTGTTTGTATATAGTTTTGCATTTTTACTACATTTCGACATTTTGTCCTGTGCAAACACACTTTATATTCAAAACATGCAGCGCAATTAGATGAAGTGTGTGAATGATGCAAGGACTCACATGTGCTTATGGACACACACACACACACACGCACACACACACACACACACACACACAATCTGCCTGGAAGTCCGCAACATCTGTTCAGTGGGTGTGATCTATGATTTTATGCTTTTCCTCCCTGAGTGGATAAAGCCCCCTCTCCTCTTCACTAAACACACACACACACACACACACACACACACACACACACACACACACACACACACACACACACACACACACACACACACACACACACACACACACACACACCTAACCACAGTTACGTCATGCCTAACCTTAACCTAACCCTAGACTTAAAACAGGCCTTAAAATGTAATGATTTACGTTATTTCCGTCCCCATGAGGAAGACAAGTCCCCATAATGTGACTGTGTGAGTAGATGTAGGTCCCGACGACAACATGTTTAATATCTGCACACACACACTCACACTTTGAGCTGTACATGCAAACAGAACCCGTGTGTACACACAGTAGATTGAATCCCACAGTAGAGTCCAGCTTGTCCTGTCTCTCTCTGTACGAGAAGAGGATCTGCTCGATTTACCTTCAACCCCTGAGCAGGATCACACTCGCTGTCTGCTGCTGGTGCTAATCCCCTCCGCAGTGGGCGTGTGCGTGTGTACCTGCTTGTTCGCCCTGTTTGTGATGATGTCCGTCCGTGTGCATCAACACAAGGTCCGGGCCAGATAACGCTCGGGTAGAGGAGAGGGAGCAGATGACGGGGACGAGCCGCTCGCTGCATTTGTTTATGGAAAAGCTATTTAGAATTAAATGATCCGGTGAAATGAAACTCTTTTGTTTGGGTGTTTATGTGATTATTTGCAGGATGTGATGGAGCACAGATGGTTGTTTGAATGTGATGAGTGCTCAGGTCACATGGCGCCGTGGCCTTTGCAGAGGGTGTGTGTCTGTTTAACTTTGTACTTTGTGTGTTGAAGTGCTGGACATCTATGAAGTGTGTGTGTGTGTGTGGGGGGGGGGGGGGGTGCTGTGTGAGTGTGAGACGAGCCGACGTGGATGAGATGTTATTCTCTGTGTGTGTCCTGCTTCCACATCCCATCCTCTCCTCTTGTCTCCTCCTCCAGCCGAGGACTGCCAGCTGCTCGCTCAGATCCCCAAAGTGCACTGCCTGAGGAACGGCAGGAGAGAGGGTGAGTGGAGGGACGGGACGGGGGGGGGGGGGGGCGACCATTAGTCTAATGGAAAGTCTCGGCTTACAGGTGCTGTATGTTTTATAACCAGTCCGAAATAAAGGAATTCTGTCACAGTATCACAAGGAAAGGAAAGAGAAAATGAAAGACGTGTTTACTTGTGTTTTAAACTCATTTTAAGTCAGTTTAACCAAAGAAATGCATCAGAGAAATATATTTTAAAAACAACAAAATTAGACTGAAACTATTCACAATTCTATCAACTCAACAAATAAACACATCATCGTTTGATTGACTGACAGAAAATATAGCTGGTTACCTCTTCCTTGGTTTCATTTGGGTCGTCACATGACCAAAACGTTTTCTGGGAGGTTGTTAAAATGTTTGAATGATTCCAGGGCTGCTTCTTGTGCTATTTTAAAAAGGTACAATTATTTTCATCGAACCGTTTCATCAGGTTTGTCACTGACTTTGGATCAAATCCCCTCAGATTGTTGGATTAAGTGTAGATGCTGCAGGAAAACTAAAATCCAGTAAACAGACGTTTAGCCTCCTCCTCTCATCTCGGTGTCGAATGCAAATCGCTGCTCCTTCCCTTCGCCGTCGCTCTCGTGTTCGTGGCAACGGCTTCAGCAACTCCTCTTTAAAATAGATTCCGGCTCCACATCAACACTTTTCCCCCTTTCTCCTTTTTTCACCGAGCAATTGAAAGTGGTTGCTGGGGGCACAGAGCGAGACCCAATCTGGTGTCTGCCTCAGAAGAATCCAATTAACTGGTTTCATTTCTAAAGGCTGTTTGTTCTGTGGACGCTTCGCCGGCCGAAGCCCAAACCGTGAATATCCCAGAAACACAGACGACTCCCTCTCGACAAATAAATAACTTTAATGAGATTCTGTAGGTTTTCAAGTTGTTCAGGACGGAACACTGGGGGGAACAATGTGACCGGTGACGACCTTTAACCAACAGAAAAACATCATTTGTAAATATGATGTCAAGTCTCTCAAAAACGACAATTTTCATAGTTTCTTTCAGCAGTTGCCTCAGTTCAGTAGAATTCAACGCAGCCGTCTGGAAAAACCTCCCTCTGATAATCGTTCTGTGCACCGATGAAGGCAACAAGTACACAACAGAAAACCGCAGTGATCTACTCAGCAAGGGGCCTGATCATGTAGAGCAATTTAATCTGCAGTTAGATTCTGATTCTGCTGGACAGGAAGTGTAAAGAAATCTGTGCTGCATGAGCTCTTTGGGCAGATTTGATCCAAAGCTCAGCAGCAGCAGCACTTTGCACCACTTATCGATGTTTGGCATCGGGAGGCGAAGAGGCCGTTACGCGAGTGGAGACTTGGTGGAAGTAAAGAGCGTCGGGGGGTAAAGTGGAGTTCCTCCAGAGCTGAGGAGTGTGACTCGGATGTCTCATGTGACCCGGGATGTGCTGTGGTTCCATAACAGCGATTCAGTGTTAGCTCAGATCTCAAGCTCTTCACTGTCCTTTGTCCTGCGCCTCCCTCAGGTCTGATCCGATCACGCGTGCGAGGAGCCAACACGGCCTCGGCCTCCATCTTGACCTTCCTGGACAGCCACTGCGAGGTCAACGCCGACTGGCTGCAGCCGATGATCCAGCGAGTCAAGGAGGTACACACACACACACACACACACACACACACACACACACACACACACACACACACACACACACACACACACACACACACACGTATCACACACATTATTTTGGAGGTGGAACACTCAGGTTTCGGTGATGTAACGCTTCAGGGGATTTTGCTCCGTCCCTGGGAGGATTTTATTGGCTGTGATGTAACATGTTGGCCTTCACACTGTTGATTCAACACTCGGGTGAGATTCACCTCGCCGTAGACCTGATGTCACGCGCCGCGCTGCCACCGCTGGAAAATGAAAGGTGATGTTTCCCAGCCGAGGTGTTTTCCGCTTGACTCTGGAGCTTTGCACCGGATTAGTCTGGTTTGTGTCGCTGCACGTTGGGTCTCTCCTCTGGTTTTTAATGCACTGGGAGGATTCTGTCCGTCCACCACATCCTACAAATTAAATCACGCCGGCCACCGGGGACGAGAACATGATATCCAATCATGAGGGTTTCACAATTTCAAAACAAAATCATGAACAGGAGGAGATGCAGAAACAGCCACTCTTCATTATCAGGGGGGATTTCTGCTCTGGTCGATTTTTGATTTCTTATTTTCACGTGAACCTTCATTTGGGCTTCAGGCTCACAGGGACACAGGAAACCGGGGCAAACAGGAATTCTCACTAATAAAAACAATTTTCAAGGTAAAAGCGACACAGCATCGTGTGAAAAGCAGAAAATACAATTAGAAACAACAGAAAGAAGAGGTCTCTGCAAGGAAAGGCTCAACGTTCCTATTACATTCTAGGAATTCATTCCAAGCATTGAAAAGTGAGCAGTGTCTTTGCTGCGGTTTATTCAGAAACAACCCAAACTCAGTGTTTCCTTCAGATTCTACTCAGTGCGATTGTTTTGCACATTGTGTTTCCCGACACTCGTCCTTGTGGCTCTGGGCAGCTCTGACTCATGCAGCTTGCGTTGTCAGTGTGTGTTAGTGTGTGTTACTGTCTGTTACAGTGTGTTAGTGTGAGAGCGCAGTGATGATTCTGCAGCTCCTCGGCTCGCTCGGCCGCCCGCCCCTGGTCCTGGACTCATTCATCTTCCTGACACCACAGCCCCGTCTTCGTAAAGGGTTTAGAGAGCAGGATGAGGAGTTCATGCACAGTGTGTGAAATACTGTAAAATCTTCATCTTTAAACTTACGCATGTATAATACATTCTTTTATTAATTACTGGTGGAGGAGTACAATATGTCCCCCTGCAATGTAGTGAGGTTTGTGTGAATGCCAGAGTTGTCTCGAGCAGTTTTCAGACAGATTATCTGGGTCAGACGTGTTCATGACAACAGGAAAATGTCTGTAACAACCAGGTGAAGGGAAAATGTCGGAGGTCTGAGAGCAGCTTTTTATCTGGCGCTTAGAACACCACTGAGGCAGCGACTGGAGACGTTGTGTTTTAGATTTGAGGGAACCTCGATAGAAACGACTCATGGATGAAGTCGAAAAACACGTTGTTGGGCATAACTCAAGATTTCATGCACTGACAAAACTGTACCCGAACGTCTGCCGGGATGAAATGAGCGAGTGACGACATTTTATATCCAAAAGGTCAAATGTCGTTCAACGTTTTGCACAAGCTTAACTTTAAATTCAAACCATCACAGGAACGAAAAGGGAGATTGTGACCAAACATTCGATTCAATCTAACGTGTTGATTTAATTCATAATCCCTCAGGAGGAAATGCGTTTATCTACAGAAAATGCTTCTGCCGTGTATCTAGTGTAATCTGTACCACACACGCTCTCCACATGTGTGTAATAACATTTACAGTTGAGAACATGATGTAAGTCCGAGGTCTGGATCTGGACCTTTAGCTCCAGCTGGACAGTGTCTCCTCTCTCACTCAGATACCCTGATGTGACAACTGAAGCACAGAACACATGTCCAATTCTGTGATTTGTTTATATATATTTTTTTAATTCTAATCTACAGATTAATTTTTCTTCTGTTCTGTTCGAAAATTCCTCTTCTCCTGTGAATCGCTGCGCGTCTCGTCTCATTCGTTGAGTTTCTGCTGCAGACGATAACTCTTACATTCCTTTCAATGCGACGGTAAATTAATCTGACTGTAAGAGACAGAATCTCACAGTGTGTGTGTGTGTGTGTGTGTTGTGTGTGTGTGTGTGTGGGGTGTGTGGGGGGGGGGGGGGGGGGGGGATATTGTCTCAGTTTTGGGACTTCTCTTGGCGCGCGGCCTCTTCATGCATCTCCAAATCACAGAGGCCCGATAAACTGTCTCTTGCTCAAAGCAGTCGAGAGCATCACTTTTCAAAATTGCTCTCTGGCAGGATGGCATTTCACACTCGAACCCCCCCCCCACTCCCACTCCCACTCCCACACACACACACACACACACCACACACACACACACACACACACACACACACACACACACACACACACACCACACACACTCCGAGCGCAGAGAACACAAAGTTCAGGACGGGTTCAGATTCTGAGCAGGAATTCAGAGAGGGACTGCTCTAATTGGAAACAGTCGTTTTTAGAGTGTCCCGATGCTAAGCTGGTCCCACCACACACACACACACACCACACAACACACACACACACACACACACACACACACACACCAACACACACACCAAACCAACACACAAACAGCCCAAAGTGCTTGGAACGTGTGGCACAGCCAGACGTCCACAGACAGATGCCGGCAACACTCACACACAAACTCTCCCAGATCAATAGTTCTCCTCTGTGCTGTGTTTACTGTTGTGTTGGTGCGACTCCTGCAGCAGGAGGTCACTTCACAGGTCACAGTTCATCTCTCATTCATCGTCCCATTACGAACTGGGGGAAGGAATGAGGGAGTGCGGCCCGCTCCCGTCCTCCGAGCTCTTTGTGTTCTGCACAGTGGGACCATGAGATGTTGGTAATGTCTCCACTATGTGCCTGTGCACTCAATTTAATGCATTCGATGTTTACTCTGGTTCTTTCTATGAAGCATTTTGCACTGTTCCGGTTTGCACTGCTCCCGTTCTACCCCCCCCGGCACGGGTTGTGTTCTTATGTGTGTTTGTATGTTTTGTCTATTTATATGTTTACACCTGGGATTAGAGAGACACAGCATTTCCATCCCGTCTGTGTCCTGAACATATCGCAGAAAATGGTAATAATATAAAACATGAATTGAGTTAAGCTTATTTAGTTTGGTTTATTCCACATAAATACACAATATAAATGCTTAATGAAAACCACACCCGAATATAACAGAAGAAATAAAATACAAACCATACCAAATCTTCAATACAGGTTTTATAAATATATAATATATATATACATTTACATCCAGAAATAGATGAATAATAAGATTAATCAATAAGATTTAACTTAATGGTTCATCATGACTGATCGATAGAAATTAACATATAAATACCAATAAGAGTGTGAATGTAAAATGTTTAGTCGTGTTCAGCCTCTTAATGATAAGTGTCCGTCCCTCTCCTCCTCTCGTGCAGGACCATACGCGAGTGGTCAGCCCCATCATCGACGTCATCAGCCTGGATAACTTCGCCTACCTGGCGGCCTCGGCGGACCTGAGAGGAGGTCAGCACACACAACACGAGCCGTGCACAGTAACAGCCGATAACACGCAGCTGCAGGAAAAACCCCTGTTTCAAAAAACGCATTGCTGCATGACATCATAATCCTCAACGGATCAACTCAGAAGCCATGAGGCAAATTCCACAGAAGCAGAGTCAAGTCGCTCCGTGTGTGAAGTTTGTGAAGATAGAAGTTCAGAGTCACCGGGTTCATTTACAAAGTGAAATCATTGAATTGACGTTTTGTTTCAGTCGTGCTGTGTTTGTTCTCCTCAGGGTTCGACTGGAGTCTCCATTTCAAATGGGAGCAGATTCCCATCGAGCAGAAAATGGCCAGAAGTGACCCCACACAGGCAATCAGGTGCGTCTCCGGAGCTCGTTACCGCTCCTCTTCCTCACGTTACCGCTCCTCTTCCTCACGTTACCGCTCCTCTTCCTCACGTTACCGCTCCTCTTCCTCTCGTTACCTCACTCACCCCCGGTGCTTCTCTGTTGTTTTTTGTAAGCGAGATTACTAGTAGCACACTACCGAAACTTGATGAACTGTGCTGTATCCAGTTGACTTTTTTTCCCACTTTCTTTTAAATTGTGAGATCGTTTTTTAAAACATTTTCATTGATTTCTCAGAGATCCATGAATTATTCTCTGGATAATTGTTCTTTCTTGTCCCTCCTTTCAAATTTTTATATTGACAAACAAACAAACAAATGGACTGGGGGGGGGGGGGGGGGGGGGAGATAACTACTAACTCTGATTGTAGTTTTCCTCTGGAGTGATATGAGGAGCTCACCTGCAGAGTTAGAAAGATGAGAAATCATCAGGCTTGTGAAAACTGAAACGACTCCTCCGCTCTCCGCAGGACGCCCGTCATCGCTGGGGGGATCTTCGTCATGGACAAGAGCTGGTTCAACCACCTGGGCCAGTACGACACCCACATGGACATCTGGGGGGGGGAGAACTTTGGTGAGCTCGCTGATGACACTGAACGTTTACTTCAATCAGAATAATAACTTTTTACTTTAGCTGCCCTGCTGCCAGAGCTCAGACGTAAACTTTAACATGTGATTCTGTCTAATAAAGATAAGTGGATCCAATAAGTTAAGTTTCATTTCACAGTTTATACTTTTCTAGGAGTTTTACTCTAAATTCTTATTATGTGAACTTCCTTGAAGGTGCCTATAAGAGGGGAAGGAGATTAGACACTTACAATTGGAATATTCAACCAGATTCATATGTGTGGTTTCTCTAAACTTAAATGTCTCATATTTACGTGTTTTATTGAATATTTTATTTTCATAAGATGACATTTGTTTCTGATTGGCCGGCCACAGATATCTAACTGTAGCCGACCGCTGTATCGAGGTGAAACTCTGTGGTTGCTCAGCCGTCGGTGCTGAAAGAGCCAAACAGAAAATCTAATTCTGTCTCAAATGCTTCATGGTTTCAGGTAGAATAACGTTATTATCCTCTGGGAAGGATTGTGCAGCGATACTCTGTTGTCCTGACAACGGCTGTGCAGCGTTTACTCGACAATGTTTCTGTTCTGTGGTCGTCTGCTGGCTCGGTTACAGAACGACGGCTCGTATTTGTGTTGTTAGAAAAGTTAAAAGAACAAATAAAAGGTTGGACGTTGTGCTCAGACGTGGCAGAAGGTGTCGGCTGTGTAGTCCTGACACAGTTCCTGGATATGGGCCGTAAGCGTTTCTCTGTGGATTAAGTGTTTTGATACTTTAACTGTATTTATTTTACACTTAGACCTTAAAACACATTTATTTAAACAGGAAAACCCAATGAGGGATAATGGATTTGACCTGGATTCCCCCTGGTAGTTTGCATAATGAGAGAATAAGGACTTATTCAGTTTGGACTAATTCAGAGTCTGTTTGTGAGGCTTTGGAACAAATAGTGTTTATTCAGAAACGAAAGGTGCTTGTGTTTATTTGTCTTGTTGACGTCGGTGTCTGTTTAAAAAGCGGTTTCCACCGACGGGAGCAGATGAGGAGACGGCAGATGCTCTAGGATTCTGCAGAGCTCCATCAGCCTGTGCTGCAAAATAACAAGTGCGTCCTTGGGATTTACAAAGCTGCAGAGACTTCACTTATCCACGACAGCAGCTTTCGTGCTATTGATTTATGGATTATAGTCGATTTGAGGCATGAAAAATAGCAGCTGAAAATGTTCAGGCAGATTCCGGGATGGTACAAATCAAACCGTGTGAATTCAGAGTTGCACAGACAGACAACAGACAGAGACCACTTCAGATGACCACATGTCTGTTTCTCTGCCTCATCCTCCACGTCTGTCCTCCTGCAGAACTTTCCTTCCGGGTGTGGATGTGCGGAGGAAGTCTGGAGATCCTTCCCTGCAGCCGCGTGGGTCACGTGTTCAGGAAGCGGCACCCGTACGACTTCCCAGACGGCAACGCTCTCACCTACATCAAGTGAGCCAACCTGACATCACGTCTGCCGCACGGCGTCATCACACCAACTGACAGTTCACCGACATGCAAACACACTTAATCTGTCTGTCGGCGGTAAAATCTTCAAATCAGCTCAGCTCAGCAGGAAGTGAAGGGCAAATTTCACACTTTGTCATTTCATGTAATTTAACGTGAAAACACAAAATCACTCAAACCTGAAATTCTGCTTCCTAATGTCCAGGAGGCTCAAAGTGACATGATTAATCTCTGGATGCGAGACAGAGTTACAGCCTGAAAAGACCATAACTTATAGTAAATAATATTGATAGATATAGTAGATAGATAGATAGATAGATAGATAGATAGATAGATAGATAGATAGATAGATAGATAGATAGATAGATAGATAGATAGATAGATAGATAGATAGGTAGGTTGATAGATAGGTAGGTTGATAGATAGGTTGATAGATAGGTTGATAGATTGTTGGGAACCACTGAATTAAATGTTTATTTCTTTTAATTTCACCACCTCCTGGACACAGATTTACCTCCAATATACATAAATCCATCTGTAAATCTGGAAGTGGTCTTGTATAAATATCTCGTCTGGACGATTCTTCCACTGTCGGATTATTTTCACAAGTTTCTCCTGTTGTGAAAGAATCCAAACTATCTCGTCTTCACTTGCAGAAACACCCTCGAGTTTGAGGAGGGCCTCCTGATGGAGATGTTTTTGTTGCCGTGTGCGACGCTGTCATTAGAGTCGGCTGCAGGAATGCCAGCAGCACTGTCATTACCACGTCTGAGCAGGTGTGTGTGTGTGTGTGTGTGTGTGTGTGTGTGCAGGAACACCCGGCGGGCTGCGGAGGTGTGGATGGACGAGTATAAACAGTACTACTACTCTGCCAGGCCGTCGGCACAGGGCAAGGCCTTTGGGAGGTTTGTCTAATACACTCTCATCCTCTTCTCTCTCAGTATCACGGAGAACGCAGCTCGGTGCAGGTTGCACACAGACTCAGACCTTCACTGATTATGTCCCTCCTCGTATTTATTGCTTTCAGTCAGGAAATAATAAATAATAGAGATATACGTGGTTTTCACTACGTGTTGCATCATGGCTCCCTTTCATATCGTCTGTCTGGATGTTGATCCTTGTTTCTCTTCATCCTACGCTTGGTTCTCGCAGCATCACCGACCGCTTGACGCTGCGGCGGAAGCTGAACTGCAAACCTTTCCGCTGGTACATGGAGAACGTCTACCCCGAGCTGAGGTACGGTTCCCTCAGGACGTGTGTGTTCAGACAAATAACCCGGCGTGATATCTGAGTTTGATCAATGCTTTGTGTCTGATGTGATTGTTCAGAGTTTTGAAGCCCAAAAGGAAGAAAGTGAAAAAAGGGTTAGACAAAACTTTTTTCAAACATTTTTGCTTTATTTCTTTCTTCTCCATAAACTGTGATTCTACAAAGAAACAGGGGAACTTTCCCTCTTCAGCGGATGAATGTCAAACACTTGTCAAACACTTCAGGAGAAAGAACAATGAGCAGAACATATATTTGAATGCAGGGGCTGGAAATGTGCACGTTTACATTGGACTTGACGAAATGTTTGATATTCATCACCTGCTCTTTCTCATGCAACAGCAAAGACAACCGTAGTTTTTGCAAACTCCATAAATAACCCAACAACATTTTTGGAGGCTGAAATGAAGTGGAAATAATTTTCAACCATCACTTAACCGCAAAAGAAAGAAATTTACGGGGGGGGAAAAGGCCCGATCATAAATAGAGTTTGAGTTTCTTCTGTTTCTTCCAGCACAAAATAAAGTCACAGCCTAAATCCATCTGTTATTAGTTAGTTTAATCTCCCACCTCTGTTTCTGTGGCTCCCGCCCAAATATCTGTGGTCTCTCAGCTCTGATTGTATATTTTTACAATTACGTGATGTAGCAATGCAGATTATTCAGTGATGTGCCTCAAGTCTAAAAGATCGTTCTGTGTTATGTTGGGACCTTTGGTTGACCCCCCCCCCCCCCCCCCCCCCCCCCCCCCCCTCTCTGTAAACGTCTCCCTCAGGGTCCCTGAGCAGGAGGCGGTGTCCAGTTTGCTGAAACAAGGCGGTTTGTGTCTGGAGACCCGTGGGAGCGACGTCCTGAGCCTGGCAGAGTGCAGGGGCCTCGGAGGCAACAGGCCACAGTCACAGGTCAGGACTCTCAGGGACGCAGACTGTGGGGCGCACACTTCAAATCGGGAATTTAGACCTGATCAGAGATATCAGTCCCCCTAAATATATCTGAACCAAGATCAAGATCCATGAATTCATCTCTGAGAAATCTACGGAAATGTGGGAAAACTCCTTATCTTGCAATGTTAAAGACATTTTTTAAATCTTGCGTCCGCACCCTGATGTGGATCTGCACCAAACCTTTCTGGGCTCTTCCCTGATCCGTACCGCCTCCTTCCACCAAGTGTCACGGAAATCTGTCAAGTAGTTTTTGGCGTAATCCTGCAAACTCACAAACAAACACAATTAACGCAACCAGCATAAGCATATAGAGAACATCGCATGGAGCTTTGCATAAGGGTGAAAATTAATGACTTACATATGGCGTGTGTTTGTGTGACTCATTCCTTTAAGTCTTCATTGTGTAATGTGTTATTCTTTCGGTAAATATAACGTTTTCATCAATCCCAGCTTCCTTCACTTTTCTTATTCTGTTGCCAAAGTGAGAAACAACTATATATATTTCTTCTGTTGCTGGGAAACAGGCGAACACATGTTGTGAATCATCTGACGAGGAGCAACATCCTAATTAATACTGATGCACTTTCCAGCTCTTTATCTCAGTTTGACGGAGACAAAGTGGTTTTGATTGATTGGTTGCCAAACGCTTGAATGTCCCATGGGGCGGCACGGTGGTGCAGTGGTTCCCTGTTCGGATCCCAGACCTCTCTGGGTGGAGTTAGCATGATCTCCCAGTGTCTGTGCTGGTTTTCTCTGCAGCTCTCTAACTTCCTCCCACGGTCCAAACACATTCGGGTTCAGTGGATCAGAGACTCTCAATGGACCATATGTGTGAACGTGAGAGTGATTGGTTGTTTATACGGGTCGGTACAGATAATAGATCATTTATTGTACAACAAATGTCAGATGTGATATTTGTGCGTTTTTAAAGAATGCATGAAACTAAAAGATCACATGAACTCTCATATATACTGTGTTTCACTGTCTCCCTCAGCTTGAAAGGTGCCCTTATAAATAAAATGTATTTATAAATGTTCATATGTGTCCTCGGACTGTTCATCAAGACGATAGTGGTCATTGTTCTCTCGTGTATTTGCAGAGATGGGAGCTAATCGAGCCGCTGATCCGACAGCAGGACCTCTGCTTGGCCATTTCAGCCTTCCCCACGGGGTCAAAGGTCAAGATGGAGCCCTGCAATGCAAAAGAGCCCCGACAGGTAAGAAGAAAGCCACCTTGGTCTTTTCAAAAATATCTTTCATGTCACTTTCCGTGCACTTTTGAAAGATTGCTTCTTCCACAAATGTTCAAAAAATATATAAAAAGCAAAGTGTTGTTTAATCGCTTATGAGAAGAAGAACTAAAGGTTAATGTGAGACGGTGTTCAGGCTTAAATCTTCCTCTGTCAGTCACGTTAACAGCAGGTCTTAGCTTTTTCCAAGTGGTTGTTTCATTTTGGAATCGAGGAGGTTTATTGGTCCTTGATGTGCCGCTCGCGATGCTGAAGTGAGAAATCAACGATGTGGAGCTGGGAGACAGACGCCAGGAGGCTGAGCCTCGCTGGTGCTGCAGGAAGAGGAGACGCTGGTCGAGACAAGCGCTCCCATCACGTCCTAACCCCGCCCCTCCTCGGAACGCTCATGTCCCACGTGAACCCGTATCGGCCGCCTGCTTGATTCATGACATTGAGGAGCGAGGTTGATAACTGGAACCATGTGTATCAGTGTGTGTGGGACTCCTGCCAGCCCATCCTCATCCCTCTGCTGGCCCAGTGCAATCCTCTGAGAGCTCGTTGGGAGCCGGCCAATTAACGAGCAATCAGTTTTAGGAGTGGGAGACGTTTGGCCTCTTTGTCCTGACGTTTAATCCCCTTGAAAGGAAAAAAGTTATTTGTGTTTTGGACTTTGCTCTCTCAGTGAAAGAGTAGAGGAGGTTTAACTCTTTCAGAAACAAAAGAGTACAAAATGTGATATATACATTTTTCCAGTTTTCCCTGATCACAGAAAAACCGTCTGGAACAATTCAACAACTTTACTTAACTTTTGTAAATCATTTTTCGTTTATTCTTAAAAGAACTGAATTAGTTTTGGTTTTACTGACAATCATTTTGTCCAAACATGGTCTAAATGTTTTTTGAGAAGCTTGACCAGCAAGAATAAACATAATGAAATATCTGGAGATTCAATACTTGGAAATTCTTTGGCACGAAATATCTATGTTTCAAGACAGAAAACTATTTAAAGCTTCATTAATAACACGCTGGTGTCTCGTTCTATAAAAACTTATATCAACTGTTAACATTTAATTTCTCTCCTCACACACACACAGACACACACACACACAGACCCACTCTCCCTCCTCCAAGACTTTAAGGTTTACCCCCCTTTCATCTTCAATTTTCATAATGGTTTCCATTAATAGCTTAATGGAAGGTTTTCCTGATCATAGCTGTATTAAAACCTTTTGGAAAGTAAAGTTTTTTCCTGAAAGAACTCAGTTAGTTTACGTTTTACTGGCAGGATTTTGTCTGATCCTGATCTCAAAGTGTTTTAGAAGCTCGACCATCAAGAATAAACCTAATGAAATACCTGCAAATGAAATATCTTGAACTTTGGCTTGAGATATATATCAATCTGTCTCCAAATGTTTCATGTTGACAGGTTTATTTCAAACATGTTGTTGTCTTCCATCAGCTCAGTTTCCCTCTGACATTTCCTCCTCCCTCCTTCTCTTTGCTCCACACACATGCACAGATACACCACACACACACATGCAGCAGTGTGTTTACAGTATGTGACACACACACACACACACATACGCTGCCACACTCTTCCTCCTGCAGGAATTTAGGATGAACTCTCCGCACTTTGATAAGCCTCCACGTGGCTCCGGAGATCTGCACTGGGCGAACCCCTCACTATTTAATCAGCGAGCTTATAAACACATCACTTAAATATATGGTGATTTGCTCTGTGGAGGGAAACACGATCGCTCAGTCTCTTTCACTTCGGTTTCACGTTTCTTGTCGAACTCGCTCTGACACTTTTACAAACAGCGACTGAACCCCGGGGAGTCTCTGTGAAAAGCAATATTCAATTTATGGAGCGTCAAAAATCCAACCAAGTTGTTACTCAGGGAAAAACATCACAATACAATAAATAATATAACAAAACTGAGGATAACACATCTGAATCCCTGAGCAAAAGGGAGAGGGTGAACTTAGGCTGAATTAATGATAACTATGCAAATATAATATTTTATTTTCGTGTTTAATCTTTATTTCTGTGCCATTGGAGGACTAGCAAAGTAAGAATTTTATTATACACCTGTTTTTACTGTGCATGTGACAAATAAATCAAAGAGCATTGAAGGTTAAAAGAAAACCAAGGGAACCAGTGAGTTACCTTCCACCACAGCTGAACCCAGTAACAGCTGGAGAACATCCGTGGCACATTTGATCAGAAATAACAAATAGTCTCTTCTCCTGTGTGCTGGCAGGCGGCCGTGCACTGGCGCTCGCTGTATGATTTTTCCACTGTGAGAGCAGCAGATCAATCATTCATGTGATTACTGTAATCCAGGTCTGACTCAGTCCATTTCTCACTTACTAACACGAACCCCATGTGCCGATACACGTCGCTTATGTGCCGGCAGTGCAACAAACCAGAGGAGGCGTGAGGCCGTCAATGTGAAGCTGTGCAACTGACTGACAGTTTTTCCCGTTTCTCTCTCCCTGCAGAAGTGGAAGCCAAAGGGCACGGCTCTGCAGCACATGGTGAGCGGCCTCTGCCTGGACAGCCAGACCCCGGCAGGTCCTCTGGTCGTCGCTCAGTGTCTCCCCCAGATGGCCAGCCAGTCCTGGGAGCCGCAGATCATCACCTGAGCCACTGGGACGCCGAGGAGGGAGAGGGGCAGATTGTGGACCCAACCTTTAGAGGGACTCAGGGGGTGAAATCTGCTCCGTCTGTCTCTCTGCTGAGGGATGAGGGGACTGAGAACTGTATTTTTGTGATGTCAACTTCAAGCTCCTGCTCGCTGTGACGAGAGCGTCAGCGTTTTTTCTAAAGGCCTCGCCGAACGAATCATCCGAGGCCTATGGTGTGCAGTGCTTCATCCTTCGAGGATGCTGCAGTTCTTCTATGTATTCTAAGCTTTTCACTGAAAACTGTTGCACATCTCACTTTCTAATTTCCATGTCTATCCTGGTCAACAATCTGCTTTAGATTGGAGTAGTGTGGGTTGTCTCAGAATGAATGAAACTGTACGGGAGCCAATGAGTCCGAGTCTTGGGCTGAGGCGCGTCGGGCCCGTCCGATGACTGCGTGGACCAGGGCAGCTTTATGTACAGCCAACTCCAAGCTGAGCTTTTCAAAGCACCATGCAAAGCGCCATCAGGAACATTATTTATTGTTTTGCATGGTCGGACCCAAAGAAATGATTTTTTTTTTTCCTGTCTCTCTTTAATGTTTTATGTAAATATTTGAAGCAGACGGTGGCTTGGTTTCTGTGTGACGTACTCTCTTTGTCGTTTGAAGAATAAAATGTCGTAACAATGAAATTATTGCTCTGTAGTCAAGTTGTAACCAAGTGTCTGGATTGCCCCCTGGTGGCTGGCTGCAGTGGAGGTCATACACCCAATCTCCTCCATGTTAGCAGATGGGACATGGATCAAATTGTGGTGCACATCAAATATTTTTGGTCTTATTTTTCTTTAATTTAGCAGGTTTATATTTCATGGTTTTTAACTTCCAGGTTGATTAAACAGAAAGGTGTGTAATGCAATCAAGGCATTATTGACTCCATCCCGGTTCTATATGCGGACTGCATGAGGTCCAGAGCCTCCCCCCCCCCAACAGTTCCCAGCATGCAGTTCCCCTTTTGATCAGCCTATCACATGACTTCATAACCAGTGATGTCAACGTCTGTCACTGGCCACCGGGACGACAGTGGACTTTGGAACCATCGTCTGCTCCAGAGACGTCTCAAATATTTCTGACATCACCTCACAGAGCTGTTCGGGACAATACCTCAGCAAGTTCCCTGTAATTCAGTCCGGCCACTGCTCTTATTTGTCTTATTTTATGAGCAACAAACATCTGGTTTGACTTTGTAAAAGGGGGGGACAGACTTTGCATATTTCCCTGAGTCATGGATTTCAAATCGTAAATAAAAACGACTTAATGCTTCACCCGGCTCTTTATTGCGCTCTTACCCTGAAAGGCTACCTGGCTTGTTTTCAAATCTGCTATTAGCCTGTTATTTTCCTCACTGCGTCTCATACCACCGTCAAATTGTTGCTGTTTAAAAATTTACCTGCAGCTTGTTTTTATATCTTTTGCCCTTTTTTATTTTCTGCTCAGCCTCCCTTTCACAATGGCCCTGTGTTTCCTCTACAGCACGTCAGGGATTTAGTGATGGTTTTGTTATTAGGGCACATTCAACGTGCTGCATGGGAATAACAGGGTCCTCACAAAATGTGATATAGCTGCATTCAGCGTCAATACGTTCATCAATATCTGAGGCTGAGTCCTTTAACACAGACCAAAGCTTTTAGAAACAGCAGCTTTCTTCTCTTCGTCTTCTTCATCGTAATCCTCGGTCTACACTCAGGACTGAGGTAGATGGTGCCTGGTAGAGGAGCCACGAGTGATGTCCTAATTAAGATTCATGGATTTGTTCATTTTACGATATTAAACCCTGGCATTGACAAGGACGTGCATCAGGGATGAAGAACTGGCCATTTGCACATTAGCGTCTGGGTGCGTGCACACTCCTCCCCTCACAGCCTCTTCGGGCTAGGATGAAATATTTCAACATGAATTAGATTAACTGCGATGGAGTTTAACTGATGGTCTCCGGGGGATGAGACATACTAATGAATCAGGTTAATCCCTGACTTTTTTTATTCAAAGCCAACATCAGGTCCAACTTTCTACTTTAGTTCATGGCAGGACGTCTCTGAAACTAATGACTCAATGTGTCTCTGAGATTAATGCTAATAGTTCGCTAACATTATCTGCACTGTGCCAAGTGGATCCGTGTACCTGCCAACTCAAGACAGAGGAGGTCGATCTGATTGGGACTGAGCTAAGGCTGCCTAATTGACTTATGGACACACAAATACAGAAACAAAGACATGCCAAAGTAAACAAGTAAATAAATGTAGAGATACAGAAATAACCCTTTTCAATCCGAAACTGTATTTTGTTTTTCATTTAAGTTATGTATTTATTCATTTAATTATTTATCTATTTACCAATTTAGACTTAAGTCTTATTTTGTCCTTCATGCAAAACACGCCTGTAATGGCGTCTTCCTGAGGTGCTCCCCCACCCCTCCAAAAATATTCATGCTAATCAGTTGAGTATCTTTTTGCATAATCCTGCTGAAAACATGAAAACAAATATAGTCTTTATTACACTTAAACATTACATGATCATCAGGATAACATTGAAATGTCAAAATGAGCCCCTCCAACAATACCTGAGCAGCACAAGTGGAACTGTGTTTGTGTTTGACGAGCGTCACGTTCCCCCAGGAGAGACTTTATTAAACTTAATGAAGACTCTGCAGACCCAGACATGTGTTTTCATTCAGTCGGACCGATTAGACATCTGCTCGGTTGAATTCTGGCCGTGGATTTGTCCAGATAAACATGAGGAATGAGTTTTACTGCGCTGACAGGTGAAATCAAATGAACAGGAGGGTGATGGACGTGTGTCCACGTTCAAACCGTGAAGACGCTTCTGGTGTATAGTTAATTTTGTGTCAAAATGTAAATGTTCATGTTTTCTTTGCCATGCTGCTTCTAATTCATGTCAGATTATTAGACAGACACACGGTGACCACAAGGGGGCAGGATATCCTAACAGATGCGTGAGGGGCCTTCAGTGACATATTATGCCTCTGACCTTGGCCGCTTGATGGATGACAGCTTGTGAACAAAGGAGTCATGAAGAAGATTGGTTGGAGAAGATTTAGACGAAAGCAGGGCGCCAGAGAAAAGGAGAAAGATCTTTGTATATGTGTGTGTGTGTCTGTGTGTGTGGTGTGTGGGTGTTAGTGTGTGTGAGAGACACAGATTCACAGCCGGTGCAAAGGAAAACATTGGCATCACAATCGGCAGCATAACCTGCTTGACAACTTTGTTCACCCAGGTTTTCTCTCTCCTCTCCTCTGTTGGTTGTGTAACCTTCCGAGCCACACAACATGCTACACTGCAGATTAGCAGGCCTCAGAGTTATGTGAGGAATGCAACTTAATGCTGATAAACTAGTGGCCTTTCAAAGGGGCCACGGTTTCATCATCATCAGGGGGAGGAAGAGGAGGAGGAGGAGGAGGAGTGGGGGTGGACGTGGCAGAAACTGGACAAAAGACAAAAGACGTAGATGTAAAAAGTTTTCAGATACAACACAGTGAGTGTTCAGTCGTTTAAACGTGTTTGCTATCGTCAAAGTTAAACATCTGACAAGTGAACATCACTTCCCGAGATCATTTGTTTGCAAAAAGGATGACGTTAAGTTTATGGTGTGATTCAAATTGGCTTCAGTCACTGGTTCAGGCTTATTTGCATTTCAGCCAGAGGTAGAATATAACGAAGGGAATCAGCTGACTGACAGATTCTGGAGCACGGGGGAGACGTGCAGACAAGTACATGGACTCCCACACTGCGCCTGAACACACGTCACACTTCTCATAATACAGTTCTCATTGTGTCCAACGTTTGATCAGTTTGAGTTACAGGTTTTCTATCAACTTGATGTCAACCAAAACACAAAATGTGATGTTGTAAGAAGCGTCCTGTTTTGATACAGGTTTTTTGGGGGAAAATGCCCCAAAAAAATATAACGTTGGTTCGTTACATGTGAGGATGTAAGAGAATGTGACTTTTCTTAGTTATATGTGATAACAAACTTAAAACATTGTGGTTTTATATTATTCGTTGGACATAAAAAAGACATTTGAAGACATCACCTTGGGAAAATTTGTTTTTTTCTCTGCTGCTCTGGAGGGTTTTATAAAAAACACTGTGAAAAGTCCAGTTTTGATTCAGAAAAAAAGAATTAAACAATTTCAGCCCATTAAATATGAAGATTAAGAGAATGACAGCTTTTCTTACTTTATATGAATATATTTGGGCTGTTTAGCACTGGTTGGACATTAAAGACATTGAAGACGTGGGAAATTACACTTTTCTATTCTTTCTTATGAGGAAATAATAAATAAACCAATTTTCAGACAAAGAAAGAGTCAAGTATCACATAGTCCTTTGCAGCTCTGCAGGATTTTGAATAAAATAAAATAAACTGCCAAAAAAGATGCAGTTTCCGCTCATTAAATATGAGGATGTAAGAGAATGACATATTATACATTACTGGTAGGACAGAAAAAGACATTTAAAGACATCACCATGGGGAAATTAGAGAAATTCGATCTTTGCTTTGCTGCTCTGCATGAAAACACAGTGAAAAGTCCTTAAATAAAAAGACATTTGAAGACTTGGGAGATTATATTCTATTTCTATTCTTACCTCTTCTTCATGAGGACAGAATAAATAAATGTCTGTCAGATAAAGAAACAGTCCAGTGGCAGTGAGGGGCATCAGTGTTCTGCAGCTCTGGATGATTCTTTAATTTCACAAGATATTATATAAGATGATTTTTATAAGAAGCAATAAAAAGTCCAGTTTTGATTCAGGTTTAAAATAAACAGACATTTGAAGCAAATTAGATTATATTTCTATTTCTACTTCTCTTTTATAAATAAATATTTGTCAGTTAAAGAAACAGTCCAGTGGCAGTGAGGAGCACCGGTGTTCCGCAGCTCTGGACGATTCTTTAATAACAGGATATTATACCAGATGGTTCCATTCGATCAGAACCACAGTGAAGTTCGGATCCCGGCCGAACGAGCGGTCCATCGATCACCTCCGCGCTGCTCTCGCGGGCCAATGGGCGTCCTCGGGGGCGGTCCGTTGCTAAGGAGGAAGTTTGGTTGAGTCCCGGGGCAGCAGCCATTCAGCGGCGGTGACCGAAGCGATTGGACTGCGAGCGGCTCTGCCTGCGCGTTCTGTGGAATTTGAATTATTCCGGCCCGGCACGGTTCGTGATACCGCAGGTGACGGCTTCAGCGGGGCGTCTTCTGCGCGACAGGTACGTGCTGCCCCCCGTGGAGCGGCTACTTCCACCAGCTTCTCCCCCCCCCACCTCCACCCCCTTCCACCCACCACCACCCCCCCCTCCGCTGCAGCACGTTAGCTCCAGCGGGCTAAGCGGCACTAGCACCCGGTTGTTGTTTTTTTTCGAATGCGGCACACGCAGCTACGTTAGCCCCGTAGCCCGCACCGAACCTGGGTTACATGGCGTTTAGCCCGCTCGCTAACCCGACTAGGTGCCCGGGTTGGGTCCGGTGTGAGCCCGGGGGGGACGGGGACCGGGACCTGTCTGCCCCTCGCGGCGGCTGGAGAGGGTCCGGGTCTGCCCCCTGACGCCCGGGCTAGGTGGGCAGGCTGGTTAGCTGGTTAGCTAGCTAACGTCAGATAGGAAGCTAACGAGCCTCCACTTACCTGGTTAACCCGTGAGGTGAGAGGAACGTGACGCACTGGACCGGCACTAACTTTGGGTTAATCTGGGTTTCACACTGTTTAACCCTCAGTTGACATCATGGCAGAGAGGTAGAGAGAGGTAGAGATAGAGAGAGAGAGTCTAATCAGTTATCAGTTATCAGTTGATTTTAAGTTGATATTAATGAGCTATAATTCAAAACTCAGCTCATGCATCCAGCAGCCAGACGTCAGATTACCCTGCATATCTCACCTATGACTCACAGCCACAATACGCCGGGGATTGGTTTATGAAATGTGATAATGTAGCCTCACATTCTCTTATATGGTAATAATGTCACGTCCCAGGACCTTGTGGCCTGTGTGAGAGAGAGTTTACTGCCTGGAAGCAGCAGCACCAGTGTGAAGATGCACATTCTGGTCTGTCACTCATCCCTGATCAGACACTGATCAGGTTATACCCCCCCCCCCAACTTCACTAAGGTGGCTCCATGACAGACACAGCATCGCTCCGTCAGGGCAGAAACACCCTGTTTGTTGGGGAGCAACCCGCACATGGATGCCCTCAATATTGTTTCGTGGATTTGATTCATTATGTGTATGCTTCTGTTTTTGTCGGTGGAGAGACAAGGAGACGATCAAACACTAAAACTGCTCATTGTTTTGCTTTAAAAATAGTAAAACATGACCCACAGTCCAATATATTGTCTTTAAATTACTTATTTTACCCATAAAACAATCCAAAGCCCAAATATATTCAGAGCACCTTCATGGAAAAGCATCAAATCCAAACATTTGAGACCCTCAACCCCACAAATGTTTGGCATTTTACTTATAACCCCCTTGAAACAATGCGGATTCATGTTTTGTTTATCCACTAATCGAGTAAATAGCTTGTTACTTAAGCTCTAACGACGACTGAGCTTTGCTCTGTTGTTTCTATTCATGGTGTCAGTACCAGGAGTTTCCTTCACATTTGGAAATTGTATACGTCTTCTGGAAAGGAATTTAATGATCCCTCCCATACAACGAGAGACAAGTGAATTGGGAGTTTCTTTATTTTTTTTCCCCCTTCATATTTAGTAACTCATGGTTTAGTTCATGTCTCAGAATGAGGGACACAGGATTGGCTTTCTGCCACCAAACCCACTGTGCAAGTCCGTCAGCTGTTTTTTGAGGGAGAGAGGGGGAGAACCCCCCGAGCACGTCCAAAGCGTTGGGATTCAGACTTTGGAGAAACTGATGTTGCTCTCAGCGTTTATTTCTTGGCAGTGAGCTGCACATGTGAATGCTGAGTGGTGATGCAACACCGGGGAGATAAACTGTCAGTGCGATGACGGAGCAATCAAAGGGCTTCGCTTTTGTCCCCTGATAGTCGCGAGATAGCCGAGCTTCTTGCTGCTTACGGTGAAAGCATAATGAGCATCAATGTCAGCTTAGCCTTCAGTGCAGTGGTAGCTGAATAGATACGAGATGACAGGAATGGGAGATATGCCTCCGTGTGTCTGTTCTTCTTTTCTACATCAAACAGGCTGGACAAAGGGCAGATTGTCTGTAGCCCGTGTCTTGTCTCACCTGTGCTGTTTATTCATCATGTTAGTCCTCCCTACTTGCAGTACAGATGCGGGCTTTTTGAATGTGCTGCCTGATAGTGTCGTCAAACATCACAGCAAAATGTGGGCATACCGAGCATATTGGGTTTGATTTCATAAATTGTATAAAAATGTTTTCCCTCTCTCGGTTTAACTCGTGAGAGAAAGGAAACGAAAAACTCAGGTGCAGAAATAGTTTCTCTCCTAAGTTCAGAGAGATACTGAATGTGGGGGGGGGGGGGTGTAATGGCAAGGAATGCAGACATGTCAATCATTTGTTAACAAACTTGTTGACACTCTCACAAACAAAGCTGCACTCAGGAGATTTTTACTCCCAGACCCCTGGTGCATTTATAATTGGACAGTGGGGCTCAAGATTAAATTGTGTACAAAAAAATGCACCAAAGTTAAGTGCATAGAATTTGACCTGTAAAATGGATGGTGCCCAAGGGATCAGAGGACAAATGTTGTAAGCATCATTAACATATAGGTCCATGTGGAAAGTGGTACCTCTGCATCATTACATGGAAGGCCATCCCCCATCTGCACTTCCACATGCACACAGCTCCATATCCTGAGCTGATTGGGACCGGATCCAGCAGGGACACTCTGAGAAGATCCGACTGGAGGGGAGGTTTTACAATCAGGATCTCAAATGTGCAGCTGACCCCGTTTCAACATAAGTAGCCTAAAATAGGTTGCGTGGAACCGCAGAGTTTGTTGGAGCTCGTCACGTTGATGTGTTTGTTGGTAAGCAACGGTGTAAGTGTGTGACCCTCTGGCAGAAGGACACACACACTTCCACTGTTGTGGTTGATGCACATGCACCGTCAATTCTGCCTCATGTACAAGACACATAGAGTCAAAATGCTGTTTCTCCCAGACTCTGAGGTAGGATTATATACAAGTACTAATCAAACAGCAAAGGGTTTAAAATGCTAAACAACTTTCTCAAAGGGAATCAGTAAATGATGTGCTCCTCAAACTGATTCAAACAACAAATCCAAATATACTACGAGAAGGTCACACAGTAGAGTACATAGCTCCACCAAGGACCAACAGTTCCCATCAATCCAACCAAGCAGCACCACATTGCACAAACTCATAGATATCAGTCCTGTCAATTTCTATATATATTTTATAAAGTTCCATGCGTTGTTCCTTGAGAAGTTTGAAATTGCCCAGATCTTTTTTCTCAAAGTAGTAGCTACCACTATAACCATAGCAACCATATAACATTACACCATTCATATTCGAGCACATATTTTATCACTTAATGTAAATAAACACGTGTAAGAAATCTTTCTATGGTACATGGAGTTTGCACTTGTCCAGCCCATAATCTACCCGTTGTAATTAGATTATTATTGTTTTATTGAAATAATACATGCTCCTATTATTTGTGAAGAACGGTTACATCTCTAAAATGCATCCACTCGCCCAGTTTTCTGCAAACCCGGCAGTATTTGGCTTTGTCAGCAGTCACTTAGAAAATAAAAACCCACAGTGTAAGGCTGGGTGTTGCTTGGTGTTTCATTGCTTTGAACATGGTTCTTCTGAGTGCCCCATTCGGGACAATATCTGTAGCTCTTAATTAGGTCCAAGGGGCATTGAGCTCCTCATTTTGCCCCGGCTGTTTAAACTGTGGATTAGAGCCGGGAGGACTGTGTGGGGGGGGTACGTCACTGTATGCAAGGAGTTGCCTTTCAGGTTTGCGTCTGTATCACTCCTCCCCGGGTATGCCATGGGGCTCAGGGACTCCTTTTGTCTCACTGGGGCCCTGTATGGAGCGATACCTGAGCCTCTGGACTGGAAAAGCTCATGCTTTATTCAGCCCTCTGATCTCTGCTTTAATTACGAGTGACCCAGGACAGAGCGACCGGTGGAGTTTCTCCTGGGGTCAGAACTTTGTACCAGTTACTGGTGCCGGTCAGGGAGCTTGATTGCGTAAGCCTTTTGGCTGAGGTATGTTTTTGCCTTTTACAAAGATCTATTTATAAAACAAAACAATAAGATTGACCCAAAAGACACAAATAGGGAATAAGGATTAAGGACATTTGAAGCATGTTGCTGCAGTTGCATGTTTTGTGGATTTGAGTAGTTTGACTTGCATGTAAAGTGTTCCCACCTGTCCCTCATCTTTTAGATCTTCCCCACACGGCCTCTCGGCTGCACTGTTACTGACACCAATAGTTATCAGTGTAATTAATGTGTCTGTGAGTTTTATCACTCAACTTCTATCTTGAAATGTAGTAAAGTATTTCTGACCTGTGTGTAGAAAGCTGTAGTACAACTTAATAGACATTTTGTAATGTGGGTGAAACAACAGACTTTGGCATTGGCTTTATAAAACCACCTTGGTGTATCCCACTTCTCATTCCCACTACACTATTGTTAACATCTCACGCTGTGGCTGGTATAATAACTCCCTGTCTCATAACTAAGTGACGCATGTGTGTGTGTCTGTGTTTATATCTAATGACTCCCTTTCCATAGTGAGACAATTCTTTCACATACTGCGCACAATTTCCATTTCCTTGACTGCAGTGACAGGCAGTCTGCTTCCTGCTTCCAGTATAGTTTTGACTAATCTGTAGTATAGTCCCAGTCGTTCCTGGCCCCCGCCTACCATCGTCACACTGGTCCTGTATCAACGTTGCCGTGGCACCGGTTTCCCAGTTCCCACAACAGTGGTTCTCGGGTGATGTAGCAATTAAAATAATATGACTTCACGAAATGTCAAAAAGAAAATAATGAATTGCTTGCAATATGTGAGAGGAGCATTTCAAGCCCAGCCACAGACAGCACAATGCCTAAGCCTGAAACATGCTCTGTATGCACATTTGTACAGAATCTGTAATAATTACTTTTGCTTCTTGGCAGTAAGGAGCGTCTATTTTTTTGTAAGCATAATGATACAAAGTAAACTGGCTTTATTGTTGTATTTTACACATGAAGTATTAGTTTAGTTAAATGTAAAGTTAGACAGATTTGTGTACGTAGCATTTTACAGAAGGATTGGTCAGATTTTTTTGCCATGTTTATATTTTCTTTGATAAGGTTTGGCTGACTTAAATCATAATATTGCATTTAAGTGGTTATGGCTATTTTGTTATGTGAAAAGGGTTTTCGAGAATTTCTTTCTCAGCAAATAATGTCTGAAATTAATTATAGCTTTGATATCAAGGTTTTTAAAGTTGGCTAAATCTAGAAAAGATGTCAATGACATGTGTCTTTTAACCAAAATTGCACCAAAAACCAGCTCGGGTACGTCTCTCATCTCTCTGGGCCTCACTGCTCTGAGATCAGACTCTTCAGCTGACTCATGTTGTACAGGGAAGCTCCTTCCGACCCACACGGGTTTACTTGGACCGGTACTGGCTGTTGTGTAACTGCAGTGTGTCTGATCCAAAGTCCACTGGCTACTGTGGTGTTTCTGTTAGATAACTGCATGATACAAGTAGGCAAAAGATTCAGATTCGAGTTCCATGTGGTAATTGAGTTATTTTTCTTACTGCAGCAGTGACTGAACAGTTGTTGTTGGCGCAGTCTATATATTATTTCACGTCTGAATTGTTGACAATGGAGGGAGGCTTGACACAGCGGCAAACAATGTAGCCTGGTCTGATCGATGATGAATGTTCCCCCAGCACAGGAAAGATGTCAATTATTAATGGGCTGAATAAAGTGGTCTGCCTCAGGTGGAGAGGTGAACTTTTCTTTATGAATCTGTTGGAAAAATGTAACACGTGCATGTTGCAGAGGTCACACAGTTTGGTTTATTTCGCTTTTTCAATCCACATTCCTCTCAGATAATGTGAAGTTGGTCCGGGACAGGTAGTCGAAGCCTTGTTCCTGAGTAGTAAAGGGTTATCGGTGCACTGGGGCGGTGATGAACACGTTGCCCTGTGTGTTGCATCACTGTGCGGCCAGTGCAGCCTTGAGCACTGCAGCTTTTTGTTCTCCACGGGGCTATAGGGACAGGTGTGTGCGCAGCATGTGTGTGTGCACATTTGCTCTGTGTATGTTGGATTGCACAGACCGGGGGAAGTATGTGGAAGAAGCAGAAACATGTGCGGCAGCAGGTTCACACACCCCACACCATTGCACCATTCCTCCTCCACCGAGCGGTCTGCGGAGAGGATGTCGGGCTTGTGAGAGTGCCACTGTGCTGAGTCGACAGGAGGGGAACAATGGCTTCGCTGTGCTGCCTGTCTGTTTGGCTGCCTTCATGCAGCATTTCAGCGAGGGGAACTGTCGGCTTTTGGCTCCCCAAGCCTTGTTGACCAGGCCTTTGCCTGCTGGTCACTGACCCGTTGTGCCCACAGTGCCTGCAGCTCGTCAGGCCTCTGAGGGATACCGATTATCCCACAGTAATTGGTGCCTGGGCTCTGACTGATCAAAGGTGGCCAGCTGCTTGTGGAGCCCTGGTAATTTTCCATTCTCGGCCTACTCGCCTGTTCATCTGTCTCCTTCCCTGCCCTGACCCCAATCTTTAGGCAAGGAGAGGGAAGGCTTGATGTTACTGTAGTCCTGAAATATAAAATGGCCTGCCCGAGTTTCATCTGTGTCTGCAGAGATCTCCTGGCTGCTTTGCCGTGTGAGTGGACATGGTGACATCACTTGTTATGTTCCTATTACAGCCTTGTACTTTGGACTCTT
The DNA here is from genome assembly GCA_006182925.3 of Reinhardtius hippoglossoides. NCBI lineage: Eukaryota > Metazoa > Chordata > Actinopteri > Pleuronectiformes > Pleuronectidae > Reinhardtius > Reinhardtius hippoglossoides. The sequence continues at coordinate 3,046,329 of CM031679.1, forward strand.
TTACAAATAAGCTGTCCAAGGTTTTTTTTTTTGGACTAAAAGAAGGTTTCTACCATGACTGCTGAATCAGTAGTTGGCATTGGCACTGGCACTAAAGTTCTCCATGGAATTGGTTGCTTGCCATTTAGAGACTTTTGCTTACATAAACAACAGTGTCTATGAGGTTAGAATCACTGTGGTATGGAGTGAAAAGTGAAATGATATAATCTCAGTTTGACTCACGTTCCTGGAGAACAAAGTCCAGCTTCACAACTTCACACAGGAAAGTTTCCCAGAAATAACCCCCAACATGTCCAGAAGTATTCCCCTATACTTTAAAATTGTCAGAGAATGAAACCTTCCCTGTCCTAAAACAGTGCTGTGTTCACTAATGTAATTTAACCACACAACACAATTGGGGTCATTAAGGCTTCAGGCAGTACTTCGAAGGAACACAGCGTAGTCTCAGGAGAATTCTCTAGAAAGTAAGTCGTGCTCTGCCGCTGTCTGAGCTGCGCCAAAAACCTGCAGGGTAAATAGCCAGGTCGCTCGAGCAGTTTGTATTTTAATATGTTGTGTAACTCGGTATTCTGCAGTCATCCTTGGCTCGACGAATAGCTCAACCAGGGCAGAAAGAAAGAGGCTCAGGTACGTGGAAATAATTCCTGAATGAGCAAGAGAAGCTCAACAGCTGCCCTGAATGCTACAGCTCCATTTACATTCATATTCATGCTCACAAGACCAGTTTGGTTGGCTGATTCCTGACGTCAGTACATCCCACCCTGCGTCATGCAGACTCACATTACTGTCAATCTCATTCCTTTTTCACTATGAAGCTGTAGAATAAGTATAAAGACTCAACGAACAGTTTTTTTTCATAGCTCCGCACGTTGTAAAATCACTTTGTGTGTGTGTAATGTAATGGTTAGAATTAGGTTACGGTTATGTTTTGTGCAAGGCGTGTGCGTGTGCGTGTGCGTGTGCGTGTGTGTGTGTTTTGGTCAGAGGGGCAGTGTAGCTATTGCATGTCTGTTCACTCAGCAGGAAGTTCCTGTTCTACTCCATCCTCTCATCACTCCTGCTGCTAGACAAATACTGCTACTGACACACACACTCTCATACACTGACCAGTGGCACTGTGTTGCTATTTACCCGTTGTGTTGTTGCGATGAAAAGCCGTATTATTGACTCAGCCGCTGGGACCATGGAGTGGGTTCTCTGTGTGATATCGATTCTTCAACCAGTATTTTTCTATGTAATCAGTTGTTCTCATTCTCTCCCCCGTCCTCCTCAGTCATTCCCGTCTTTTATTCTTATTCAGGATTTCATTCACCCACTTATACAAATCTCTTTCACGCTGTCACCCCTTTTGTATGTCTCTTTCTTTCTGTCCTTAACTCCCTGTCACTGTCTGTGTGATACCCTCTCAGCTTCCGCCCTGTGACACGCACGATCTCGAGTGTGCATGTGGTGCTTCACAACGTGTCAAACGTGCGTATGAATGTCAGAAGTCAGCAGTTCCGTGTTTAAGGGCCCAGCAGACTACATTTCCCCTGCAGCCATCCCAAGGTTATGATTGGGAGAGCAGTGAGGAGTGACAGGCCTTCATCACTCAGCGAGCACAGTGACCTGACCACACTAGTGACACAATTCCTCACTGCGGGGCATTCCTTGCTACCACATATTCAGATAGCTGTCTTAAATCTTTTTCTCCACACAAACTGTTAGGTTACAAGTTTGTTTAAGTAGTGTCTGCTGGTGCAAGGTATTATTTATGATTTGTGTAAAGTATTGACTATTTCCAGTCCTGTGAACACAGCTGAAATTATCCTTATTATTAAGCAATTTGGGACTAACATTATGGTCTTCATGATTAAAGGATGAGGGATTGTTTTTTCACCTTCTAGTGTCTTCCATCCACATCTTTCCTGAGCTCTGCTGTTTTTATTTCAGCCCACAGACACAGGCTCATTCTCTACTCACTAACATAGTGCTACTGTAAAATGTTCCTCTCAGTTTAATATCCTTTGGTTACCAAGAGACGGGGCAGTAATGATGATGAAGACAAAGAAACATCAGATTTTACTCATCCCAAAACAGTTGCCAGGATAGATGGCACATAAAAGCGTATTCTAAAGGGTCTGCTAACCACCACTGACAGCATGATGTAACTCTCCCCTGCTGTATCAGTACCATGCGCACAACAGAAAGTGCAGGATTGGCTCAGACCTTCTTTTGGGGAGTAAGTTAATTGGCTCTGATCACTGGATCATTTTTCTTCCTCTATTTGTTGTCTTTGATGCCTAAATTAACTCAAATTTGTGATTATGTAACATTCACAACATTTAATAAACTGAGTGTTTGAAGCCTCAGCTAACATGGCCAGTGAGGTGAGTTTCCTATGAGCTTCTTTAGAGTCAAAGTCATTGGGTAAAACACCAACATGTGGTCCAAATAAAATACAGGAGCCCAGGGTCAGTGCCACTGTCAGAACATAATGCTCCTTGGTTTAGAGGGATGGATGGATGGTGAACAGGGTTTATCAAGGTCCTGTGGGAGAAGCATCAAGGGAGAGGGTCTTATCTGAATCCACATTGCATCTGAGGGTCTCAATTATGATGTAAACATCAAGTTAAGAAGAAGTTAGCATTGGCATTAGGTTGCTGTAGATATAACCACTGACATTATTATGTCACCAGTGGTAAACAACAGTATCATAGAAAGAACATAAATCCGTAACTATTATGAACTAATCAGCCGCCTTCAGTGGTGCAGCCTGGTTTGCAAAGTGATGGAAGTACAAGTAGTTCCTGGAGGTGGTTCTGGAAGGTTGCCATGAGTTTCACATCATTTGATGCGTCAGCTAGTAGGCGGCACAAGCCACAGAAATGGTCAGCTGCTTGACAACACAATTTCACAAGCACTGTGTTTTTATAAACATCAAGTAAGGGTGTGTACATTTCTTTCTTAAAAATATGCTAACATGAAATAGTACAATGATCATACATGCTTGATCTGTATAGAACAGCTTTCACTGATGAACTAGTTAAAAACCAGCCCTTCAATAAACGGTTATCTGGATGAAACTAGAACAGAATGAGATAAGGAATGTTGTAGAGATTACTGACTCAGTGTGGGAGGGGATCGAGGGCATCTTGAGCAAACAAAAAACGTGCCCTAATAAAGCAAGACAAATCATATTGTCGGTAGTGTCATGCCTTTACTGGCATTTGTGACTACCTACAGGAGAATCTCAGATTGTAAAAAGTCTGGTCTGTTGAACAGGGTATGTGACTAGAAGTACAGGTTATACCTGTTGTGCAGATGAACCTGAGTAAGCAGGGGAATATCTGCAGTTTCACCAAGCTCAAGGCTGATTGCTTAGGATGCTCTCCTCTGTTCAATGATATGACTCCTCTATGACCTAGGAAACCATTTCTAGTGTCTCATCAATCAAGTAATACCTGTTCCTCTCATCAACCTTAAAATAGTCAAATGAAAAAATACTATTATCTGTTTACTGAGAGAGTTACCAATTCTATATATGTGTATAGAGGTCGTTAGACTTAAAGTTTATAGAAGTATTTAATTTAAATTTGAGGAAATGCTCTGGATCAGGGCCAAGCCCTCCATTACAGCTCAGTGGTCCACAATGGTGACGGCTCCTGATGAGTACTCATCCAACCACATCTGAAACTTTTGTTTGGGTTGACGATGTGACTGGAGTAAGGCCATGAAATCACACGGTGCAATAAAATGGTCTCATCTAATGCAATCTGGAGTACAGTTTAAAAATGGTCCCATATTCACAAAATGTCCTTCTACTAAATACCAGCTCCCCATGTGGAGTAACTGATATGTCAGTCAACATACATTAAGTGAGGAGACTGACAGCTCAGGTTGCCGGGGGGGGGGGAGTTGCTCGAGCAACGGCTCAAAACACCACATTGGAGACCTTTGACGTCGTAAGAGTGTAAAATCTTTTCGGTTTGTTATGAAACTGTGGCTGGACAAATTAGACTGCGCCACAGACGAGGTAATTAACTGCTGACAGTGTCGTTACTGCTGACACTGTCGCGTGACGTGTGTTTCAAAAACCCAGCTATAGACTTGTCACTTGCCCTGTGGTTAAATCCGAGATGACAGTGCTGCTGGTGCAGAGGAGGATCTTTGACTTGTGATCGCCAAGGCAACAACCAGACACAAAACTTTCCACAGACTGACTTAAACACATCGCTCTCCTCTTGATAACATTATCTGTGGTATTTTATTTTTCTCTTCTGAATCAGCAGCTCTGAACGAAGTGCACTCTGATGCCTGTCTGTGCCACGCATGCTAACTGGCTCACACTGCTGCAACAAGACCTCGTAAACCTGACAGAAACTCTTGTTGTGTGTGTGTGTGTGTGTGTGTGTGTCTGTGTTGGATGTGATGTAACGCAGTCATTCACTGTGTTTGTGGTTAAATCCTCAGCTGGACTTGACCACAACAGAGGTTTAAGCTCGACATTCTTTGTGGGCGATTGTAAAGTGAATGTTGACACATGGGTCTTAAACCAGAATTCTCAGATTGTGTCAGTCTGACTAATCCATCTGGGCTCAGGTTCTTACAGTTCACAAAATCACAGGAGGAATTCTGATCCAGGGAGATCATCTATCTGTACGAGGCAACAGGGGCTCTGCTTATTTAGTTTACCGTTTTATATGAGTTTATTAATTCCCAGAGGATATAAGACTGTTATCTTAGATCTGCATTTTTCCTGTGAGACTATAAATGTGCTAATGCCGACCTTTTGATGTGATTTAACCATAAGTAGGATTTATAGATTTATAGATGTATTTACAGCTCAGTTCTGAGGCCTGGTATATATGTAACATCGGCTGTGTTTCCTCAGGTCAGTGCTGGGCTTGGACAGAATTACCATGTGTGTAGTATTTCCTCTGATTTATACACATTTTTGTAGGTTTTGTAATGACACTAGAGCCATTATGCCTTGAGAAGCTGTTGTTATCTGTGTGTGAGTGTGTCAGGGTCTCAAAGAGAATGTTTTTCATGAGTATTGTCTATTTAAAGTGTATATTGTGGTGAACGTCAGGTGTTAGTTTATGAAAGTTGTCTCCATTTCTGCTTGTGTGTTCTCTCTGCTGCTGCTGCTGCTGCTGGTGTGTGTGTGTGTGTGTGTGTGTGTGTGTGTGTGTGTGTGTGTGTGTGTGTGTGTGTGTGTGTGTGTGTGTGTGTGTGTGTGTGTGTGTGTGTGTGTGTGTGTGTGTGTGTGTGTGTGTGTGTGTGTGTGTGTGTGTGTGTGTGTGTGTGTGTGTGTGTGTGTGTGTGTGTGTAATGAAAGTGATGTCAAGGGGAAAAAGTAAACACGGTTTCCATGAGTAGCTCTTTTGCTCCGGGGTTTACTCAAAGTTTCCATGCAGAGTTTACTTCTGGAGTCGGAGACGTATCATTGTAGCTCAGTCTGAGTGACCGCCTGCGAGGATGTTAGTCCTCTGTTCCACAGTTTGCGTGACACTAATGTCTTCTGAACAAAGAAGTAAAATACTGACTCCTTAGCTGAAGAGAAAGGAACATGAGGCTGGTTTAGGTCAGCCGATGTACAAAGTCACAGCCACTTTATAAAGACATCCTGTGATGGCACGAGGAGATTCCTAATGTGTTCCCGGCCAGTCGGCTGCAAAGAGGGACCTGGATTGATGAGTTGGGGCTCTCAGGCCCCTCCTTCCAGGCGAGTGCTTTCAGTCAGCAGCCCCTCTCCGCAGCAGGGCTACAGTGTTTACAGCTCTGTTCATTTAATTGAAACTCCACTCCATTTTGCCTTACTGTCTCCTCTGGCGAGAAGTATAGAAAAACAATCACAAACATGCTGTTTTTGGGGGCGAATGCATGGAACATAAATTTTAAGCATGCCATCTCGATGCCCCCTGTGGCCTTGTGACGGAAACCAGGCCAGACCCTGCCTATTGATTCAGGCTGTGAATCACGACCCGGGCACGCCTGAGGGGAGACGATACAGTGACAGTGATTTGCCGCGCCCCGGTGCCAGAGCACTGCCCCGGCCGTTTAAATGTGGCCTCAGCTGTTGCCCAAAGTGATGTGTGGCTCTCGGTGTTGAATGGCCTGCTGGCTGGTGGACTTGCTGTCGGTCCGGCACCCCTTAATACCACGCCTGACTGCTCCTAGATACACACACACAAGCACGATCGCACACAAAGAGCCTGATACAATGATGTACACACACACTTAGAAGTTGCTGGAGTAAAGAGCAACTCAATTTCCCCTGTGCAGCAGTCGGGGCCCTATGTTCTTTCTCTCTCTCAACCCTAACCTCGGTCAGTCATGTGTACTCAGGAAATGGGGGTCATCATGTCTTGCTGGGGGCAGGGAACAGATTGAAGGACTCTGAAATGATTCAGTGGCAGACAGGGAGTGAGTGAGCCATGCAAACAGTAGCCAGCACTGCTATTCCCATCGTTTCCTTCCTTTCTGTGGAGAACCACCCATTTGTTCAGAGTTGGGGGTCAATCTGTCTCTGGCGCTTGTTCGGCTCCTTGCACATTTTGACCCTCCTAAAATAGATGCTTTTCAGGAATAAAAATACTGACTCATTGTCCTGCTGACGTTCCCATTTCATTATTTTTATTGGTTCAGTTTGTAGCTAACGTTTGCTAGTAAGGCTTTTTCCTATCTTTTCATGATTTGTGTCTCGTGGTGGCTGTGGCTCTGTGCACAGACACAGGTTGTACCTATCGAATAAAGCGATTCTTACTATTTTGTTGAGGTTGATTCAAAGTGTGAAGAAGCAGAGAGCGGCGCGCTGAGCCGGAGCAGCTGGCGATAAGTTGCACTTGTTTAATGACAGCGTTTCTTTCCACCAGCTTCGACTCACTGTTATTACTGCTGTTTTAGTTGTGAATTTCGTTTCCTCTCTGTACTGGTGATTTTATGTTTAAGTGAATTACAGTTATTGATGAAGGCAAGTGTGATCCTAGTTTCTGCATCGCGACTTGGATTCAATTGCAATAAACACTTTAGATAATATTGCATTTGCTAAGAAGTGCATTGCGATGTAATAACTGAACTGAAAGGAGAGAAAGATATTAAGAAAACACAAACCTATTGAACAAATTATGAACACATGCTTTACTTGTTGTTGGCAGTTTGTTGTCTGTGTAGTGCAGGAGCAGTTCATTTAATTTATTGCATAAATGACAGCTCCAGAGAAAGAAAAAACAAAAGTTGGATTCACAACTCATGAGATATGTTGGTGGAAAAAATAGTCTGCACATGTTCAATAATGAAGCTGTTTGTTTTGTACAGACAGTCTGCCACTACTAAATATATCCTGTTTAATATTGACATTGTTGAATTTGGGCCAAACTGACTAGTAATTAATTCTGCACTGATTCATGTGACCCAAAATATCACATTTGGGGCTCGGCGTTAATGAGACGAGCTGCAGGACGCTCCACCTCACATTGTTCTCCTGCACTTGAACATTGAATGTCAATATTCGACTGTAATTAAATCAGCTGCAGCCCAGAGCTGTAGCTTAACATGTCAGTTGTGAATTTCCCAAATCCGGTTGTTGATGGTTGACTTTCATCTGTTGTGCAGTTATTGTAGAAGTTAGCCAAGTAGACGGCCCTGGGCTTCGACCTCATCTTTGACTCACGCAGTTTGTCCTTGACATCTTGGTTTTCCCGCCACTTCACGTGTGTGACTGTGCCCTGCTTTCTCTTTTTGCTGCACTGCACACTTTCATTTTCTCCTTGTGGGGTTTCTTTTTTTTTTTCTTCTTGCCCCTCTTTTTTTTACATAAGCACGCCAAGTCACAAACCGGGGCCCGGAAAATTGGATTACCACAGTAACAGCATTTTTCAAATTCTCTGTTCACATGGCCGTTTGGGAGCAGAACAGAGGCGCTATTACCTCGAGTCGACCGGCTCCTTGATAACAGGGCTCAGCAGATACGCCGGCCAGACATGCTTTGCATTACGCATTGGCCGGCCTTTTTTGATTGAGGCATCCTATCTCATTGGCGCTCTCCAGACTATAAACTCAGTCAGAGGACATGGGCCTCCCTGAGCAGAGCAGTATAAAACAGGATGAAGAGTATCAGCTGGCACAGCGGAGGGACAAGTCCTGAAAGGAGACAGTGGGGCCCTTTTTGTCTTGAATTGCTGCCTATTCTCTCCCTTTCTGTCCCTCTCTCTCTCTCGCTGTCAAGCTCACTCACTTCTCCGAGCCTCTCCCTCCCTCTATCTCTTCTTTGAAACCCAACCGCTGTACTCATCCCTCGGATCCTTCTGCAAGGATTAATCAGTTTTCCATTCCTGAAGAGATTATTCAAATACTGTTACATCTACAGCCAGCAGCAGCAGCAGCACTCCCACCCTCCTTCCCAGGCAGCTGACTGAGGGGAAAACTCTTAGTCTTTCCCACTGTTGTCCTCTATTTCTGCAGATTTGTTCGCTGTTTGTCCTTTTGTGTGGCTCCTTTATCACCATGGTTGACACTGTATGTCCGTGTGTTGCTTGCTCATCGTGGGAACTGTTGGGTTTTCTCTACCATCTTAGGGTCTTGACCTTATTATGTAATGATTTGGCTCTTAAATTGGACTAAACAGAATATCCTTTATTACAATCGATTCTTCATTTTGCCATGGACTTTTGTGTGAAGCACTTTGTAACCTTGTTTAGAGCTGTACAAATAGTTATTATTATGTCTATAATTGTCCTGTGAACGCGTTGGTGATATTGCGTGTTAGTCTCTAGAGAGCTCCCTGCTTTTTGTGCTTCACTTTCACTTGTTTCTGTGTATATGAACACACAGAGAGTATAAACAGCCCTTGTGTAATTATCCTCATTAGTGCTGGTGGGAGCCCAGCCAGAGATCCTCATGGTACCCGACTGTAGGAGCTGTGACAGCTCCAACTGGGTTCAGATCCTGCTTTCCTACACCAAGCCTTCACCTCCCCACCTACCCCTTTTCTCTACAGTCCCCTGTCCCTTTCCTAATCCCCCTCTCCATGCCTCTCGGTCTCGTTTCTCTTAAAAACTGCCCAAACTATTGTTGTATTTTTGTCAAAGTTGACTCTTGGACATTCAGCTCCCTTCTGCCATGATTTAGACAAACATGTTTCTAGGCTTAAAGTGAGGCTCATTTCTATTTCTGATCTATGATTAATTTCCCTGTCGTGCAGCCTCTGCCTTTAAATAAACGAGCCAGAAATAGTTATACTTATGTTATTCTGTGATATCTGCTGTTGGAAGGAAAGTTTCACCTTTGAAAACATTGATGTTTGAGAATAACAAGAGGTTTTCTGTTGAAGAAGCAGACAAATTAATCTAAAGACAACAGCTTCCTAAGACTGAATACAGTCATTCTTTGCTCCACCAGTAATGCCTGTGACGTTTGTAAACCCTGATGTATTAGGTCAGAAGCTATTGCTGTCTGTATCCTGCAGCTTTGAGTCGCCTCCTTGAGGTCATTGATTTAGATTTTTTTTTAATCCAGTTAAAAACTTTTGAAGATATGCTAATGCAATGAGGAAAGTCATCCTTATTTTTAATGAGTCTGGAGTAAGAACAAACCTGGGGGAAACTGTTCTAATGCATTTTCCACAGCTGCCTTCTCCACCCTACCTTTCAACTTCTTCAGCTGCCGTGTTCCACCTCACTTTTTCTGACCCTCTTCCTATTTTCCTTATTTTACTTCATTCTGCCCGTACTACCAATAATCTTGACTTTTCTCTTCACCCTCTCCTCCCCCGTCTCTATCTGAAGTTGCTTCTCCTTCTAAGTCTAGCACCTTCTCTTCTTACCCTCCTCCCTCTGGATCTCGGCCAAACAAAGTGCTAAACCCACCTCACATGACCCACACCCACCCAACCCAGCGCTCTGCAGCAGGCGAACGCAGCCAGACTTTTCCCTTCACTGCTCATTCTGCGCTCTGTGTCCTCTGGCCTTCATCCCTACCTGCCAACACCCCACACAGACACACACACACACACATACACATACTCGTGGTAATGCTGATTTCATACACAAGCTCCATGTTTGACATGGGATAATAACCATGTGTTCCACCTGCTTTTGACCTACCAGTCTGCTTCACAGGTTAATCCCTGGCTGCTGATGTTGACACACACTCTCCTCTGCAACTGCAGACGAGTTCACATTGCTGTATGACATTCTACACTGCTTTAGTATCGATAGAGAATATTTGCTTAACAAAGTATTTGAATTGATCGGTTCATTAAAGAGTTTTGCTGCAGGGTTTACACTTGGAATCAATGTGAGAGTTTGACAAAACCAAACGAGCAGTGTCAGATCCGGGTCTAAGTCTAAAGCAAGGTCGGGGACTAGAGGCAGATGATCTGTAAGGGAATCGTTCAAATCGATCACCCTGATGAGAACGAGGTAGCCAAAGGAGCGCTGTAAATTATGGATGGTGTGCTCTTTGCTATGGGTGCATTCTTAAAGAAGACATATGATGCCTTTTTCAGTTTGTTTTCCTCTGGTGTGTTATATAGGTGTTTGGTGAATTTTAAAGTTCAGCAAAGTTAAAAAGTCTGTGGTTCAGGGAGCTCCTCTGCTCCATTTTAAAAACACCTCTACTGAAGAATGCCTTGTTGGTCGTCCAGCTGATAGTTTTGCATTATCAAGATGTCACAATGCCCCACATTTGCACAATGAATGCCTAGCAGCTAGTGTGACACGCCCCCTAACACAGCAAGGTAAAGCAAGAGCAGAGGCCTGACATTTCCTACATGCACTGGAAGAGGTTGACCAATCACAACAGAGTGGGCCAGTGGACCAATCAGAGCAGACTGGGCTTTATCGGTTCGGGGAGCCTTAAAGAGACAGGAGCTAAAACCAAGTGTTTCAGACAGAGGCTGACAAGAGGAGCCGCAGCAAGAGACAGCCTGAAAAAAGTATGTGTTTTCTGAACATTAGAGCATTAAACCTTTTTAAAGTAATAACCCAAATAAAAAATCTGAATCTGAGCAGAATATGTCTCCTTTAAAGTTAGAAATCGTCTTGTCTTGTTTGGATATAACAGATAGAAATGATGAATATCTTCAGTGGGAGGAAACGTGTTGTTGGGGATTCTGATGATCTTGTTACTCATCAGATTCCTGCTAATGGTTACACGTGTTGTACAGTGAGTCCATGAGGTGCATATGTTTGGCTCAGCGCTAACACTTCACCGGTTACACACAAACACAGCGAAAATATGCTCTCTTTCCCACGTACATGAATATGTATACGCGTTCACCTACATTCCTGCTGCCTCCTTATTTGTCTCTCTTAGACACTGCAGTAGTCAGGAGAGGAGGTGTGTGGGTTGTAAGCTGGCAGCTTACAGTGTTAAGTGATTTAGAAGGTGAGTTTAGTAAGGCGCTGTGAGTTGAGGCAAAATATCTGCCTGAGACCAAAAACAACACCCTATTATCTCAGAATAATAGTTTCCTGCATCTGTTTGTCCCTGGGATAGATTCAGAGATGCTCTTCAAATTGGCAGCACATGTGCTCTGATCGCAACTTGAGTTTTCCTGAACAACCCCTTCTCTCCAAAAAGTCATTGTTGACAAAAAATACATAAAGTAGTAAAGACACAGTGGGTGGTGTCTTGTGTCTCGTGACAATATGATGATTCAATGTTATAATATTTACTCCAAAATGCGTATAGAGCACACTTGACACAAATGCTGTTATTTGTGGCACCGAAGACGAGGTGCTCGACAACAGACAAATCTGTTTTCCGCCTGCTCCTCCTCTTCACTCTGCAGGCTGGAAGCATGCAGCCTGTCACTGGCACCGCAGTGAGCCCAAACATGATATGACCTAAATAAACGAGTGCGTTATGAGAGCCGGAGTGAGGGATGAAGCAATATTCCTTCCCTCCCTCACTCAGCCGTCTTGTTTTCAAACACTTCATTCTCCTGCAGGCTGAAACCTCTCGCATGCCCGTGTGCACAGTTAAATGGCAGACGCACACATCGGAGTCGGAATGAGTGTGTTTACATCCTGGCACCCGAAGAGCTTATTTGGCTTCAATTCCACAGGTGCTTTCTCTCTTCTGAGCTCTTATTGGACCTTGTTTCTGGCTCCCATTTCACACAGCTCATCTTGCAAATTTATATCTCTACCTAGTACCTACTTTATAACTCAGGGGTCATTACCGTCTGCGAATTATGCTGCAAATAACGGGTGTGAGACGAGAGGTGTCGGCTGGGCCACACAATAGCTTTCATTAGGGAAGAGGTGACAAAAAACAACTATAGCCAAAATCTCTGTGTGAATTTGGCATCTTGTTTGCCAGCTTGGCCACACTCGTACTCATTTGGCCAAGTGACGAGCTGTCATATTAGGAGTCGTACCTAGTTCATATGTTGGCAACAACAGGTTTTATATTATAAGTGCAGAAACATGCTACCTGAGTCCATGGTCCACTCCAGGGTTCCTCATATAGTGACAGTAGGAAGTTTGATGTGTTTGTGTGTGTTTGTGTGTGTTTCAGTGAGCAGGTCAGGACTCTGTGCTTCATTGTGTCACTGCCCACAGAGCTGGAGCCTGACAGGGACAGATAAGACAGCCTCACCTCAAACACACTCTACACCCCCTGCCATTAGCGGCTCACAGGACAGGTTGCATTATGCAAACAGACAGCTCAGTCCTGTGAGTGTGTGTGTGTGTGTGCATGTGCGTGCATGTATGCGAGTGTTTGTGTAGTTAAGTCGGTGCATATGTGTGCGATCACTGGGAGCATGCGAGTGCACGCTGCTGTGTTTCTACTTGTTCTCGTGTGTGTGTGTGTGTGTGTATGTTTGCGGACAGTCAGTTCACATGGATTAAAGACCTTTAATCCAGCCAGATCCTCATCGGCTAAGAAGTTAGTGGCTACAACTTGTTAGTCAAGGAGTTTGCTCTTTGCTCACGTGTTAAAAGTCAGAGTTGCCAGGCTGAACGACTCCTGGTCCCCATTAATGAGTTACTGCAGAAGACTTGAGCCAGTCTCTCTATGATGGATGCACCTCTCAGGTCCAGTTTGGATCAGCAACTTTTAATTGGGCCTCGGCTTCTTTGTGCCTCCCATTATCCCCCCCCCCCCCAAAGCCAAGAAGACATGCATGTGCTGTCTGTTTATAGAAGTGCATTAAGCCTATGTCTCTCTCTTGTGCTCTCTCCTCTCGATGCACAAACGTGCGTGGGAGGAAGGAATGTCGCACGTTTTTGTTTACAGAGAAGACTCTCGACTGTACGTGCAAGCATGCAACATTAATCTAGATTCTTTAACTCTGAATCTTAATGTTTGCCTCAAATGGGCTCGTCCTGAAGAGGCACAACGACGGAAAGGACTGATAACTACAGTATGTAGAAATTTAAGCTTAACAGTTGGATCAGTGTTTCATAAGTTATCTGTTGTTACCTCTGTAGTTTTTGCCCCATCACATTGTTTGTCAGCAGGATTATGCAAGAATTACTAAACAGATTTTTCACAAAACTCAGTGGAAGGATGGCACATAAGCAAAAAGAGAACCCAATAACATTTGGTACAGAACTAGACAAAAGGGTAGATCCAGGAATTTTTGTCATCACATTCTTTGTTTGTGAGATTTGCGATTTAGATCTTGTCACCAATTGAACTTGCTGGGGCTTGGTTGGATTTTAGGGGACGGTTGGGCCTTGGCGGAGGTATGCGCTCTACTGAGTGCCATTCCAGTTTTCCAATTAATTACTTTCAAATATTTCCTGGCATCAACCAGTTCTGCTGTAGCAGCTGAGTCAGCCAGAGGTTCAGGAAGGGATAGCTGTAGTTAATGAAGAGGGAGAGGAGGAGGAGGAGCAGCAGGTGAGATTGACACAGAGGGAGATAGATGTCTTCACCATCGATCTCACCTGTAATAATTCAGTGTTGTTTAACAATACTGTAAATAATCGTCATTGTCAAGATCTCAGCGGTCCCTTTGGTGTCTTCAGCACAATCATATCCATCAATGAGAATTTGTTTCTCCTGTTGAGAGACAACACTTTACTGTGTTATGCTCTAATTTCTGTGTCTAAAGGATTCAAATTTAAAGACAATAAACAGGACGCACTGCAGCACTGTTCTTTTGCACAATCCCCAGCGTCTCATCCATCATCCAAACACAGACATTCATTTCTGTGTTGACAGACACTATGAACTGCTACATTTCCCAGACTTAAAAACTCGTATTACTTCTTAATAACTGTCTTTAACGGCCCTATTATTGGCGTTTCTCCAGCTTTCCCACCAGTTCTGCACCTTTTTTTTTTGCTGCTGCCGATGACTTTGCAGTTTTCACCATGTGTTTTAATAAAATATCTCTTTCCCCTCACAGGGAGCTCAGCAATGAATAAGCTACGGCAGAGCTTCCGGCGGAAGAAAGACATCTACGTGCCGGAGTCGAGTCGGCCGCACCAGTGGCAGACGGATGAGGAGGCGGTCCGCACCGGCAAATGCAGCTTTGCAGTCAAGGTGACTCCCCCCCCCCCCGTTTCCTCACACATAAACACACCTGCATACACAAAATATCACACATTTTTCACAAACACACAAACCCTCATACAGAGCACTGACCTCACTGTAGCACAGTCGCACGCCTGAGAAACTCTCATGTTGGCTTTGCTCCCCAAGGACGCTGCTTGTAATTAATCATAAGCTATCAGAGAGTGTGAGCACATATTTTATCTAGGTTGCAAATTTATATACTGTATCCTTCCACAGTAGGGGGGGGGTGTGTGCATTGTGTGCATTATTGATTTGTGGCCTCCAAGAGTTTTCAGAACCACTTGAATCATTAAGTTAAACACACAAAATGCTCCATTATACCGGGAGCATTGAAGAGCGAGTCCGTCAACTCGGTAGAATACTAATGCAGTATCTTTGTACATGCAGTCTTCGGTGCTCGACCTGCGGTGCTGCAGTTGATGAAGTGGAGAGTTCACTGTATTGTGGCAACAAAACCTTCCCCATTTGCAAACAGAAGCACACAGTCACACTTCCTCTCATCACAAGGGTCCAATGTTCACCTTAGCTCGGTTCTAAAGGGGAATTGAAAACTTCACAGTCGTGAAACGGGAATGTTTATCTGAGAGCAGATGAACTCTGGCTGTTCAAAGTGTGTGTCGCACATAAGCCGGAGCACAGGTTATGTTTTTTTTTATTACCTGTGTTTCATTTGAGCAAGAAAGGGGAATTGGAAATGCGTTTAGGGGGTTAGTGGTGTGAATATAATAGAAGGTAGTGAAGAGCAGGATTTATTACTCCCTTTAAGATTTCTTGGCTGAGCGATGTGCAAAAAAGCTCATCACTTTGTAGGATACAGATATTGTAATGAGTCATGATTTTAGTGGGATGTTAGTTTTGTTTTTGTTCAGGTCTAAACATAGACTTAAGACTCACTGTTGTGTGTCACTTTGACGTGGGTAATTAAGTAATCACGCTGAAGTTGTGTTCAAGTGCTCATGTTTCTGATCAGTTGGTTTTAATTAGTTATGTAATGCTATAAAAACAGGGCGGGACGTCATGATTGACAGCCGAGACTTGTGATTTCACACTTCGATAATATTCCGATTGATTGTGTACATGTGTGTCAACATGTTGGCTCCTGGCCTCAAATTGAGCTGCCAATACATTTCAGCCAGTTTGTGAATTTCCTCTCAAGCTGACTTCCAAATGTTCCCTGAACACACACATGCTCATACATACCTCCCCTCCCCCCAAACGCGCCCCATAAATTGTCTCTCAACGCTGATCTCAAAGAAACACTTGTCTTTTAGCAACTGCTCTACTCTGTCTTCACACATCTGTAAAGGTGTAGATGAACTAGGGAGTTTTAATTTACTGCTTTCATCCAATGTGCTCAGTATTTTTCGAGCTTTATCTTTTGCGAATTGCCTTGAAGGAAAGAAGTTTCATTAAAGTTCTGTCGATTTCTTTCCTACCGTTAAAGTGCTGGTTCTACGTAAATCAGCAAAACAACAGAGTAAAACCTGCTCTGCCACTGTAACCAGCCAGTGGGGAATACCTTGAAATCTAAACCTGGGCAACTGACCGTTCTTGTGCTGCTCTAAAGATCGTGTCTTTACGTTTTTCATACAGTGAAAACGCAGACTCTGTCAGGAACAATTAAATAGCTTTTTCTTAGATTGTTTAGATTACCACGATTTACTTCTGCAGCCGCACACACTTCTCCGCCTGCAGTTTTTTCCCTCTGCGCTGGCTCTCACTGTGCCAATGCAACCTACCATGCTACTCCTCTGTGTCTCTCCTCCCCCCCCTCGCTCTGCTCCCTCGCTCCTGCTCTAGGTGCCTCAGAGGAGCCCGGTTGTGTGTGGGTTGAGATAGTTGCAGTGGCATTATCACTGACTGCCGCACTACACAGTAATGATCAGAGGAGCGAGAGGGGAGTCAGTTTTAAAGTCGTGCTGGGGGGGGGAAGCGGGTGACGTGGGCTGGTGGGTGATATAAAGATTGGGGGAAATTGGAAATGATGTTGTGGCTTGGGGATTCCCCCATTACAATAGCATCTTTAATACAGGCCCAGTCTTTCACTGATCACATTTAACATTTTAACGCTGATTGTGTAAAGCCTGTTATTTGTTTGTATGTTAAGCAGCATTTTGTGTTTATTTGTGTTTATTTGTGTGTACTTGCATGTCCTCGTTAAGTTTAAACCATGTAGACTTATTTGCATAAAAATGAATGTGGGTTTTCGTGCAAGCTTGTTTTCTGCAGGTTTCCCCACGCTGGAAACAAGTCATATGTATGTTAGGCTTCTTTTCACAGACTTTCGATGGAATCTGGCAGAATTTGTCACTGAAACTGACTTATGGCCAATACCCTATGTTAATTCCTGGAATCCACCTGGAACACATCTGGAGGATTCATATCAGCAAAATCTGTACAGAATATTCAAACAATATCATGATGTAGCCCAATGCAGGATTAGTTACCAGTTAAACTGATCCTGCGGTCGGCCCACTAATAAACATGGGTTTCAGATCCTAATTAGCCTCTGCGTGTACATCAGACTGTTCAGGAGATGTTAATTCCATTTGTTCGAGTTGCTTTTGTTGAGCACGGATATTAAATATGAATGTTGCAGCCCCCAGATTGATGCTGCCAGCTAATTACTAACAGGAGTAAGATGCTACAACAAACCATCTGTTGTGACACTTCACGCCTCCCCTGCGTTTACTCATCTCACCTCAGTGACGTCTCCTAACAGATCCCTTTTATTAGTGGCTCTGCAGCTTTGACTGTCCTCACTACCCTCAGCTGCTTCCTCACATCACTTGTCTTTTAAACACGTGTTTCTGTGCACATCTCTGTTTTTAACGTGCATAAGTGCATACACACACACTGTGTTCTAGTACCGTGATGTGACTCAAAGTCGTGGCGTCACACTCTTAAAATAGCCTGGACAGAGGGTGGGGGGTGTCAGACGGCGGTCAACATCACTTGCTGTGTGTGTGTATGTGCAAGGAAAGGGTAAGGACTTCCTCTCCGGCCCCACATGTACAATGGCTTCTGGGCTGGTCAGGGTTATAAGTCTGGACACTGGGGTGACACGCAGCAGGGTGTGATGCTGCTTCAAGTCAAAGACGGAGGGAGGGATGTGTCGGAGGGAGGCAGCCGTGTTGTAACGTGGTTGGAGGACAGGATTTCCCCCAGGAAAAGTATTGTCAATCAATCATTCACTGCAAATTCCTCAGCTACTGCTGGAAAATGTATATAAAATCTTTCCTGGCATAGACGGAACGATAAACTGATTAGTCAAGAGAGTTATCTGCAGATGAATTAATAATAACTTTAATGGCTGTCAGTGCACACCTCTGCCAAGGCCCCAGCAGTCCCCTTATAAAACCACATTTATAGTCCTCATGATCCATGTATTATTATCACAGAAATCAACAATCAGCTTGCTATCTTGCATATAATGAAAGTGAAAAAGAATTCCTGGATCCACACCTCAAGTTAATGATTCTTCTTTGGGTCATGCCCCACGCCTCCAGTTTTTCTATTAACAAACACAGATGAAAAACATCTTTACCTCCTCGGTGGAGGTAAGGATACTTGAAGGCCACAAGCTGAAATACAACAGTTGTGAGATTTGATATGTTTTACTTAGACATACAACTGATTCTAGAAGGTTAAACGATTGCTGTAAATCATTTCAGGAAAGTCAGTTTCCTGCAATCGACACTATACCTGATCTGATGTCATCTGTATTTGCGTCTGATGAGCCAAAACAATGCTGCAGGTCCGGTTTCCAGGTCCACACGGAGCCACAGGAGGTGGCTGCCCGTCGCCCGCGCACAAAGAGCAGCTTCCTTCCATGTGTTTGTTTGTTTCTCTCACTCTGTGTTGCATCTATTCATAGTTCTTTGGCGGGTTCAGTATTTTCAATAGCAATTTTTTAGCACTTTCAAAAATATGGAGATTAACCAGGGAGCAATTGAACTGTGATTGACCTCGAAATGTTAATTAATTAGGTTTATAAATCACCAGTGCCAGCGTATCGGGGGGGGTTATTTTAAATACCCAATCTAATTCCAGAGTTTATTATGGGAGCCATACTTAAACTTGAGTAGAGATGGCCACAGGAAAGGTTTGTCACAGTTTTACTTAGTCTCTCTCTCTCTCTCTCCCCTCTCTACCCTGCAGTACCTGGGACATGTGGAAGTGGAGGAGTCCAGGGGGATGCACATATGCGAGGATGCAGTGAAGCGGCTGAAGACGGTACGTTTCACAGTACTTCCAGGAATGAGGCTGTTAAACACCAGACATCCTCCTTCCTCTTTATCTGTTCTCTCTTTTTTTTTTTAATCTTTTCCTCCATTAATTTCCTTCTCTTTGAAACCAACTGACATTCTCCAACGTCTGTTTCACGACAGCCCTCTATCTTCTGTCACTTTTATTCTCCTCAGTGTTTCGTCTGTGTTATTCCCGTCTCGGAGTCTCTGTACATAGAGGCCCGAGTGTGGCTGATTCTTACCATTTGTCAATGAGCGTCTCCACCCAGCGTGACCTACACACAACCTCCAGGGGTGTTGGGGTCTGTTATGAAACGTCTCTTCCTTTCCGAGCACGCTCTCTCAGCCAGAGTAGATAGGCCGGCGTGTACTTCCTGCTGCGGCAGATTCCAGCGGAGTTGCACAAAAAGGAGCAAATTCCAGTTTGGGGAGCAGCGGAGGGGAAGGGGGAGAAACTGTAGAGCAATCGCTTTTCCATGTTGTCAGTTGTTTGCCAAGGCCCCACCCAGTTTATATAGTCGTGTGTGTATATGAGGCTGACTCTCTAAAGTCACAGACAAATCTGAGTGGACAGGTCTGTTACCGGTGTCTGTATGATTAGAGATTCCTGTTCAGGAGGATCCTCGTGTCAGGTATCATAGTTACAAAACTCCTGCTTGAAGTATCTGTAGTTAGATTTCAGTTTCAATTTGAGATGACTGATTAAATGAGGACTCACACCCTGTTCCTCCTGTTATCAACACTTTGGGATTCTGTTCAGGGCCTTTCAGTTGAACTGCTTATTCTACGCTGAGCTGAGTCAACTTCCACCTGATGCGTCATGTGCGTGTATCTACTTTTCAGATCAGGTGCAACTTTTGCATGCTTCTCCCGTTAGTGTTTTACACGTCATCGTTTTCAAGACATGACTCGTGACTTACTTTGTTTGTTTTTCAGTGCTCTCAAAAAGTAAAATCCTTGGTGGAGATAATAATACAAGGGAACGTTCATATGAATGCCATCGACACACACTGATACAGCACTAACTTTTATACGATGCTTACATATTTACTCACAAACATGTACATACTTGTAGACGTGTGTGTGTGCGTGTGCGTGTGCGTGTGCGTGTGCGTGTGTGTGTGTGTGTGTGTGTGAGAATTGACACACACACAACTAAATCACACACTCAGAGATGGCTTGCAGGCAAATCATTTGTTCACACAGCAGCACACACTGCAAGACGTGTACCCATAGAAACAGCAGACAAACACACTGACTATACACACATACATGCTCTTACAGTGAATACACACATACATGCAAGCCTAATACACACACACACACACACACACAGCAGGACACGCACTCTGGAGCTTGATGAGGTCACATGGTGTAGACACAGAGCCTGAGGCCGTGCGATCTTATTGAGATCCAGTCATTTTAACAAGGCACATAAAATGGAGCCAAATCAAAAGGAGGAGGCGGGTGCTTCTGTCTCCTGTCCTCCTGTCCTCCTGTCCTCCTGTCCTCCTGTCCTCATGTCTCCTGTCCTCCTGTCCTCCTGTCCTCCTGTCCTCCTGTCCTCCTGTCCTCCTGTCTCCTGTCCTCCTGTCCTCCTGTCCTCCTGTCCTCCTGTCCTCCTGTCCTCCTGTCCTCATGTCTCCTGTCCTCCTGTCCTCCTGTCTCCTGTCCTCCGTACGGCCGTGACGATCTGACCCTCCTCAACCTAATGACATGTCCTCATCTGCCTCCTCTGATATTCTTGCTCCTCGCTTCCTCGTTCCTATAGACCGTATTCGAAGCTAGCACAGCACGATTTTATCGATCTGCATTTATAAGCAGGGTGGGAAATTACCTCTAGCCTCAAAGTATGTGTCAGATTGGCATCACCTAGTGTTTCTCTCTACACACGTCAAGTCCTGGAATTGACGTTGCAGTTCACCTGTCGTCTTACAGGAAATGCCAGAAAACAATCACTGTTGGTTGGGAGCTGCTTACTGTAAGAGGGTTTTCATTCATTCCAATGAAGGCATTTATTTTTATTTGATCCCCTCCCAGGTTTGTTTCCTTGTTGTGCGATCCGTGACTGTTAAGCATTCTTGTCTCGTTCATAGTCTGCTGACTTACCCCACACTCTTTATATCAAGATGCCATCGCACAATAGAAATAGCATTTCCAGGCTTTGGGAAAGTTTTTCAAGTACATCATTTTCATTATTTAAAAATTCATAATTCTGTAACATTAATATTCACCAACATTCAGCACCGGGGCTGAGAGCAGTGGAATAACAGAAGAGTTGTGCTGCATTGCGTCGCTCTGCCCTTTCATTTCCATTCCTCTAATTCTCTTTCCATTATAATTAGTTTTGGAGTTCAGTGATTTTCCGACAGGAGTAGTTTGTTAATGCCGCACTTTCATCCCGCGTTGCTCTACGTTGACCTGCTTAAAAAGAATAATGCAGTGATCTGGATCAACAAAACAAGGTTTGAGTCATGGATTCTTGATCAATGGTGTTCGGGGCCTGGGGCCAAATGAGGTTTCTGCTTTTACATCTTACATCATTTTAATGGGACATCTTCTCTTAACCTGCGGAGGGGGAAGCTGGCAGGAAGGCTGACTCTGTCTTATGTAGCACAGCAAAACTCACTGGCACAAAAATACGCCTTCCCCTGACGCCATTTATCCATGTCAGCGCTAAACCTTCCAGACGAGCACAGGTCCTCCCTCTTTTGAGCACAGTTGGTGACTCGCTGACTCTTTAATTAGCTTACTGTTGCAGCTAAATGTTGCCAGGCAACAAATACTGCCAGTGTAAACTCTTATTTCCAGGAACTAATAACCCACATTTGTCCGGAACCAGGCCCTCACCTGTGGGCTCTCACTGTCTCATGTGGGCTAAGTAAAGGATGCTGTTTCCTGAAAATCAGCTAGCATCTGCCAGACAGCAGCCACATCAACACAATCTGGCAGCATCAGGCCGAACGTTCTCAGGCCAGACGAGAGAGATGAAGAACAACGGAGAGATAATTCTCTCTGCTGCATCAGTACGAACAACAGGGAAATAAATGTGCCTTAAGCTGGAGGGTGTGTATTGGTAGTGTGTCAGTCAGTGTGTGTGTTTGTGTGAAGACTCCAGCTCTGAGCCAACTCCATTGTTTTTCCCAGCAGCCTTTGGGACAGTAATGAGAGTTTTCTCGCAGCTCTGCGACCTGTGACTCAGCGGGAAGGATGGAGGCGGGTGGAGGAGGATGAGGAGGAGGAGGAGGAGGAGGCTGCATTGCGGTAGCGTCAACCTCCAAACTGCCCTTTTTTTTGTTGTTGTCATCGTGATGTCACTTCCTGCGAGTGCATTTGGCCACTGGCCCAGGGTCTGTGGTGCATTCTGTGTTCCATCAGCGGGAATATTTTAGCTGCTTCTCAGGAGCTCATAGAAACCAAGGTTGTTTCCTCTGTGTGGACTGGGTGAGGCACCCCACCATGATGCTGGAAGAATTTCAATTGTGTTTGTACATCAACACCCAGTAGCCTCAGGCTGCATCACTGACATGTATCAGAGTTCATCGGGTGGTTTGTGTAACCTGGCCGTTTCAATTAAGGCTTCTAGTGTCACATGGTTTGCAAAGTCGTCGCTGACGCCTTTTCACCCTCACTAGAGATATTTCCTGTGTAAACACCGAAGGCAGGAAGCCACACAACAAAGTCTTCATTCAACACAGTGCCGCGTCTGCTCATGTCCTGAACTCACTAAAAGACATAAACATTAGAGACCGGCCAGTATGAGCCTTATGTGCCGGGATAAAAACTTTTAGTTTGCAGAATGTATGCATTTATGTTTTCTTAATTCAAGTTCTATATATTTGGTCCATGAAATATCAGGCCTCAATCACATTCCTTTGCCATAAGGATTTGAAAACAACATCTTAGGAATCAACTGTCATGGTCCAAATCAGCATCGGCCCCCAAACAGCTCACATGCACCTGTCCTGCAGGGCGGCGGCTTGAGCGCTGACCGTGTCGGGTAAAGTAATAGGATGACACGCACTCTTATCTTGGAGTAGAGGTATCTGTAGCTCTATCTTGTAAGGTGTGACTGTCACAGATGTTACACAAGATGTGTGCTTTTAATGTCGCACATCCAGCTGGTGGCTCATGCTGTTCTTGGCACCAGCCTGGCAGTCAAAAGGTTTTCACTGTGTGTGTTAAGGTTGTCTTTTAAAACGAGGTCTAGTGTTTATCGACACAGAAACCCTTGTTGGGCGCAAAGTAAGTTTCGTGCTCCAGTTGTTTTGTTTTGGACGTGTCGGCTTCACTTTAATCTTTCAAACCTCAGCTTGTCTTTCTGCCCACAAAGCCGTTTCCCCTTCTATAGTTTCATCACCTATTTAATACCCGAATAATGTTCTTTTTGTTGGTGTTACACTTTTTTTTTTTTTTGTCTTTTTAAGCAGGTTTTAATGCAGAGAAATGCCTTCAAATCCCCCCCCCCTCACATAACCTCCCATTCTAGTTATCACAACCTTACAGATATTTCCCCCCCTAACCACCTACTAATACTAGCTGAGCGTACTCTACGCTACGCTAGCACACTATCAAGTGCTGAGCTCATTTGGAATGAATCTCCATTGCTGGTTAACACGTTAAATCATGCATTAACATGGTGCTGCGAGTGCTGTCTCCACCACGGCTGAGTAACAGGAGCGGAGTGGCACTCCTTTTCACAGCTTACGGGGAGGAGAGGAACAATCAGGGAGCGAGGGGTGAAAGGGAGGATTAGCACCAGGCTGGGGCTGGTTGTGGTGTCTTTATGCGGCTGTGGCGGCCTAAACTTGACCCCGACTCTGGCCAACCAGTGAACATTCACAGACTCAGAGGTCAAGCCGCCGCCTGTGGGAATCTGTTTCTGTCTGCTGAACACCGATGGAAGGAGCACATCTCTCTCGGTCTAGGAGTCAGAGGAGAAAGAATAAAATGGGTTCAACCCCTCCGCAGATACACAGCTGAAGGTCTGCAGGCTTTATCTCCTCGGTCCAGGCAGCTTGGTAGTACTGCTGTAGGGTTGCAGACTTGTTGCTGTCGATTTCTGTCACAGAAGAACTTGAGGGCGTCACTTCCTGCTGCCGGGGTGATCGAGAGGGGAACAGTAATGTGGTTTACTGGCTTCCCGTGTTCTGGTAGTACTAACGGGGATCATAAATACAATAACGACCACATTCAAACATCTGTCAGTTCGGAATCATGTGGAGCTACATGATCCATTATCTCTCTCTCTCTCACTCACTCACTCACTCACTCACTCACTCACTCACTCACTGTCTCATAGACTGTATTTGAAGATGAACGATTTCATTTCTTCCTCCCATTGTACAAACAGCTTTTTTTTAATATGTACTTTGACTTTTAGTCTGGTCAGTGTCCAATCCACTGACGTGGAAGAGGTGGAGTTTATGATCTTTACAGCAGCCGGCCACCAGGGGGTGATCCAGACGATTTGGCTTCACTTTTGGGAACGGTCATGTCGTCAATCTTAATATACAGTCTATACATAAATATACAGTCTATACATAAACTCTGTATAAAGATGAATGATGCGTCTTCTCTTCCTACAATTTTACAAAAATAATAACTAAAGCTAAAGTAGCTTGGATACAGCCGCTGCCATCTTGTGCTTTCAACATCATGTGCTGATACATGCACTCGACCAATCGCGAGTCAGTCTCGGCTGTCAATCATGACATTTAACCCCATTTTTTTTGCATCAAATAATTAAAAGCATCAGAAACTTTAACACAAATGTTACCTGAAACAACAGAAACCGTCTTTGAGAAACAATCATTTGAAGTGTGTACCTTTTAAGTGACTTTTTAGTTTGATCCATGTCCCATCTGCTTACATGGTGGAGATGGGGTTTATTATCTATACTGCAGACATCCAGATGAATTTGCTTCTCTTTTGTGAGCCGTCGTGTTGTTCATCTTCATATACAGTCTATACTCACTCACTCACTCGCTCGCTCGCTCGCTCACTCGCTCATAACCCACCTTCGCCTCAACGAAACCCCAAAACCCAATCCCTCCCCGTAGGCTCCAGTACATTTTTAGACTTCCTAGGTAACATGTTCATGCCTTGTTCCTCCCTCCGTCTCCTCCATCCCTCTCACCCACCCTCCAGGACAGGAAATTCTTCAAAGGATTCTTTGCAAAAGTAAGTTATTGCTTTGTGTGTGTCTGAGTGTGTTTCTCTCTCTATTATTCCTATTATTAATATAATTTTTTTCCCTCCTGTCACGTAACACTTCACCCTTTTGATCACGTCTGAAGGCTGGAAGAAACACACACACAGACACTGATGCACGGGACGAATCAGTCTGGAGAGAGGCAAACGCAGTGATGCATGTGTCTGTGGGCAGGTGGGGGTGGCTTAGTGTGGGGTGGGGCACTTATCTGTGTTTGTGTGTGTGTATTTCTATGTTTGTGTGTGGGTTGTGTTTTTTTTGGATTAACAGGCGTGCCTTTTCTCCGTTCAGCCCTTCTTCCAAGAATGGAACAATGAACAGCTTGTATGAATGAAAAGTGACTTTTTGGTGCACACACACAGATATTTTGTTGTTATTCTAACCCATGTGGCCACTGTCGACTGCATCTGTGCACCAAATCTCCTTTTGTGTCTTTGATTCAGTTTTGGGAACTAGTGAATGACACAGCACTCAGAAAAAAACCAAATCCTGATTTGTGTCTCCTCTTTTGTCTCTTACCTGGTGCTTTCTCTTTGTTTACAGGTGTGTTCTCTATGTGTGTGTGTGTGTGTGTCTGTGTGTGAGTTGAATAGGTACAAAGGGAGCTAATCTTGGAGGATATGGACATACTGGAGCGGTTTCTTTTGTTTCTTAACTCGTTCCTGTTCCTTTTGTGTGTTGGCAGGCCGGGAAGAAGCCGGTGCGGGCCGTGTTGTGGGTGTCGGCAGATGGTCTTCGCGTTGTAGACGACAAAACAAAGGTAATAAGTCCCTTCGTTCCTCTTACCACAGGCTTGATCAAACAGAAAGCGCTGCCAGAGGAAGCACATGCGGCTTTAGCGGCATTAAAGCTGGAAGCTGCTGAGCTGTTTGAGTTAATAATGGTGGTGAAGCTGGTCTGGTCTAGTGACCTAAAAAAGGAAAAAGGCCCTTTTGGAAATATGTGCTCACGGCACCTGTAGGAAGTACGAGTTGATTTAACGCCTTCACATTATAGGTTACAGGGACACCTGCTGGAAAGAGCTGGTACTGCATCAAATGTAGTCTGTTTGAACATTCAAAGCATGTTTAAGAAAACTCGAGGATGTAGGTTCTAAACAGGAGGAATTCAAAAGAGCAATAAAAAGAGAAGGAACATGGCTGTTGTGTTTTCTATATCTACATAATGTATCCGTTTAAGTTTTGTTATTAATGCCCTGTTACTAACTGAGGCCATTGTTCTGTGTGTGAGTCTAATTTAAAGTGTAAGTAGTTAAAAGAACCAGTGTTTCTGAGGTGTGTGTTCATTTCTGTGTACATACTCATAACTTAATTGTTAAATTGTCACTAAAATATAGTGATAATCGATCATGAGATTGTTTTTACCATATGAGCACATGCTGTAGTTTAAGGAAAGATATTTTTAACAGGTCCAGGATCTTGTATTTCACCTTGAGTCCTGGTTCTGTTCTTTGTTTGAATTTATTTTGTTGTGTTGTTAAAAGCAATAAAAGGATCCAGGATTCCGTGAGGTTCAGCGTTATGTCGTGTTGAGCTGCAGACAGCTGCTTCTGGAGCTCGTTGTAGTTCAGTGTTATTCAAGCCCCCTCGGAGCCTTCTCAGTGAAGTACCCTTCATTCATGCAGCCTTTCGAACAGACTGGAGTGAAAGTCACTTGACCCTGACCACAGCTTCGAAGCTGCTAATAATGAGGTAATGGTTATTCTCTTGGCAGGACCTGATTTTAGACCAGACAATAGAGAAGGTGTCGTTCTGCGCTCCGGACCGGAACTTCGAGAGGGCGTTTTCTTACATCTGCAGGGACGGCACCACGCGGCGCTGGATCTGCCATTGTTTCATGGCCATCAAAGACTCGGTGAGAAATCATTGTGAAGCCTCATCACTAATACACATATAGAAAAGTGAGCTATGAGGACTTCGTACTGATTATTCCCTCAGCTTGAATAGAAACAGATGGCTCAGCACCACACACAGTACATAATAAAGTACTTTTAGATATATTCTTTTAACCACACTATTACTATATTTTTGTACAACGGCATTTTGATTGATATTTTTTTTTATAATCAAGCAATTTATCAAGGTTTATTAAGTCAAATATTCTCTGTTTTTCATCTCTTCAAGTACGTTGTTCTTTCAGTATCAAAATAAATAGAATATTTCGGGGTTTGAACTGTTGGTCACCATTTCTGTTAAATTGAAAACGATTGATTGAAACGTGATTAAAATAATTTAGTTGTTGCTCTAAAGTAAACTACGATTTATATCAAGTTATAATAGAAAAATGAATTGTTAGTGAGCTCGGGTGAAGGAGAAACCATGCTGTGATGGTTGTGGTCTGTAGTGGTTCCTCCTGTAACTTACGATTTGTTTTCATCATCGTCTCGTTTCAGGGAGAGCGCCTCAGTCACGCTGTGGGTTGTGCGTTCGCCGCCTGTCTGGAGCGGAAACAGAAACGGGAGAAGGAGTGTGGGGTCACGGCGACCTTTGACGCCAACAGAACCACCTTCACCCGCGAGGGCTCGTTTCGTGTTACCACAGCAACAGAGGCGGCAGAGCGGGAGGAAGTCATGCGGCAGCTACAGGATGCTAAAAACGGTCCGTACTTATTGTGTTGATATTCCCTGATCTGGGAAAATGGTTGTCCAGTTTAACCAAGGTGTTTTTGTGAATACAAAGACAATAGCATGAAAAACATACATTCATTGTATAGCTGCTTTTTTTTCTGAGGAGTTTTGTTGCACTGCTCTTTTCTAACAGCAGAGACGGACGTGAATGTTTCTGGGAACTCGGTGACAAACTCCTCCGCACACCAGGGAGGAGGTTCACCCTCTCCCTCGTCCTCCCCGCCTCTCTCTTTGCCCGCGCTGGGAGCTCAGGCGATCCCCCGCAGACATGCACCAGCTGAGGTTCTCGCCAGGCAGGGCTCCTTCAGAGGCTTCCCAGTCCTCAGTCAGAAGACGTCTCCCTTCAAAAGACAGATGTCGCTGCGTATGAACGAGCTGCCCTCCAACATGCAGCGGAAGTCCGACTTCCCCATTAAAAATACAGGTTAGACTGGGATCCTGATCCACGACCTGTGTCTCCAGCTCTTTTATCTTTTCAGTCTGGTTTACCAACCATTTTCTATCTTCTAATGAGTCGTGTCCTTTCTTTAGTGATATTTTCTCCTCCATTAACTCCGGTTATCCTTTCCCTGGTGTCCTCCTGTAGTTGCTGAGGTTGAAGGTGAAAGCGACAGCATCAGTTCGCTGTGTACTCAGATCACATCAGCATTCAGCGGGCCCCCAGAGGATCCCTTCTCCTCAGCACCAATGCCCAAGCCAGCCTCATCCCCACAGTCTCCTGTAGCACCAGGTAAAACCTCCTCTTTTAGCCTTCAACATCTAACGTGTGTAACTGGGCATCTGCGCAGCCGTGTCGTGTGAGAGGCGTGTGTGTGTTTCTGTGTGGTCTAAATAACTCAACAACATAGGCAATCAATCAAGTTGTATTGTTTTGCCCATATTCACAAATCACAGTTTGCCTCGTGCTCAGAGTCTGCATCGGTCCTCTGATGCTTTTCATTGCTGCTCTGTTTTTTTTACTGTCTTTTAGCTGCATTGAATTATTTCCCTGTACGAGCTCAGAAGTGCTTATAAAACATTTTAGTGTCCTGCAGCTATTAGTTTAAAAGTCTAGAGACCTGAGAAGCTGGAATAAGAGTAATCAACTTCTCAGCCATTTTGCATTTGCCAAACAGAACCGCTCCGTTTAGTAGAGAAACGATGACGCTTCGATTAGTCGCTCACTTCAGATGACGGCCAAAAGTTATTAGTAGCCAAATTTTCTGGGCAACGGTCCCATTCATCAGTTTCTCACATTTCTACTGAGTTTGTGATTAATTTGTCTCCATAGGAATGAATAAACTTAAATTATACTGAGTGCAATTGAATTTGCAGTGAGAGAGTGAGTGCCTGCCGTGTAATTTACATGTGTGATTAACAATCGTTAAGACTGCAAATTAACGACACAGTAGCATTGTGCATGTCTAACAAGAGTCGCGTCCACGACGCCCGTCACACGCTTGCTTCGTACTAGCATCTGTCTTTTATCTGCTGTAGTGAACTGCACAGCTCCTGCCTTCTCTGTTGCCGCTGCTACTGCTAACCCCCCAGTTCTGCCCCCTGCCCTGCCTGCTCGAGAAACTAACCCCTGGGCCAAGACCCCAGCAGGGGCCCCGGCCTCAGCACAGTCCAGGTAAGCAGCTCCGCGGGGAGATTAAACTGTTATGTTTGCACGTCACAGGATGCATGAGAGTGAGATACTGACGGCACAAATGTGGGATTTTGACCTTTTGGATGAATCGTAACGGACGTGGAGATACAGCAACTGAATGTCACTAAGTTAGTCGGGTTCAGTCTGATTGTACATTGAAAAGAGGTCGAAGTTGATCTTCTGCTGCTGTTCTGAACAACCGGGGGTTAATCATTGTGGTTTGACCTTATCAGCGAGGTCGGCAGCTGCAGCAGCGACTTGGAACTCACTGAGGCGTTTTAAGCACTTTTAAACTCTTCACAATTTGTGAGAAACATACTCACCTTAGATTCATAACTGAGCTAAATCTGAACACAATGATATGATACACATAGATTCAGTTTCTGGAGTTATGAGGAGCCGAACTTTGTTTTACTTCCTCAGTAATTAAGTAATGCAGGTCCTTTGGAAGCAGGAACTGATTATACCTACTGTGACTCACTTTGAATGTGTTCAATTCCCCTTTTTTCAACGGTAAACTGTATCAGTAATATTTTGTGTCTGTTGTTTTCTTTTCTGTGTGCTCGCCGACAACAGGAGGTGAATGGTCATCTCCTACTCCGGTGATAGTGGAACCCCCCCCATCCTCCCCAGTCCTACCGTCTCACAGGCGCACGCCATCAGAAGCGGACCGGTGGTTGGACGAAGTAACCAAGTCCATCCGAGTCCCGCTGCCCAATCCGATCATGGCAGCGGCGTCGCCTCCCACCCAGGCGTTCACTGCCCCTGTGCAGATTCCTGTGCGTCTGCTCCTTCTGTTCCCTTCATGACCTCTCTGCCCCCCGTCGTGCCCATTTTGCCCCCCCGGCAGCTCGCCTTCCACGGTCAGGCTCCAGCCTCCTACCCCATGTCCAATGGGCTGCCATTCCCTCAGCCCGGCGCGCCCGTGGTCGGCATCACTCCTTCGCAGATGGTGGCTAATGTGTTCGGCTCAGCCACGCAACCCCAGCCGTTCCCCGTCGCTGCCTCTACGACCCCCCAGCATGACACCCAGCATGTGGGCAACATCAGCCCCTTCATCAAACCCCCACATCCCCCCACCATGAACCCTATACACCTCCAGTCATCCAATGGTAGTGTGACCTTTAATGGGGCAGACAGCTGGGCCCCTCCTTCCCAACTCGCTCCATCCTCCCTCGCCACCGAGCCGCCCCCCCAGCCGCTGGAAGATGCCTTTGAGGCCCAGTGGGCAGCCTTGGAGGGCCGCTCACGCCAGCGCACCACACCCTCCCCGACAAATCCCTTCTCCAGCGAGCTGCACAAGACCTTTGAGATTCAACTCTGAAGCTTGTGCTCGAGATGAGAGAGTAATGGACAATAAGTGAGCACAGGTGGGTAACTGACAACAGAAGAGAGGGGAAAGTCCCTCTGCCTCTCTTCATCTCTGCTTCAGCGGACAATATCAGCAGGGCTGAAAAGAACTGGCAGATACCGGAGAGCAACGGGTGAATCAACAGGGAGCAGAACTCTGCACAGCAGTGAGGGGAGATGAAAAAAACAAAACCGTTTGCTGTTAACGAGGGTGCTGCTCCCCAGGCTTTTCATTAGCATCGTCTGTATTGTTTTGTTTGTGCTGTGACGCTCGAGGTCGTCATTACCCTGTGGAATCACTGTGCAGAGCCACACCCAGCCCCGTGTCAGCCCCCGACCCCCCCACCCAGGTGTGGCGGCTCCCGTCCCCTGCCTTCCTTTGCTTGGTCGAGCTCCCAGCGCCCCCTGTTGAAAGGACGACACCTCCATCACCTGGCAGAGGAACTGCAGCACTGAGAGAACTCGGCTTCCAGATGAGAAGTTCTCATTAATAACTTTCCAAGCAGATGAATGGAGTGAGACAATGCCAAAATCTTTATTTTTATGCATTAAGTATATTTTAAATAGCTTTGGAATCTAACAGAAGAGTTGTAAGTAATCTTGCCAAAGGCACAGGCTAGCTACAATGAGACAAGTTTATGTTCGTGTATACAAGAAATGACCCTATATATTATACATAAAATATATATATCTATAAAGAATCTATACTGTACACAGCTCACAGCAGTGCTAATTTTTAATGTGATGTAAAGAGATTTTGTGAAGGGACAGCTGCTTTACTGTTGTGTTTTACTGTTTTATTTTTGAAGAAAAAATCTCTTTATTGCCGTCTACTGCATCCTGTGATTGGATGTGAAGCATCTCACTGTAAATACGGTATCATTGCAGCAACAATCAATGTGGACCTAGCAGTGGTGGTGGTGCCCGACTGGTTGCCTCTCTTACCTGTACTTTTAATAGTTTAGTACACATCAGTACTTAACATTTTACTCCCTCTGTCCTCCCCGTCGTTCATTTTGTGTGATAACAATCTTGCTTGTTTTTCTTTTTTTTTTTATTTAACACACACTAGGATGTCTTCACTTCTTGTATTATTATTTTTTTTTTTTTTTTAGTAGTTGATTTCACAAATTTTATTTTGCACAAGCACTAAAGTAGATGATTTGACTTCACAGGTGACCTTGATCAACATGGTTTAGTCAGTCGTGGCGCTGCAGCAGCTGAGGCGCTGCACGCTGACCTGCCCTGACCTCCGTTAGCCTGCTGACGCTCAGCAGAAAACCGCAGTGAGAGAAGATGATTTTAATCTCTCACTGTCGGATTTCTCTCTGTCCTGTTATTTTTTTTAATCAAACCTGTGAATACGATCTATTCTCTGATCTATTTTTCCATTTTGTAATTATTTCATTACTTTATTCCACTTCTTTGGAGAAATACTGAAGCTAAAAGATTGAATAAATTGATGGTGGTAGAGGAAAGACTTGTCTGTGTTCTTTACATGTGTTAAGTAGTAAAACTGTTTCACCTTGATGAGGTCACAGGTTCCATTCTTCAGCACAAGCTGGATATGAAAAGAAAATATTTTAAACTTTGTGGTAGAATTATCACACTACAAATGACCAATATTCGAATAGAATAGAAAGCTTTATTGTCATTGGACAGGGTACAATGAGATTAACAGTGCTCCTCAAGATTAGTGCATTAAAAATGTAAACATCAACCACCATACACATTCAGTTCCAGTCTCTCAAATGAGAACAATTTACCACTTGTTCTGCTCTAATTGATTGTAGATTGAGTTTTGAGCTAATTATTTAGACAGAACTCAAGGACGCCCCCTAGTGTTCAGGGATTCAAAATAATGTTTATTGCATTTCATAGACTAATATTTACACATAATACAGTATATTAAATGTAATGAATATTAGGGGAAAGGTAACAGGTGAGAAGATGTAGATTTATATTGCACATTTAAAACAACTTGGTCGCTAAAGTGCTTTACAAAGTAAAAGGTGTAAAAAGAAAACATTAATATGCAAAATATCTTAATAATAATAATAAAAGGCCAAAGAGAAGAGTTGTTTCTTTAACAATCATTTAAAGCGTTTAAGAGATAGTGATGCGTTTCTGTTGACACGAAACAATTCACTACTTTGCAATTAAAAATAAACATGTAGGATATAACTATGATATCAGATTATATTAAGTCTACTTCCAGACTGAATGAGGTTATAAAATCAAAGCTGTATCTTTCCCAGCAGCTCTAATGACGTGTTGTATTTTCAGATTCAACAAAAACTGCTGCTGTGCACGAGTCTGTTGTTGTTGTTAGTCCGTCCCTCCTGCAGGGGGCGCTGGCCAACAGCGCCGCGTCCCGGTGGGCAGCCCCCCGTCGATATAAATGCAGCAGGAAGTCGGGGTCCAGTTGATCACACAGAAACAAACGTGCACGCGCGAGCAGCTGCTGTCGAGTGGCTTCAAACCGTAAAGGTAAGATTTTAAAGAAACACGTGGAGCGACTGAACCGAACCAGCACCGTGTCTGCGTGGGTCCGCGTTTCCGGGTCAGCCCCGTGTTAACCGCCCGGTGCGAGTTAGCAAGTTAGCTCCGGTGTCAGAACTCGGAGCTACCGAGGGTTTAACTTCCCCGTGACGAGGAGAACTCACCGGGAGCAATGACCGCGGACATTCTGCCATCTTAACGGAAGTGTCAGCAACAAGGAGGAGGCTAACCCGGGTTAGTTTCTGCCTCCTGACCCGGGTAATGCTAGCTGCTAAGTGGTAGCTCAACTTTGACGTTTGACTGTGACAAACACACTGGAGTTAGTTGCTGCTCGTGAACTCTGACCCGCACACCTCACACACACACACACACACACGTGAAGCTCGGGTTGTGTTGAGCTGCTGGTTTTTCGTATAAAGGAAATAAACTTCTGGGTTTTTATCTCGTTAGCTTGTTTTGTTTTTAACTTCACCTGCAAAACCCTGAGAGCTAAGTTCGTAAAGCTAATGCTAGCCTGCGTGGTTCTGGTTTGTGAATCCCAGTGTCATCGTGCTTTAAACACCAGGTGACATCAGTCCTCCTCCTGAGGATCTAATGCAAGGTGACGATTAGGAATTATGTTTTAATAACGCGGTTTCATATTCTGTTTATCTGCAGATTCTTTGCATCACACTCAGATTCAGTGTTTTGAGTCCACACAACACATTTTGGAGTTTCAGGGGTTAAACAGCGTTGCAGCCAAATCCAAAACAATTGAAGTGAATAGTGATCGATTCTTCAAACAGGATATAAAACACAACCTGCTCCATCCAAGCGTCCGGAAGCCCAGACGTTCAAAGTCCACTCAAAACCGTGTCACCGTGTTTTGAGTGACACGTTGAGTCTGGATCTAAAAACACGTCCCACTCAAATACAAACAGTTGGATTGTTTCTACAGTTTCTGACCGGATGATGTGTGTGTTTTTGTTGTTGTGTTCCAGAGATGCAGTGTCCGTCCAGGTCACAGAAACACAACTAGGCTCACATGGGATCTCACTGACACAGGAGAGGTAACACATCACTTCCTTTAACAGTTTGTGACCCCCCCCCCCCCCCCACTCATCATCTGGCCCCTGAGTTTGCTTTCGTGCTCTTTGACCCTCGCTTTGCACTTTTTCAGCCTGTTTTTTAAAAAATCACTACAAGTCGACATGTCTCACCGAGGGACTCTAACTGCCATCGTAACCACCGTGCTCGGGGCGGCCCTGGGAGGGCTGCTCATATGGCGAGTTTACCGAACGAAGAGGAAGAGGCTGCCTTCCGTCCAGAAGGCGGCCGATCCCGTGGAGGCTCCTCCTCCTCCGGTGGAAACGGAGGTCGTCGTCGCTGCCGCGGAGTGTCGATGCATCCAACCGCTGACCACCGGGGAGAAGGAGTTCAAGGCCGTGGAGTGTCAGACCACACAACCGCCGCCCCCTGTGCGGATCCCGTCAGAAGACCTGCTGGGGGTGAAACCAGTAATGGTGAGCTCTGAAGAGGAATGGCAGCAGCTGTGGCCGCTGATGCAGAAGGAGCTGTCGGAGTTCCCTGTTCTCGGGCTCGACTGTGAATGGGTAAAGACCAGAGGCGTAAGAGAAACCGTTCGCATGTTTTTAAAAATGGGAAGAGGACAAATCCACCCTGGGTGACTCAGTACGGTATCGTGTGCTCGGGCTGTTTTTCACTGGTTTGTTGTTCTTTGCATGCGGCCACGGTTCCCCACAGGAACAAGTTGACAATACATTTATATTCTCAGTTGGAGTTTAGGCATCAGTAGATCCTGCACGTTTGGTTTGTCCCGACCTTAGACTGTATTTAAAGATGGACGACGCGTCTTCACTCCTCCCACTATCCAGAAATGAAGCAAAAATGCAGCCACCTTAGCGAAGTTCCACAGAAACATGGACCCGACCAATCGCATGTTAGTCTCAGCTGTCAATCATGTCATCAGAATCAATCACCCTGTGTTATAGCATCAAATAACTAAAAAACCAATCTTATCAGAAATGTGAACACAAAAGCATCAGGGTGATAAGAACTACCTGAAATGACCGAGAAAAATACATGTGACGTGTTCTTTGACTGTTGAGTTCGGGCCTGTCCCATCAGGGTTTATGACAAAACTGCAGCCAGCCACCAGGGGGCGATCACAACACTTTGGGGTGCTCTCATGTCGTCCATCTTTACAATCTATTGCCCAGCTGAGCTAAAAAAAAATATCTGTAGTATTTGGATTCATTCTTTGATTAAAACCATGGAATTTCAAAGATCACTTTCCTCAGTCGTCCTTCTCTAACCGTTGAAGCTGCTCGTGTCCCGCGTCTGACCCGGCTGCTGCTTTCTGTCGCAGGTCTCTGTGAAGGGCCGGACCTCGGCGGTCTCCCTGTTGCAGATGGCCTCGTATTCAGGTCTGTGCATCCTGGTGAGGCTGCTGCCGTTCCGCAGCGGTCAGCAGAACTTCCCACTCAGCTTCATGGAAGTCCTCAGAGACCCCCACATACTGAAAGTCGGCGTTGGTTGCTATGAAGATGGCAAACGTCTGACGCGTGACTACGGTCTGTCCGTGACGTGCACGGTCGACCTGCGCTACCTGGCCTTGAGACAGAGGTACAGCTCGGGATGGATTCAGTTCTGGTTTGTAGTTCTTCACACTGTGAGAAGTTATTCATGTAAAGTCCAAATGATCGTTTCAGACAAGCGGTGACTAATGGCCTCAGCCTGAAGTCCCTGGCAGCAGATCTGTTGAACGTTTCTCTGGATAAGTCTCTGGCGCTGCGCTGCAGTGACTGGGAGGCGGATCAACTGACACTGGAGCAGGTACTCGTTCTTTGTGTGCAGAGTTTTGAAAATTAAGTTTTCAGATCTACTTCTTCAGTAAATACATCAATGATCTAGACTGTGGCGCCGGCCATATTCTAATTTGTTCAACCACAGTTTGATAATGAAGCAAAAAATGTACACGTCTCATGAGAGATCTCTAATTAGTGTTTTGCTGCGTTAAGAGGTTAAAACAGTTTCATGTGACAACCTGCAATGACAAGTATTTTAAAATCCCTGCAGCTCACACATCTGATTGGTTTCTTCTCTGTAGCAGAAGCAGCTGAGACTCACACATTCCCTGCAGCTCTTTTTCTTTAGCTTTCTTGTTTTCATCAATCTTTCTCGTCTCTTCGTCCCAGATGACTTATGCTGCCAGAGATGCTCAAGTTTCCATCGCCCTCTTCCTCCATCTCCTCGGCCTCCACGCTGAAGCCAGACCCGCCTCAACCAGCGGGAGCTCCTACTCCGAGTTGGCGTCCCGCTGCCAGGGCCTGGTGGACGTGGCCTTCAGGGGCCGAGGAGACGGCGACGACCGGGCTGCAGATAAAGAGAAGAGGCGCAAGACGCGGAAACCTCCCACTTATGAAAGCCCAGAGTCTGGAGATCAGCAAGTCCCAGACCCTCGAAGGAACAACAAGAGGAAACCGCTGGGTGTGGGATATTCTGCCAGGTAGGGGGGGGGGTGACAACACACAATAAAAACTAAACAACTATTCCCAACAACAAAAAACCAACTGTTTTCATCAACTGTTGATTAAAAGTAACAAACTTGGGTTCATTGAATCCAAATCTCGTCCGTCTGTGTTACAGGAAGTCTCCTCTCTATGATAACTGCTTCCTCTACGCTCCCGACGGGCAGCCTCTGTGTACCTGCGACAAGAAGAAAGCCAAGTGGTACCTGGATAAAGGAATAGGAGGTACGCCGCAATGTTTACAAATCTAAAACAAAATATTTCTCATTCTACTTTCGGAAATGGAAATGTCTTCTAATGAGATCTGTTTCTGACTCAGTGCTTCAGAGCGAAGATCCTTTTGTGGTGAAGCTGCTGTTTGAGCCGTCGGGACGTCCCGACTCCCAGCAGGACTACTACCTGACCGCCAAGGAGAATCTGTGTGTCGTCTGTGGGAAAGCTGATTCCTACATCAGGTGGACATGATTCTCTGTTACTGCTTGTTTATCAATTAATCAGTTCAAGTCCTGGAACTTGTAAGAATGAGCAGTAAATCCTCACATTGGAAAAGCTTCCACTACTAGTTGCTCTCAGCGCTGTTTAGAAAAACATTCATGCACTGAGTGATTCAAATTTCTAATCTCATCCGTCTCATGTTGGAGAAAAACTTTATTACTTTGCAGTTCTGATTAAAACGACTTGTTCTGTGGTCACACAGGAAAAACATCGTACCGCACGAGTACAGGCGACATTTCCCCACCGAGATGAAGGACCACAACTCCCACGACATCCTGCTGCTCTGCACCAGCTGCCACGCCGCCTCCAACGTGCACGACGGCTTCCTGAAGCAGCAGCTGGCTGAAGAGTTTGCGGCCCCTCAGGGCTGCGAGGAGGGAGTTCGCCTGCTGGAGGATTCAGACCGACGGCGGGTGCGGTCGGCCGCTCGGGCTCTGCTCACCGCGGGAGACGCGCTGCCGGAGCAGCGGCGAGACGAGCTGCAGGTTCTGATCAGGGGCTTCCTCAACATGAACGAGAGGCAGGAGCTGAGCGACGAGGCGCTGCAGCTCGCTGCCACTTTGGAGACGAGGTGAGTTTCCACTCCGGCTGCGTCGTCACAGATTTACACTCTAACAAACATTCAACTATTTCATTCCAGAGTTTGTTGTCACCTTTAAAGAGAACCTGCACTCGCCCTCTAACGCCCCTCTCTCCCCTGAAGGATCTTCAACGAGGCGTACGTGCCTCACGGCCTGAAGCTGGTGCAGGCTCACGCGGGGCTGGGCCTCCAGGGCCTGATGGACCTGGAGCGCCGCTGGAGGCAGCACTTCCTCAGCAGCATGCAGCCCCGCCACCTCCCCCCCCTCTGGTCCGTCGACCACAACCACAGCAAGTTCCTCCGCAAATACGGAGAGGACCTGCCCATCAAACTCAACTGAGGGCCGGACGCTGCCCAGCGGCCGCGGCACCGGGACGGGGAACTCGTTCTTTTTCCTCATCTGCTGCTCAAAGTGGTCGGATGGTTTTGAAGCTTCCGACCACTTTGTGAATCTTACAAGCCAAAGAGCTTCTTGAGTGAGCGGAGGGATGGCGTGTTCTCCAGCCGGGACCGAACCGCTACCAGCACCAGTGGAGTCTGTCCACCTGTTTCCGAGTGTGCGAGTGAATACACTCGACCTGTGGTGGACGCTGGAGGACGGGAGTTTACCTGAGAACCAGATGTGGAGCCTGAATGAACTCGAGCAGAGAATCCAGCTCCGAAGCTGACGAACACTAACCGTGCTCCACGTTGTGTAACTGCATACGGACACTTTTTTTTTAATCATAAAAGATGTATAATGATTATTTATGAACAGATTAAGATATTGAAATTTCTGAAGAGATTTTTAGAAGAAGCTGCTTCCTGCTCTTTACTTTCCCCGTGAATGTAGCTACTGCCCCCCCCCCCTGCAGGTTAGCAGCTTATAACCTCAATCAGCCGATGATTCTTTGCTTTGTAGAGAGAGGGTCAGTTTAAACGCGACCTTGCGTGACGTGCTGCTGCTGTTTCCGTCTGTTGTCTGTTTTAAGTCGATGGATGAAGTTTCCCGGAGGCAACTTGAAATCACGTGGATCATTTCAAACTTGTGCTGTTTCGTGCTCCTGCTGCTGATTCTCCTGAAGGTCGGGGGCGACTCCATGGCTCGTGTTTTAATGAGCCTCTTAATCCCCGAACCTGAACCCTGAATCTACAGCAGTTTCACACACACACACACACACCCCCCCACCCCGACGTCATTTTCCAGAATCCAAAACTTTACCGCGAAGAAAAGGTGAAAACGCTGATATTAAAATACCCTAAACCTTAGTTTTCTGAGTCTAATACATAAAATTTCCATGTGATTCATGAAAACCGCTGCTTTGTCTTAACCTCGATCCCGAGGCTGTTTCTGCTTTGTCTAAATTCTGAATGTGAGAGAATAAATAAAAGTCATGTTTGTATAAATCTTGTGCAACTTGTGTTTTGCCGGCGCTCAAATCTTCACACATACGACAAAGATCCACAGATAGTTTTAGATTTTTTTTTTATTTCTTACAAAATCACAGTTTAATAAATAGTCTGTAAAAATGAGTACAAAAGTGTTTTTTCTTAACATTTCATATATGAATCACTCGTGACTTTCAGGTCAAAGGAGTCTTTCGTTGGATTTTTTTTTTTTTTTCTTTTTTTTTGTCAGGAATGACTTTTTACAATCTAGTTTTGCTGAATTAAGGCCTCTTGATTTTGGCATCAGAACAATCTGTCAGTCAAATGTTTTGTATCTGAAGTTGAATTAGTGTTGAATCGGCGTAAGAGTTCTGAGCTCCCCTGGTTTCACAGTTCAGTCAGAAAAATAAAAGCACATTTACAAATAAATAACAAAGTGGCTCGACATGCAGATGGACTTCATCCCTTGGGTCCACGATGCTGACAGAAGCATGTTCCCTAGTGGTCAGTGTTGGACACTGCGGACGTGAACACGACAGTAACAATGGCACATGAGGCTTCTTCAGTGAAGGGGATTCCATCAAAGTTCGCTTGAGAATTTATTTTTCTTTTCTTTCTTTAGCATTAAACAAGATTTTTTTCTTTTTTGGCAAACCTTTGGAAGTGCTGCGTAAAAAAAATAAACACAAGTAAAAGTTTGTGGAATTCCCCTCGTTTCCTTTTGTTCAGCGGTGACGAGGAGTGCGCTCCTGTGTGGCGAGAGACACTCTGACATCTTTACTGCATTACAGCAAAACCTCCGAGGGCGGAAACACGCGTCAGGGTTTCCTCCGGCTGGAGGTCCTCACATTTCTGGACAAATTGGGGAAATGTGCTAATTTGTGTCCTTACTGAGATGTGGAGGAGAAAGTCGCTACAGCTAGCAGCTAGTTAGCTTAGCGTAAAGACTAGAAACAGGGTGGAACAGCTCGTCTGGTTTTATCCAAAGGTCAAATTCGGACTAATTGGTATAAACCCAGAGCTACGGATGGTTTCTGTCGTCACATCCGACTAAAACTTCCTCCTGCAATGTTTCGACCACTCGGGTCGGAAATGAACTTTTCTCATTTGCCAAGATAATGTGGATTTAGAAGGTTTTAAATCGTTGAGCTTTGGAGAAGCTGGAGGATTTAGTGACATCAGGCTGTTTCCATCCCTGCGTAGAATCCACACTGTGTGAATGAAGATGGACGAAGCAGCTCCTCTTCCTCCCACTGTGCTAAAATAACAAAACCCATCTTTGAGAAAAAAAATACTTAACGTGCACTTTGACTTTTCCATCCACTACTTTTTGGGAAGCTGTCCTGTTGTCCATCTTTATATATTTTCTAATTCTCATGCTAAGCTAAGCTAACTGTAGCTTTACACTGGATCCTCAGACATTAGTGACGTGAATCTTCTCCTTTAACCCTGAAAGAATTAATAACTGCACAAAACGTCCAATTATTCCCTCGTGAATCCTCGAGCGTGTGTTTCCACCCAAACTACTGCGGAGAGTTCCAACACTAAATTACTGCATATTATAAACTCCTTTTTGTTCGTTCCAACAAAAAGACAATTTCACGTATAAAAACGGAACATTTTAAGAAAAATGAAAAGTCCTGTTTGATTTCATCCCACGTCTGTTTCTTTTCTTTTCTGAAGGGACAGGCAACTTTCACATTTCTGAACACCAGATGTAACAGGTTTTAAAAACTCACTCATCATTTATCTCTTCTTCTTCTTCTTCAGATTCCATTTCCTTAAAGGTATGAATGAATTAAAGGCATATTCATAACAATTTTTCCTAAATTGCGAGTTCAAACCTCGACCCCTCGTGGAAACTCTGAAAGTTCAACTTGTTTTTACAAAAGTTAAACACGTTTTTTGCAGATTTGAAATTTCGACCTACAAATGACCTCAACTCTCTCCCACGAATTTCACACGGACAGAATTCACATTTTCACTCAGACCAATAAGATTGTCACATTAACATAAGACGCCGCAAAAAAAAAAAGAAAATGGTACATATTGCTCCAGAACGGCTGCGTGAACTTAAATCTTCGGCTTCGCTCAGCGGGCTACGGACCAATAACTCATGAAGTAAAGAGAAGTCAACCTGGAAATGTGGGAACGTGAAAGCGGATGATTCCTCTAGTTTTTTTGGTCAAAGGCTGTTTGATGATGCAGAGGCTCAGGTTCGGAACAGTGTCGAGGGAAAAACTGCTTTTCTCTCGCGAACTGGACGTTTTGTTTCGTGGTCATCTCGCCGCTCAGTGACCACCGAGCCCTTAAAACATGTTAGAGACACAACTTCTAAACTACACGGGCGTCGATGATGAAATGAGCTTCATTCATTCCTCTTTTCTTTTCTTTTCTTTTTTGTCCTATGACGACGATAAGCAAAACAGGCAAAGATCTCCCCCCTCTTCCTCCTCTTCCTCCTCTTCACCGCACCACCCTTGCTCCAAACAACCCCAACTCATTATTGCTTGCATGTAAATACACACAGAATGGGAGACGACTCTCGTCTCTGAACACGCACAAAACTATTCCGAAAGAAAAGAAGAAGAAAACAACGACCGCCTATAACTCTTTCTCTTTTCCTTTTTCCTTCCTGTGCTCCCTCGGGTTCTTTCTGCTCTGACAAAGACACACTCCAGTTTGTGGGAAGAGACACAACATGGACGTTTGCTGGTGTATTCAGGATGTAGCAAGTCACAGATTCTTTGGAGTTTCATTCGTTAAGCCGAGACGATGGAGCCTGCGGGATGCTCGTGTAGCGTCCCGTCGCAGGATGCAATGTTTCTCACACACTTTACATCCACGCAAATTATTCCCAAATGTGGACACACACACGCGCACACACACACACACACACACTCGTCTCTCACAACACACACACACACACACACACACACACACACACACACACACACACTCACACACTCACACACTCGTCTCTCACACACACACGCTGCCTTTCTCAATGCAACTCATCTGAAAACACAGTTGGCACAGATTATCAAAATAAATACCCTGGAAGC
Source organism: Reinhardtius hippoglossoides (assembly GCA_006182925.3). NCBI lineage: Eukaryota > Metazoa > Chordata > Actinopteri > Pleuronectiformes > Pleuronectidae > Reinhardtius > Reinhardtius hippoglossoides. The sequence goes on from CM031679.1 coordinate 3,088,462, forward strand.
TTGGCACTATGCAAAAGAAACCACATTTTTTTCTGAAAGAAATCTTATAAAAAACTATTGAATAATCTCAGTCTACTCCACGTCTCCGTTAGCCTCACTATTACTTATATACTATATGCTGATGAAGGTTACACCAGTGTCGTAAACCTCTGGATGACCTAACTACCACTGAAACAATATAGCTCCTATTCAAATAGATTTTTTTTCCACAAACGTACATCAAAATGAAGTGTCTCACATCGGTCCGGCTGTAGATAGTGCTGCTGTCGGCGTCTCTTCATAGTGCCTCTGTAGTTTTTTCCCTCCTCCCTCTTTAAAACAATCAGTTCCTTTTAAAGTCAAATCTGAAACCCAGAATCAAAACCCCTTTCGGTTCTGGGGACCAGACGAGTGCACTTCCCTCTGTCCCGCCTCAGACGGATGTGTGTGGACGTCTGTCAGGACACGTTACCTCACAGGTGTCCCTCCAGGATGCTGGTGACAGCCTGGTCCAGGGGCGGCCCTGACGGGGCCCTGGTCGGGGCTGCGGAGGGGCCCTGCAGGCGCTGCAGCTCCAGGATGCTGTCGATGGCGCTCTGTAGATGTTCGCTGAGCATGTTGTCCTCTTGGAGGGGGGGCGGCGGCGGACTCAGCCGCGGCTCCGGCTGAGGCGGCGCCTCCAGCCTGTAACATTTCAGTTTTGGGGCACTGACATCTCTGGGAGGCAACTCGAAGCAAGCCGCCTGTGGCTCTGGCATAGAAAGAGGATGTGGGGCTTTTACTTTGGGATTGGGTGCAGTCTGTGGGACTTCCTGTGCAGGGTCGCTCTGCAGAGCCCCGTTGACGACCTCCTCCTCGCGCTGGGGGCGGGGGGCTGCTCCGTTGGGCGCCTGCTGAGAGTGGCGTTCGTTCACGGCTCCACCGCCGTTGGTCAGCTGCCCCGTGTGGTCCCTCTTGAGTCCGGGGTCGCAGGCCGAGTTGTGGACCACCTTGCGGGAGCCCGACTCCTGCTTGATGGTGAGTCTGAGGGCGCCGCGGGAGCTGGAGCGGTACGTCTTCAGGCCCGGGGGCCGGTCCGAGAGTCTGGTCCAGGCCGGGGGGGAGGAGGGGCTGCCGGAGGAGACCGGGTGGGAGGGGCCGGAGGGGGGGGCTTCATGAGGGGAAGACGCTGATGTAGTCAAGGCCATCATGAACGACTCTGGAGGAAACAAGTGAAGTCAGAGGTTCCACAGCATCAGGATCTTTACTCAGGTTTTATTCTAGACATGCAAATAATATGACCTCATTACTCTTCTTTTGATTTGATTTGTTTTATACATTTTCTTGTGTTGCTTTGTCTGACTTTAGTTTTTGTAAGCGTTTTACATTAATATGCTTTTATTGTAAAAAATGCTGTTGAAGAAAACAAGTAAAATAGTTTTAACTTGACGTTGAAACTGCTTTAAAGTAAATTCAAGGAGAATTTGTGGAATTTTTATGTGATCTTTAGTTTTTGAATGAATATGTAACATCTGTGCAGGATGAAAATCACATTAGGAGCCGAGTTGATAAATGCAAACTGTCTATGAGTTACAAATAATTGATAAATTATTGGGGTTATAAGTTATTTCCATTATTATTAGAGTCCAGCAGTTTCAAGAGCTCCCCCCCCCCCCCCCCTCTAACTTTAATTAACATTATCAGCTCTTCACTTTCACGTCTCACTTTTCTTTCTCAGCGCGACCTTGCTCCACTTTCACAGCTTAATTACAGCTTCACACCTGGGAGCTGCTCTGGAGCAGTTATGGAGGTTAAGTGTTTTCCTCAGAGGCGTCGCTAAATTAGTAATTCACTCCCCCCCCCCCCCCCACCCTCCAGAGTCTAAGGGCCTGGGATTTGAACCAACATCTTTCTTATCGAAAACAGACAGTGCAGCAGTAAGGAAGCAGGCGGAGATGACGGACCCCCTGCTGGGACACTGACCTGGGTCTCTGCGGGCTCGGCGTCTGTCCTCGGCTAAAGCGAATCGCTCGGCCTGAAGGAAGAGACGCTCCAGCATCACCATCTCCGCTGAGGGACTCTCCTGCTGCGGAGAACAAGTCAAACCCCATCACACAAACATCTGGACATTAGAAATAAAGGTTAATTAGAGACTATTCTACATTGAACTCACTTCTTTATTGAGTTTCGTGACAGATAATGTGGAGAAACGTTATATTTTTGGATCTGGGATTGATGGTGGACTCACCTGAGTTTCTCTGACCAGTAGCTGCCTGTATTTGTTGATCATGTCCTTGGTGCGTTTCAGCAGGAAACCGGACACAGAGTCAAACTCCTGGTCCACTGAGGAGAGAGAAACCATCATCCATCATTAATCACTATCATGTTAATGATATAATCAAACCCCGAAGTGAGACTGAAACATTACAGAGCTCTCAGGATTCATTCATTACTGCCGTGGCCTTCGTATAAAGTCTGTAACCCTGGTCATCTGAAACCAATTTGAGTTTTCAGACGAGCACTGAACTCTGGATCCTCCTGGAAGCACGGGACATGGGCCAAGAAGGAACCCATTAGATTCTGGTGTGGATCCAGACGTTCTTTATCACTTCCTTTAACGTTGAGAGACCTTTTTTTTCATTTTAACCGAGGGTGTAAAGAGCAGAGGCAGAGGAATGCATTCTAATTTGTGCCATTCAGTTATATTTGTGTTGACGATTCAATTTAAAGATTATTATTGTTGGCAAGTCGTGAAGAAAAGCATCAGAAACGTGAAATAAGACCCAAACTCTCCAAAGTGAAAAAGTATTAATACTTCGATGCAAAGTGTTTCCATAGAAAACCAGTGTTTATATGTATTTTTTATGTTTTTGTACACAAGTTGTTTCCAGAGGAAGATTTGGTGAAGTTTTAGTCATTTGATTTATTTTGGCACCGACACTTAAAACCGGGTCAAACTGTTCTACCAGCTGCCGTCCCGTGTGTTTCCACGTCTCCAGCCGCAGCCTCACTCACCTAAACCGAAGTCGCTCTGGGTCGGCAGGTGACCGGCACACGCGTGGTACGGCAGCAGGCGTCTGACGGCGTCCTTCAGCGTGGAAAAGGCCGGGCCGGTGAACGGGTGCTGAACTTCTGCGTGGTCCGAACACAGCTGCTGCTGGAACCTGGAGGACGCAGGGAGAGGACTGAGCGAGCCGGGACCACGACTGGTAAATAAACAGGAGGATTCACACAAACACATTTATCTACTGACTACTCTGTGAAGTTTTTAGTTGGTGGATCAATCCTCGGTTTCTTCTACATGTTATTATGATTCATGTCAGTAGGTTTGTATGGTTCATATCAACCTACTGACATGTACTGACCTCTGTCTCTATGCCTCTGCAGTACAGACAGGTCCCCCCCAATCTATCTAATGCTCTGGATACGTGGTGAGATTCCTCTTATTTTGGTATCTTAGTTTACATTACTATGATTTGGATATTATGTGTATTTGATTAGTATTTTTATGTTTCTTTAAATACTTGAGGTGTCTTCAAATGCGTATGTGACAGCTGCCATTGATTCTTTTATATTTCTTATCATATTCTCATGTTCCAGATCATTATTCCATGACTATCATGGCAGGAAACAAGGCCTGTGGTGAGTCTGAGAGGTTTCTTCTTTCTAAGCCTCCGTGACGTTCTGAATGACGGTGGTTTGGATCGGGTCCAGCTCCGACTGCGACCCTCCCAGGACGAACAGGAGACATGCAGACGGACGGGAGGACGGGAGGACGGGAGGACGGCTGGATCTCAGGTGGACTTTCAGCTCCTACCTGTGCCGGCGTATTGCTGGTGTGATCCTCTCCTCTCTCTGCTGCTCCAGACAAACTGCCAGCTGGCACACACATCACATTTCAGATCAGATCACAGGACGCAGACATTTTCAAGTCATTAATATTAAATGTGCTGCGTTTAACGGTGAATAATTACACAGGGATTTCTCTGGAGCAAACTCAGCTAAACAGAGAGAAGATGTGATTTAGAATCTTAAAGAGATATAATATGATTAAAGATTAAACTCAATCAGTATACATCAGCTTTTCACTTTCATTTCATTTTCAAAATTGGATTCATGAGTCTTTTCCATCCCTTAAATTTTAATTCAGAGGAAAACAACTGTATTTCTTTACTGAACTAAGAGTAAATGTATTTCCCACCTTGGTGCCGGCCTGCTGGCTCGTCTGGACGGGCCCCCACTCCCTGGGAGCCGGGGGCCCGGGAACATCCGGGGCTGCAGGAGAGCGTGGATGGACATCGAGAGTAAACACGTTACTCTCCACGGCCAAGGCAGCTGTCGGCTCTGAGAAAGTGACAGTGATGACAGATGATGATGACAGATGATGATGATGATGATGATGATGATGATGATGATGATGATGATGATGATGATGATGATGATGATGATGATGATGATTAGAATCCCACAGAAAGAGTCCTGGTTCTGAGCTGTTGGTGTTATGATGAAACTCACTGTTTTGTGTTTGCTGTTGCACAGCGGAGTCGTCTCCTCCTTTGGAGAGACGGGCAGCGGCGGGATCCGGCTGCTGCTGAGGCACCGGGACGCTGACCAGCACCGGGGAGGAGGAGGAGCTGCTGTGGGCTGGAGTGTGGCTCGAGGACCGGGGCTGGGGAACCGACGACTGGAGCTGCACCTGGTTCTGCCCGAATAAGGCCTGTGAGACCTGGAGCTGAAGCGGGACCTGGTACTGGGCTTGGGCCTCGATGAGGGGCTGTGGAGCCGACCTCTCAGGTGCAGGCGGAGTCATCTGAGCTCCAGCTGGGGGGGAGAACGCTGCCGGAGCTGTTCTCCCTGTGTCCTGAGGGAGGTGGGGAGGGGAGGAGCAGAGCAGCGGTGTGTCCTCAGGATCCGAGCTGAGCGGAGAAGCCTCCACACGCTGGTCAGACGTCACGTTGTGGGGGTCCGGATCTGGGACTGAGTGGGTCTGAGGTTGGGTCTCTCTCTCGTTGGCCACGGGGGAGGAGAGAGGCTCCATCGGCACCACTGGCAGCGCTCCAACCAGCAAATCAGAGGCGATGGGAGAGTTAAGTGCTTGCTGTGGTGGAGATGAAGAGAAAAGGATGATTTTTGTTGATCCAGCCACAAACAACATATTTTTTACTGGAGGTGCAAGTTATTTTTCAACCTTTTGGCAGAAGCAGGGTCATATAAATATAATATAATTCCACTAATAGTCAATAAACCACTAGTACTAGTAAACCTTAGAAGCACAGTCACACACACACACTGTAAACTATCTTTACATAGAACAAGAACTTGCTGAATCTCTGACCTGTTGCAGATGTTGCATAAAGGCCTGGTTCTGGCTCAAGGACTGGGCCACCTCCTCCACTACTTGGGTCATGTCCGCTGGAGGCATCAGTAGTTTGGGCATCTCTGCAGCTGGATTGGGGGCCAGAGGTGGTTCAGGAGGAGGCTGCAGGACGGTGACGAGAGGAGGAGAGGGGGTCTGCGGCCCGGCGGTGGGGGGCTGCGGCCCGGCAGAGAGGGTCTGCGGCCCGGCAGAGAGGGTCTGCGGCCCGGCGGAGGGGGGCTGCGGCCCGGCAGAGAGGGTCTGCGGCCCGGCGGAGGGGGGCTGCACGGAGATGTGCTGGAGCACGTGTCCGTAGGGCTGCAGAGGGAGGAACCACACTTAGATGGACTGAAACCAGCAGAAATCAGACTCTAAAACAGACCAGTACACTTTGATGAAGTGGTGTAAACTCAGGTCTTTATATCACGTGTCCTGGAGTGCAGATTGCGTCCATTCACCTCATTTACATACAGGAAGAAAACTAACCCATAGCAGACGGGTTTGTAAAAGTTCACCATCATTTCGTTAACTTCAAGTGCGTTGATTTGAAAAGTTCATTTACAGAAATCAGAGTTTTAAACTTTGGAAAGCCACCAGTGCAGTCGTTTAGATTAATGTTCATACAGAGAATATTTCCTGCTTTCAAATCTAAAAGAGTCATTTACTATTCATGGTTGTAGTTGTTGTTATTGTGGGCTAATCAATGAGCAGCACTGGATTTAGAGGGTTTGTTCGTCAGGTATTTCATTCACTGCCTTAACAAGAGACATCAGCATATTTGATCTATTTTGAAAAGGTCTATGTGCTTTTCTAGTTTTCACGACCACTCAAAGTGCTTTACAGAACATTCCACTGTCACACATTCGTACACTGCATCTATGGGCAGCACCTTTGGTTCAGTATCTTGCCCGAGGACGTACAGATTTCCAGTAAATCTACTATCAAATCCAACATGTCACTCTAGAGGGTTCCCTCTTGAAGCAGAGGTGGTAACTCACCTGCGGCAGTTGGTGGAAAGTCTCCTCTGAGCTGCTCCTCTCCTCTTGAACAGTTCTCTCCGGCAGCAGCACCACAGACGCCTGCTGGAGGCTGAGCTGTCCCTCGGCCACCCCCGCCTGAGGAGCCGGGGCCTGGGCAGCGAAAGGCAGCCCCTGAACCACCGAGGGCCCGTTGACGATCGAGATGGAAGTGAGATCCTGGGGAAGCACCCCCGAACTGTTGATCAAGGTTATGTGGTTTCCAAGAGCGGGACTGTGGACCAGGGTGGCGCGCTGCCCCTGCCCCCCTGCAGTGTAGGCTCCAGCCAGCTGTGCCGGCATCTGGAAGACAGTGGGGGGTGCTGACTGTAGATGCAAGGGTCCTGAAAGCACCGTGGCCTGGCGGAGCGCGAGCTGCCCTGTGGGGGTGGTGAAGACGGGGCTGAAGTTCAGCTGTCTCTGGGGCACAGTAAGGATCTGAGAGCCGTCTACGAGCTGCCCAGTGGCCGATGGGCCCTGGTGACTGGGAGTCAGCAGCGTTCGAGCCCCACTGGCAGGCTGGGAGATTGTGACGGGGGACTGGCCTGGAAGAAGGAACTGGTTTTGGCCCTGGAAGAGTCCCTGAGGCTGGAGCACGAAGGAGCCGCCCTGGTTGACTAACTGCAGGCTGACTGGTTTGGGGAGCTGCTGGTTGGGCTGCGGCTGTGGGGCTGTGGGCTTTTGGCCTGGAGTTTGGGACAGTAAAATATTTGGTGAGCCAGTCCCAGGGACGAATGTAAGACCCGGTGTGGGTTTATGCCCAGAAGGCTTGGGGCTAATGTGAATCAGTCTGGGCTGAATGCTGATGGGGAGCTTGGGCTGGATGTGGAGAGGGGCCCTCTGCAGCACGATCCCAGGTGCTGCCACTGTGGCTCTCAGGGACGGAGTGATGAGAGGACGACTGGTCAAACTGGGAACAGCCTTGTGGATGATCATACTGGAGCCCTGGGCGGTACTCAGAGAGAAGGAGGTCTCTGGAGAAGGAGCAGGGAACACGTTTCCAGGCAGGAGCCCCATCAGCTGAGGCGGTGCAGCAGGTTTTAGAGAGGGGCAGCCAGGCCCCACAGCCAGGAGCGAGGGCTGGGGGGGCTCCACTGCTGCCTGGGTGTCTCTGGGCAGCGCCGGGGTGACGGGCAAGGTCACGGACTTGGTTAGGAATGTTGCGGTGGGAGGAGAGAGGAGAGGAGCGGGTGAGTAGAGGGAGAGACTGTCCCCGGTATGGGCCAGACCTGCCTCCAGAGCCATGGTCTGCTCAGTGATGTCAGCCTCCTGCAGGCTCTGCTGCAGGATGTCACACGCCACCTCCGCCTCCTCCACCTCCGGCACTTCTCCCTTCTTCGCCTCACATCCACCCTCCACAGGCTGCCCACCCTGCACCACCTGCAGGTCTTCACCCTCCGGCGATGACAGGAGAGCCTCCTCCAGGAAGGACAGGTCCACACACCCGGGGGGAGGCGTGTCTGGGGAATCCCTGCCATCTCCCAGCAGAGAGACGGGGCTCTGGGGGAGAGAGACAGTGGGAGACGGGGGGCGAGGGGGGCAGAGTGGAAAGCAGGGGAGAATTGTGTGATTAGCAGGAGTTAACAGGAAAAGCAGTTTCAGGCACAGACACAGAGAAAAAGGAATCCTCGTGGGGGAAAGTGTTGGTTGTTGTGACGCTGCCGGCGGCGGATCCAGACACTCACCGGGGCGTCTGCGAAGAGGGAGGTCTCCCCAGAGGAGGAGCTAATGAGCAGGTCCTCGGTCGGCAGCTGGTGGGATGAAATCACACGATTTTGGGTTGGGCACAGTCGTACAGTATTATGCTACAACTGTCTTTCCTCCACATCTCCCACAAGAACATGTGCCAAGAAATAGTTTCAACTCAAACGTTTCATATGAACTTGTGATTTCTTTCTCTGGACGACGTCTGTTACCTCATTGGTCCCATGAAGGAAGTCGTTCAGGGCTTGGGGGTCACTGGGAAGACGCGGAGAGGAAGATGAATATTTGGTGAAACGACAAAGAAAGTTGCAAAATGAGACTTAAAACTTAAATGTAAACAAACCTTTTCCCTTCAATGTATTTTACTTCTATTTAATTATCTGTAGACTTGTGTTTCATCCAAACTCACCACAAAACATCAAGTAGACAAGTCCCATCTTCATCCTCCATGTCAACTGAAGGGAAGAGGAGGAAAACGTTTTATAAAAGGAGAATTAATCAGCGAGTGAAAAGCAACTTATTCCACATATTTCTGTTTGTATGACTCCAACCGGTCATTATCTTCATCATCGCTACGTCTCCAGGTAACTTTTTACTCCGTAGATTCCAAGTCCGAGTCTCTAAAGTCTCTAAAGTCTCTACTCACACTCAGAGAAATATCTTTAAAATAATGTTTGAGTTCTGATAATCAGTTTCTTCCTGAATTTAAGATCCTCCTCTTCATACACATCAGACTGAAGAAAGCCTCCCTGTTCTGTCACAGCCTGGAATATATATACTGTATATTTCTTTGCTTTTTATTATCATGTGAGGAACCCTGAACTGATCTTTTTAAATCAAATCTAGACACAAATCTTTACTTAAATGTTTGACATAGAAAAGATCAAATAGTAGAATGCACATAATAACTTTAACATAACATCTGTTTGGTTAAATGGCTGAAAACACCGGCTGACGCTGAGGTTCACAACTGAAGATTCGTCCTCCAGCATGTTTAGTTTGTGACCCTTTCAAATAAAGGTTATGGCATCAAGAGTGTGTTTGAAATGCTTTCAGAGGCCTGGAGCGGTAAAGGCACATTGAGAGGAGAGTAATGTCTCGTGACCTCTCAAATCTGCTTTGACCCCAGGTCGGGGGGGGGGGGGGTCCCACACACTCCACAACATACTTCATATGTGAGAGGCCCCATACAGAGCGGTCGAGCTGAGTTCTGGTGGAGGCCTCATGGGAAGTCGTGGCCGGGCTTCGGTGCGTGGAGGCGGCGGGGAGCCAGGCCGAGGCGGCGGGACGGAGACGGGTCCTCCTCCCTGTGGTGGGGCATCGCTGCGTCCTCACTGTGGAGAGGCTGGACGGGAGGGGACACACACACACACACACACACACACATGTCATCAGGTCACTTGAGGTTAGCAGAACCCAAAACACATCACATCACTTTGGGGTTCGTGGGGGTTCTGCTGTGGTTCGGTTGCAGACGTCTGAGCGGACGTCTCCCATCATAGCATCATCATCATCATCATCATCATCTCTCTCTTTTTTGGGGATGTATTGATTATGCCTGAGGCTGATGAGGAAAATGGAAGCTATTGTTGTGTCTCTCACAGACATGAGAGGCGCCTCAGCTGTAAAGAGACGACTCCCCCTGCTCCTGGGAGGTGACTGCTCCTCTCCTCATGGCTGGGTGAGGATAAAACACACAATGTGGAGAAGCTGGAGCCTGGTGTAAGGTACCACACACACACACACACACACAGACACACACACAGACAAACACAGACAGACACACAGGAGACAAACCTCTCTGACACATTTCTGTTTACAACACGACCATCGCATTATCAGCCTCCAGGTTCCGCATCGCCCAATGAAATCCACGCACACGACCCTCACGCAAACCTGCAGCCGAGCCTCATGCAACAACAGCATCCAGCGACGCATCTGCAGGTTACGTAAGGTGAATGTGCGTCCATGTGAAATGAATGTGCCAAACGGTGCAGGACGCGGAGCCGCTGCTGCTCAGGCTCCGTTTATTTCTAATGAGAATAATGTCATGTCTCGGGGTGGGAGCGCGGCAGCGGCTGTGAAAACCACATCTCGCTAACAAAAGGTGCCTTGTGTTGAATCCCGGCTCCACACAACCGAGGGGCTCCTTCGCCGATGAGCCGCGAGAGTAAATCCCGCAGAAAATCAACAACCGAGAGGAGGAGGAGAGGAAACTCACCCCTTCTTTGTGGTTTATTGTCCTGTCAAGCGGGGCCTCTGCGCCATCGATTCTCACTCAGCGGTCCTTTCAGATGCTAAGAGGAGGAGGAGGATGGGGCAGGGTGGGCTGGAGGAGGAGGGGAGCAGAGGATGGGTAGGTGGGGGTGTGAGAAACACACTGATCACAACACAAAGGTGGAGGAATCAAAAAAAAAAGAAAAGAACTGGGTTACAACCGAGGAGGAGGAGGAGGAGAGAGGGGAGGAGAGGAGGAGTGTGGCCGCCTCCTGAGCTCCGTCAGCCGGCACACGCGTCCAATGTCCCCGCGCCGACCCAGTGCGGAACTCCTCCATCCCGGGGATACACGTGCTCTTCCACATGGAGGGTATTGATTTTCATTTGTCTCCTTTCAAAAAAATACCAAAATCAATTTAATGTCAAATCAATATTTCCAGACTGTGTCCAAAAGGAGGAGGGAGAATTACATCTTCGAGGTTTTATAACTCATACAAGTGATGAAGATGGGGAAAAAACACAAAGACATGAGGGATAAATAAAACCAGTAAAGAGAAAAGACTGGGAAATCAAATAAAAATGATCACAGAGCAAAAAGAAGACGACACACGTTGTTTAATCTTAATCTCATGGTCCAACGGTTTCTTAAATCCAGGGAAATAAATTCAGGAACTTGAAAAGAAAAACTCTTAGATGCACTTTCCTGAAATCAGACAGAAGAGAAGTGGCAACAGGAAAAAGACGACAAGAAAGTAAACCAGTGGAAGAACGACTAATCTTTAAATCATAAAGATATTAATGGTAAAAGAAATGTAATAAAGATAAAGATTTATTTGCTTGTATTGAACATAAAAAGTTCATAAACATGTGCACAACTGTCATCATTCATTTAAAGTTTTCTGCCGTCGACACCAGAATGTGGAAGAGTAAGAAAAGATGAGAACAAAGCAACTAACTTCCAGTCGAGGAATAAAACTAAAATAAATCCAAATTTAATGACATGTTTATTTGAAAAGAAAGAAACTAAATGAAAGACAGAAATTGTTCAATGCAAGATGGAAAAGCTAAAGAAACTTCAGAGACGTATTTAAAATGAAATCTTTATTAATAAGTCAAACATTAAGATAGAAAATACACCCCCTCTCCAGGAAGAAACAAAATATTTTCAAAAATAAGTTCGGTCAAACTTTGTCAACACAAGTTACACAGTAAAAATAACACTAAACCCCCCCCCCCCCCCGGACTCTCCAGCCGGTCCTTCACTTGGTCGCCTGCTGGGCCTGACGGCGAAGCAGCACGTAGATCTTCTCCTTGATCCAGTCCTTGTTGTACGGCTGGTACGTCTGCGTGTCGGTTCGATACCTGAGGCACAGAAATCATCGGTATTCACTCGGTCACTCTTTCTAAAGAGAAATCTCTGCACAGAAGACGTAAAACACGGAATCTAACGGGACACGTTTCCACATGAGCTCTCTGACTTGTCCTCCTGTGAGGTCAGACATTATGTGCCGCTACACAGACAGAAGCACCACAGCAGCTGGGCTGTTTAGCCAAAGGGCACCAAGGCAGAGTGTTGTACACACAGGGGTCTGAGCCTCCCACGAGAAGATGAACCGTCACAGCTTCAGGCTCAGTGAGCTTCCTCTGCTGTTCTGTACTTGTGTACTGTGTTCAGATCATAGATCGCCAATTGCCCCCTGGTGGCTGTCTGCAGTGTAGGTCATAAACCAGGCCTCCTCCATGTTAGCAGATGGGGCACGGACCAAACTAAAAAGTCAAGGTACACATCCCATTATGTTTTTCTCAAAAAGCTTTTTAAAAAAAAGTAATAAGTAATTGATGCATCATGATTGACAGCTGAGACTGACTCCCGATTGGTCGAGCCTTTGTATAGGCCACACCTCTCGATCAAAGATGGCAGCGTTCGTAAGTGGGGGATTTTTTGGTTCATGTCTGGATAGTGGGAGGAGTGGAGATGTGTCGTCCATCTTTATCTACCGTCCGGTGTGTGTGTGTGTGTGTGTGTGTGTCGCTTGACACCTGAAGAATCAGTCATATCATGAACTAGTTTAACAGCTCACGTGTTCTAAGTGAATGTGGAGGACCCCTGCAGGCTGGTTTATCACCAGCAGCTTTAATGGACAGAATCCATCTCACACACTTACACCAGACAGCTGAGGTCAGCCAGGTCGTCGATGAAGTCGAACAGCTGGCTGATGTCGTACGTTATCGACGGACTGTTGGGGTTCATCCTCTTTAAATGCTCCTCGTACATCTTACAGACACCTGCAGGAGAGAGGACCTGTTAGTCGGCTACATCGGAGAAGATCACTGCCAGATAAATACTCAATTAATGGACTTACATCTGTATCAATATCATGTGCAATATCTTATTTCAATATCATTTGCAGTTTCCCATACTACTCCCAACTCAGCCACTGCAGTATTAGTTTACTCCTAATACACTTGATTATATTTCATTACAATACACTTATACTTTTCTGTATTTTACTTTATATTGTTCTGTACTGTATTTCAGAGCAAGCTGGCACAACAATTTCCTTTGGATTAATAAAGTCTTATCTTAGTTCAATTCTTTATGATCTAGTTAAACCCTCAACTTTAAAACTACTTTGAAAGATATCAGTCTGAGTTGTATGAATGTGTGTTTAACTGCATATCAACAAGATTCACAGCATTTCTGAAGAAGAAGAAGAATTACGATCCAATAGATTTTTTAAGTTGAGGTAGTAGAAGCTAAAGTCCTGAGGCGGTTCCACCACAGAGTAAAGACGTGGTTCTCCATCAGCTCACCTTCCATACACTCGTTGACTGACTCGTAGTCAGCGTACGTCCTCCCCTCGGGCCTCTTGGTGGGCTGCACCAGCAGGATGGTGTGGGACTGGAGAACCAGACACATGAGGTTCAGACGGGGTTCAACTATTCATCTCAACATTTACATATTCACAGTTGTACAGACTTTCGATGTTACGGTGTTAAAGATGTAAGGAATAACAGCAGGTTATGAGTGAATATCATCGCAAATAGTCTTATTTTCTTTCATTTGGTTAATTAATTAATCATTTGTTAAATTTACACCAGAAATGTCCACAACTGTCAAATCTCAATCATTGTAAACAGCATCTTCACTACTTTTTAAAATCATTTATCTACAAAGTGATATTGGAAGATTAATTTATTAATAAGTATTTTTTTTAGTTGTCTGCAGTCTGTCATTAAACGAAAAGAACTTCACAAAGCAAACTGAGCTAAATCTTCCTGTATCTGTATCAGCCAACACTAATTTAAGGGTAAGAAAGTAATAGAAAGTATTAAAGTACTGTACTACTTAACAGGTATATTTATGATGCATTTCCATTTCTGGACACTTTATACTTTATACTTATACATTTAATGCTTTTAGATTCTTGAACGTGACATCTGCTTCTTTCCCTCATTTTAAACCACAGTAAACTCCTGAACTCCGGATGATTGATGGTTAATCACACTTTTCTCACGTTTCACAAACCAAACAAACACAAAACCCTGAAAATAACCACGAGTCGCAGCATCTTGAGGTTTTAAATCACAACAACCAACAACAACACGTCAGTACCGATAGTTGCGTTACAACATGACTCCGCAGAACTTACTCTTTACACTATAAACACAATACGTGTTCGGTAACTGACTAACGGACCGGAAGTAGCGCAGCAGTGTTTAGATTGTCGTGTTTGTGTGTGACGGGTTCGAGCCGCGGCTACATTCATGCTAACAGGGACGTTCCGACCGCCACCGAACATTCCTCCTGCCGAGATAACTCGACGAACACGTTTCACGGAACCGAACAAACTTCTGCCGAGCGGACGTCGAACCTGAAACACGCACTGACCATGTTCTCGAGTCGGTTCAGGTCGGTTCCGTGGATCTTTCTCGGGCTCCTCGTCTCGGCGGGTTGACCTCTGAACCAGGAAGTAGAAGGCTGACGCTGCGTTCAAGTAGCCGAGGCAGGATGGGACAGGAGAGCTTTTAGTCCAATGAGCAGCGTTCACTCCCCCAATGTCCAATCAAACTGTGAAACGATGTACTTACTTATTTATTAATGTTTTATTGAATTATATTTATATTATTTATTATCTTGTCTACCTCATTCTGATCTCTCTGCTGTAATTCAATCTAATATGTCACATTAATTAAGTGTTTTCTATCATGTTGAGTCAGAGTGAAAATAACTAAGAGTGACTTGATTGAATAATGTTAAACTTATATATTAATATACACATTAATCACATCATTTATTTAATTAAATAACTTTTAAGATATTTGATTTATTCACACTAACTCAACACTTCATTAATGTGACCCTTCACGTTGAACTTATGGAATAAAGTTATGTGGAAATTGAATATGTTCGTTCTGTATTTGCTTGTGTTGTGACTTTTTGCAGTTTCTACATTTGCACGTGTTGTTAGTTTTTGCAGCGTTTATCCTCAAATTGAGGAAGTGGGTTTCTCTCAATTTGCACGTTCTTATTATCTATTTGCATGTGTTCACTTAATTTGCACGTTTTTTATTATCTATTTGCATGTGTTCTCTTAATTTGCACGTTTTTTAATATCTATTTGTATGTGTTCACTTAATTTGCACGTTTTTTATTATCTATTTGCATGTGTTCTCTTAATTTGCACGTTTTTTAATATCTATTTGCATGTGTTCTCTTAACTTGCACGTTTTTTAATATCTATTTGCATGTGTTCTCTTAATTTGCAGTGACTTGATCTCTCTCGGCCACCGTACCCCCGCTCCAGCAGCAGCACCTGAACGCAGCACGGCCACACTGTATTTCCTCACAGAGGTGTTTTCAGTCCGTCGTTGGTCTAAAGATCAGAACGGAGTCCGGATGTTGAATTCATTATTTCACCGGATCGTTAACGGGAGAAACGTGAAACACAGAGAAACGTGAAACACGCGCCGTGGCCGTGAACGCGCCCCGGTGTGCTGCAGCAGAAACCGGAAGTAGTTTCCAGCGGCGGCCGGATGCTCAGTGAACACACAGGAACAACAAAGAGGGGAAAGCACCCGGGTTTCAAACCCCCAACTCACACCCAGCAGCTTCTCTTCAGCTTGGAGCAGGTGAGTTCGTCTCGTCTCTGTCCGGCGGGGTTCCCCAGTCTCCCCCCCTGTTCCCTGAGTGAGTCATGTAGCATTAGCCACCTAGCTCGGCCGCTGCCTCCCGGTGCCGTTAGGCTCTGTGAGCTAACTAGCTGCTGTGGCGAGTGCCGTTAGCTCCACGTTAGCTTCACGTTAGCTTCACGTTAGCCCTAATTGACAAACCGCGTTAGCATCAAGTCTCATTAAACCTTCGCCCGTTCAATCAATTACCAATTAGCCGCGGGTTGCCTTCGGTCACAGGCACGGTTCGTCCCCCGCTGGGGTTAGCGTGTTACATGTGACGTCCACAGGCTGGAGCCTAACGGTTTATTACATGACTAGGGTTAGTAGTCATAGTTACATGTTTTACTTTATACATGATTTGATTATATGTTTATCTCAGATTAATCCTCACAGGGGAGAAGTAGCATCACACAGGTGAGGATGCAAAGAGGCGAGGCACCGGATATAGAAACCTACATGGATTATAACTAGTAATAACCACAGTGTAAAGAGAATATGAGGATATATATACAGTGTGAGGATGATACATACAGTGTGATGATATATACAGTTTGATAATATGTACAGTAAAGAGGATATATATAGTGTGGATGATGATATATACAGTGTGAGGCTTGATTTCACATTAGCCTTTGAATTGCACAATCAGAAATGAATGTTGCTCAGTTAAAGAGTTTATATCTATAGTTTAAGTGAAGCACAGGTTTGCTGCGAAGTTGCTTTCATATTTTTTTTTATAGATGATGGGTTCATACTCCAGCTTCATATAATACTCACATGTTGTGATGGAAGGTAAATACACACACAGGTTCAAATCTGAGGCACCACATGGTTGTTGGTTTCATTGCAGATGTAGAGTTCAGGTGAAGCACCTGATTCTGCTGCTGCTCCACGTTTCCTTCCTTATTGATGATCTAATAATATAATATATCTAACAGGGCGTGGCAATACAACATTATCAATGATCATCACAATATCATATCGAACTGTCGAGCCTCATTCCCCCCCCCCCCCCCCCCCAGTGACCAGAGAATGAAAGGGTTGAACGGCGGGTGTCTCCTAAAGACTCAGTGTTTTTAGTACAGATTTCACTGTCTCTCTTCACTGCAGCTCAGCAAGAGAACTCACTGTGAAACACAAAGAGGGGATTTCATAATTCAGGAGAAGAGGTTGGGAAATACCCATTTAATCAATTTACATACAAGACTGTAAAAACCTGATCATGTCTTTAAAAAGTATTTTTGATGAGAATGAGGACAGGAGGAACGATTACAGTGAATCTTTGGGAATTGAGACTGTGATTTAAAACATTAAAGCATCAATCTGCTCTTTTTTGAATCTAACATCATAATGTGTTTTTTTTATTTACTCAATTGATGTGTGGCCTCTTTAGGGGCCGTAAGCTGAATATTGTCCTCTGTTCTCTTTCATCAGGGCACAAGAATTTGGTTTGCATGTGAGGACAAGTGTCTGCCGAGCCAACGATGGTGAACAACATTGAAATGGATATTGAAAACAATATGGTGAGTATGAGAAAATGTCGCAGTTGCGCTTTCAGCGTCGGTGCATTGTGTAATGATTAGCCCACAGTTCAGTTCCTGACAACAAAGTGTTTCGGTGTCACGTCACCGTCAGCCCGTCTTAAATTAGTTTGGCTTCTTTCATATATGAAGCTGTGAGAAGGAGGGAGAAGGTGTCAGAACAAAGTAGATGCATGAATGTAAGAGTTCTGTCTCTGCTCTCACTAAATAAAGGTGTGGCCTCTAGTGCATTCAAGGGGTCAAAGTACTGTTACTGTCACAGTCTGCTCAGCAATTCTTGTTTTGTGTTTACACAATAACAGTTGTGTATGTACAGTACAACAATATCTGTGTGTGTGTGGTGGTGGTGGGGGGGGGGGTCTCAAATAGGTCATTCAGGTCAATATGAGGCTATAAAGGACGTTTAACACATTTAGTTTTCCTGTCACAGAATCACTGCTCTCCACAAACAGTCAACTTACACTGATCCGGTAAAGTAGTCCGTGTGTGTTGTGCCCTGGTTCCGAACATTGGCCTTATTCCCAGCACTGAGCTACAATGCGGCAAACCACCCGGTGAGGTCACTTTGTACAGCAGCCTGTTTATCAGAGCTGTGGCAGCTTTCACTATTCAGAGCAGTCCCCGGAGATGCCTCCTGTTTTCATTTCTCTGAACCCGAAAAGATCGCTTCGTGTCTCGACTCGCCGGCCGGCCCGGAGAGCTTCAGGTCACACAGCCTCCTTGGATTTTCTCTTTATTCGGTTCCTGACTGAACAGATCCTCGCGGTGGGCGGGAACCAGCGCCGTGTTGTTATCTGGGAACTGGTGTAGTGAGTGTGAATGTGCCAGTTGAGCTCTGATCCGCTAACACAGATGACCTGAAAGCAGCTGCCAACAAAAACTGGAAGTCCCCCATGAAACCACATTTTAAATTCAATAGACCCACATTTTTATTTGCATTTGCACCAAATTGCACACAAAAAAACGCCTGATTATTTTCATCAAGATCCACGAATTATTCTCTGAGAACGCAAATGTTGAAAAAATAGCCGATAGATCTTTAAGTTTAACAAAGTGAAAACAAAACTATTCCTGGATCTGCGCCCTGAACATAACCAAATCCATCCGGGAGTTTTGCGTCACTTCCTGTTAATTAACTGACAGACAAACAAAAGGAACGCCACCTCCTTGTCAGAGGGTAAAAATGATGCTCCTGTTCAGATACTACACAAGAATCTTACCGTCTCGGCCCATCAGGACGTCCCAGAAGTCTTCGTGGTTATTGGACCACACCTAGAGGAAATACTTAGTCAACAGGCTCAACACGTCAACAGGCTTGATCTTGTTGATTCTGAAAAATCCCTGGTGTTATTTTTGCTAAGCTTAATCTACACTCTCATAATTATCTGTAAATATATATATTTAGCTTTGTATGTGTTTATATAATTATAGAAATACCCTTTAAACTGTCCCTACACCAGTATTGCATGAATTCCTCTTAAAGAACTGCTCCCTCGACCCACAGGACCAGCAGGAGTCCAGTGCGCCTCCTGAACCCGCCCAGCAGCCACAAGAGGCCGCGGTGACCAGAGCGCGGTCCAGGGGAAGTTCAGGAGCTGAAGGGGGGGGCGGCGATGGCGGCGGAGGAGGCGGCGTTGCAGGTGGCAACGGCAGCGGACCGGAGCAGAACGGACAACCTCCCGCCGCTCGACCCCCACGCGTGATGGAGAGCGAGGAGGACGAGGACGAGGAGTTGACCTTGAAGTACGGGGCCAAGCACGTCATCATGCTGTTCGTGCCCGTCACCCTCTGCATGGTGGTTGTCGTGGCAACCATCAAGTCCGTCAGCTTCTACACCCAGAATGACGGACAGAGACTGTAAGTGCTGCTGATAGGCTGGAAAATAATGTGGCACTTGTTCCATATTCACATGGTGTTGTAATGTAAAATACAATACAACTGCAGTGCCACTAGGGGGAGTTAATGCAACATAGACTGTATCTGTCCTACATCGTTTGAATACCAGGACATCAGTGTTATTGCATAAGATCCTTATGTCTTAAAACATTTAATATCTTTACCTCTTATCCAGAATCATTCGGATCTAAACCACCACAGTGAAAACAGCTACAGACAATGTTTTTTTTCATCGTTCTTTGAAATGTCCCCCTCAGGATCTACACGCCGTTTCCTGAAGACACCGACACGGTGGGCCAGCGGGCGCTCAACTCCATCCTGAACGCCACCATCATGATCACGGTGATCATCGTGATGACGCTGGTGCTGGTGCTGTTATACAAGTACCGCTGCTACAAGGTACAACTTCAGCTCTGCACCAAAACCAATAGAATATTAAAGAAAATGTTTATGAAGCACTTTCTGTAAAGCTGCACATTCCTCTGGAGGTTTATCATGTCAACTAAGTTTAAAATAGAGTTAGAGTTTTAACTAATGACAGTTTCGTCGAATGTTTAATGGTTTAAACCTTTAATCCGTTTAAACTCCGGTTCCAGCCTCTCACTCCGAGCAGCAGACAGGTGGGGCTGAGCACTTCAGGACAGTGACACCCCCCCCCCCCCCCCCCCCCCCCCCCCACACCTGGTCGCCTTGGTAGTTTTAAAAACAAACACGAGAAGCACATTTTTGCAAGTTGAAACATTCCCATGACTTCTCCTCCACAGGTGATCCAAGGCTGGCTCTTCCTCTCCTCGCTCCTCCTGCTCTTCTTCTTCTCCTACATCTACCTCAAGTAAGCCCCCCCCCCCCCCCCGCCCCGAACCTTTGATCTTTCATAGATTCTCGTGTCACGTTGTCACTTCTTGACGATGATCCATGGAGCCTCTCCAGGTATTCTCACCCTGTCTCTGCTTTGTCCAACAGAGAGGTTTTCAAGACCTACAATGTGGCCATGGACTATTTCACCCTGGCGATAATCATTTGGAACTTCGGAGTGGTGGGCATGATCTGCATTCACTGGAAAGGACCTCTGAGGCTTCAGCAGGCCTACCTCATCATGATCAGTGCCCTCATGGCCCTGGTATTCATCAAGTACCTGCCAGAGTGGACCGCCTGGCTTATATTAGCTGTCATCTCAGTCTACGGTAAATCCTGTCCTCTCCTCCTTCCTCTGACCTTTGTGCTTTTAAGGAAGAAATACGTCTTTAATCAACCGCTTGAAGATGTTTTTGTGCTGCAGCTTTCATCTGCTTCCTTTTAGTGCGTGAAGACAAAGGGGAAACTCAAAATGTGCAATCTGACTTTCTTTAAAGAGATAAACTTTTTAGCCTTTTCAAAATCGTAAAAAGCAAAAACATCTGAACCAAAGACTAGTTTATCAAAAAGTCAAATGCAACAACTCCAGTAGGATCTCATTTATTGTAAGGATTTGTTTTTCTTTAGCTGCATGTGTAAATGAAATAAAGAGGGAGGGATCATCATCGTTGGTGTGATGAAAGTAAACGTGTGTCAAGCCCTGAAGCTTTTGCCCAAACGCGTTAAGCAAATGTGTGATGAAAGACAATCTACCAGGAAAGGAAGTGTGGACAAGCAGAAGTTGGACTCAAATCAGCTGCTGGACCAACTTCTCTTAAGCTTCCGTCTTGCTGAAGAGTGTTTTCAATTAAATAACAATCACATGGTCATTTTGTATGTATCAATAGTTCTGTGTGTGGCTAAATCAAATACTCCAAACTTCATCGTAGAGTCTAATGCACTCATCGTTACTTGTGGACCAGCTCTCCACTCAGTCTCTTTGGCCTCCTGGTCTCACAGATGTCCGACCGATGTGTTCTCAGCTTTTCAAAGTGTCCTCTGCTTATCGGCCTCTGTCTTCTCTCCTCTCTCAGATCTGTTAGCGGTGCTCTGTCCCAAAGGACCCCTGAGGATCCTGGTGGAGACGGCTCAGGAGAGGAACGAGCCCATCTTCCCAGCGCTCATCTATTCTTGTAAGACAGACTCCGACCATCCAAGACTTCTCTTTGTCTCTTCTTGTTAAACAAACCTTAAACTGACAGTTGGACTCGCTCTCTTCTTCCCCAGCTACAATGGTGTGGCTCGTCAACATGGCCGACACAGACGGGCCGAAGAGGAACTCGACAGAAGCAGCTTTGCCGCAACAAGTCCCTCAAGAAGGTGAGTGTGGGGGGGGGTGGGGGGTGGGTGTCAAAGTGTTTATTTTTTTAGCAGGCTCCAACCTGTGGCTGGATGTTCTCCTCACGATTGTTGTTTAGTCTAACTGATAACACTCGTCTGCAGCCGTGGCGTCTCCTCCCGGCCCCTCCAGCCCGTCACAGGACGACGGCGGCTTCACTTCAAACTGGGTCAACCAGCAGGAGCACCAGCTGGGACCGCTCCAGTCCACAGACGACACCAGGCGGGAGGTCCAGGAGATGCCCTCTGAGCGTCCTCCCGTTGACGATGACGACGAGGAGAGTGAGTGCTGACAGCTGAACCGTTTATATCCAAACACAGATGTGTTTATTCAACCATGTGATTATCCACAGGGTCTTAAAAAGCCTAAATTCAATAAACTGACTTAAATATGTTAAAATATTAGTTTCTAGGTTTTAAATACTGTAGATTTGAGTTGTGTTCACACCCTGATGATCTGCCTGCCTCCTCCTCACTGTGTGATCATCATCTCTCTGTTCCCTCTTCTCCAAACACACCAAACATTTCCAGAATGTTATTTAAGTTTTCTCGTTTCTGTGAAATTGGTGTTTGTGAATGCGACTGCATGTTTTCTGGCAGTGGACTGTTTTTAGTCGCAGCAGATTAGGACATGATTATTCATGGCAATTGCTAGGTTTCATGTCTGTACTATTTGAGGGCCGGCGCTCTTTCCTAACCTACAGCTTCAGTAAGTACGGGGTCGGCGCTCTCGTAATTGTAATTACAGTTGAGAAAAAAGATTTCTATAGGGGTTGGAGGGCGTGGGGCCAGAGCAACTCTTGTGTTTGAATTAACTCCACCCTGAATGTGGTGTCGTCCCGTGTTCTCAGGGGGCGTCAAGCTCGGGCTCGGAGACTTCATCTTCTACAGCATGCTGGTGGGAAAGGCCTCGGCCGCAGCCAGCGGCGACTGGAACACCACGCTCGCCTGCTTTGTCGCCATCCTCATTGTGAGTGACCACAGCTGCTTATTTCGGTGTCAAGTCCCCACAACCTCGTCTCTGTCTCTCAGCGCACATCCATCCCCACGTTCTGTGAGCCGTAAACAGAGCTGAGGGTGTTCGGTACACAAGCACTCATTGTGTTATTTCCTGTTTGATTCTGTCTGTCTGCAGGGCCTCTGTCTGACCCTGCTCCTCCTCGCCATCTTCAAGAAGGCGCTGCCCGCTCTGCCCATCTCCATCTTCTTCGGCCTGGTCTTCTACTTTGCCACCGACAACCTGGTACGGCCCTTCATGGACAAGCTGGCACTCCACCAGTTCTACGTTTAGCAGGACGCTGGCCTGATAACCCTCACCTACATAGCTCTCTGGCCAACAACACGAGAGCGGTCCCTTCACAGCCGGGGAACAAAGGATGATGCAGGGGCCCCCCCCCCCGCCCCCACGTCCCCTCCTAAGAACTCATGATGATGGGACACATGTAGTTTTTGCTCTGCCTTTCTTTCTGGCGCCAAGAGAGGGTTTTCCCCACAGCAGCTGTTCTTAGATATTTTATGTCTGTTTTAAACCAAGAAGTGACATTTCTGGCTCGACTTGGGACGTCATCTCTCGATCGCCGGCCTCAGGCACGAAGTCAGTGAGAAGATTTTACCTTTATTTATCCAGGGAAGCTTCTCGTCTGCGTCTTTTCCTGCAGAGCCCTGCTTCACACACACACACACACACACACACACACACATCTGGGAGCTTCCCAGTACAACCACTCTAGCTGGGGCTCAGCAGGAGGTGCCTTGCTCATGGACACCTAGGCGCGGTAGCTGTTGAGCAGAAGGAGGTGATTCTCTGGATCGAATCTTCCCTTAAACATCTTCCTCATCTCCAATCCGTTTACACGACCCCCCCCCCCGTGAAAGCCTTCATCACACCAATGGACACTCAACAATGATCGGTTGGTAAATGTGTAGTTTGATTCCGTGTGAGCTGCCCGTCACCGGAGCATGCGTTCCTCACCGAATGGTTCCGACCCTTCTCTTCACTCTAGACACAAACTGAAGCTCTGACGCCCGAGCGACTCGCACCCACAAAGATTTGCACTGAACAGGATGTTTTGAACATGAGGATCTTTCGCATGTGGGAAAGTGGGGGAGAAAAAAAAAAGTAAAATCCAGAAATTTGAGTGTTGTTGTGACACTGATGCTGATTTCACCGTGTTCTCTGACCTTAACCTTAAATCACTTTTGAATTCACAGCCTGTATAGGAAGTAAAGTTCACACACACACTCACACCTGAGACCTGCCGGCCATGTTAGCCATGTGCTGGGGGCCACTGAGCAGTTCTGCTGGAGCAGTTGGCGGTTCAGTGCCTTGCTCGAGGGCATTTCAGTAGTCGTAGTAGTCGTCGTCGTCGTCGCCGTCGTTATTGTGGGACAGAAATGTGCTTTTCATTCTCGACCCTGACTGAGATGTCATTTGTTTTTTTTATTTAAACACGTCCAGGGATTGTAACCTGTGATCACCTGGTCACAAACTCTGACCCTTGAGGCTACAGCCGCCGTCATGACGCTCGCCTGGTGCTGTCTCGAACTATGCTACATCAAACTAAAATCATTTCATCTATACACAGACGTCGTTTTTTCAAGATATGCAGAAGAGACATTTTGTACTTTTTGAAACGGGGGGGGGGGGGGGTAGATGATAGCAGGGCTCCGACAGAAAAATCTGGGAAAACGGGACAAAAATTGTGAAAGAAATACTGAAAAACCAACGAGGGAGTAATAGATGTAGCTCAATTTGATACGTGAATCTGAGGAACGTTTAGGAAAATATGATCCTAATTGACCGTTTTAATCAAATGGAAAAACCAAAAAAGTAAGAAAGTAATGTTCTGGAATGAAACATTGGGATGTGTATGAACCTGCGGCGTCTCGTACCCGAGATGAGGCTGAGCTGCGGAGGGAAGACGGGCTGCACCGGTCGCTCGTCTGATGTTGGACTCGAGTCTCGTGTTTGCCGAGAAAAGAAATCACATTAGTTTCCTCCTACTTGTTGTCGGGGGAAGATGTCGGGTGACTGGCTCTTTTTTTTTTTTCTTCTGTCCTTCACATGCATATGTGTGTTATGCAAGGTTATTCAATTCTGATTTTGTTCTTTTTTTAATAAACAATAAAACTTAAATAGTCCCTTTTTTGTTTATTGTTGCACACACACACCAAATGTGTTTCCCCAGTGTCGTGCGCTGCAGCACTTACAGTGGTTGTGTGTGAAATCAGAGTCTGGTTTTGTTTTTTTGGGCTTCGTCTTCCGTGACAAGTGGTGACTGTGCTTGTGGTCGGCTGTGGTATGGCTGCGTTGGATGCTTTGAGAGCAGAGTTAACCCCCCCCCCCTGTTCATCCATCCTTTATCTGTAGCACTTGTCAGGGTCAGGGGTGAGCTGGAGCCCGATCCCTGCTCACACACTCCGTCCTTCAGATTAACTTCGATGGACCAAGTTTCCATCTTTGTTAAATCAGAACGTTTCAAATGGTTTCTACATCAATCATCTGCTCAGAGCGATCAACAATGTATGAATTACACAATGGAAATGATCAAAATAACATCTATACTAAATATTCTCATAGCGTCAAAGTACTGGGACACTTTTTTAATCCTTAAAACTCAGGATGTCTTGACTTCCCTTCTGTTTCAGTTTTGTCCATTCCTTCTTTATTCTGTATCTCATAAATCCATCTTTATGTGCAGGATTAAATCCCAGGAGCACTGATATTAAATCACTCGTAGAATCATAAGCTGCCGGCACAAAGGAGACGTCGACAATGCTCTTCCAAATTCCTGAGTTCTCTGTCATGTCTTTCCAATTCATAGTTGTATTTGTCGTTTAAGCATCTTCACGCTGGTTGAGAATCGTAATATTGTAGTTTATCTGTTTTGTCAGGTTATAACAAGTATATTTAAATATCAATAATTATATTTAATACTTGATTACTGAACTTGAGTAAGTGCTCGAACTTCTCCTCTGCAAACTAGATAGGAAGCACAAAACATCAGATAAAGCTCAGTGACGTTGTTAAACTGTTTCCTGTTGTTATTGTCCCCCTCTGCTCAGGAGGTCAAAGGTCAAGCCCAACACTGTTTCATAATTTCACACAATGACAAATCGCTCTCGTCTCTCACGCTTCATCTGCACAGACTTCCACTGAGCGAACCGGCCCCGGAACTGACGCAGAGCATCTCTGCAGACGGTGGGAACAATGTGAACATTCCTCTGCATGCTGATCCACTGGCATCTCGCGCTCGCCGGCCCCCGATGCCAACTGGCTGACGGGGCGCGTTTGGCCGCCGCCCGGGGCGCTGGATGCATTAGCTGTCACCATGGAGACTGTTAGGGCCGTCCTCGCTGGCAGGGACAGGGGAACAGTGTGGCAGTTTACCCAGGATGCTTAGCCTCACACTGAGGCCCTCAGGAAGGCCTCATCCTGGCATGTGAGCCAACGACCACGGAGCTAATTCCATAAGGCCTCTGCTGCATCGGCTCCAGACACCTGCTCTACTCAGATTTGCTCTTGAAACTGTTTGGCAGCTTTTTCCAGATAAGATTAACACATCAAACCTGTTGTTTCCCAAATACTGAAGAGCTCCCATCGACAGAAGTGAGAATCCTCTGTTTCTGTTTCGTTGGAGACGTTGGATCAGATGTCGTATTTCTTTGTAGATCTTTAAGCTTATTTGCTGACAACTTGATGAGACTACAGAGTGATCTGAGGTCACTGTCAATCACTGTCATCCTCCGTATGGTGTGGTTTACGCAGGAGTCGACGTGTGTCACACCTGTGTGCGTCGGAGGTTTCCCAGGATAGCTCTGCTAAAGGGATTACTGCGCAGGGAAGGACGTCTGCTCCATGTGAGAGATGGAAGGAATCAAGGATTAGAGTTAAGTAATCGCTCCAGACAGGAAACAAGCACAGACGCTCGACATCACAGGAGAAAGGAGACGCAGCTCGGACAGAACGAAAGAGAAACTGCCAAAGAAGATGTCCAAGGAGCAGCTGGAGAGCCTGGTGAAGCGCATGGAGGAGACGCTCTCCGAGATGGAGCAGCTGAAGCTTCACTGCGGGAAGCAGAGCGAGGAGCTGAGCCAGCTGGTGGTGGAGCTCCGCAGGGAGAACCAGGAGCTGGTGGAGAAGTACAACCAGCTCGCCGCGGAGATGAAGGAGGCCAAGGAGGTCATAGACCAGCTACAGGACACCAAATATGCCTTTAATGCAAAGGAGCGGCAGGCGCAGAAGCTCAGCCGCCATCTCTGAAGGCCACAGGGGAGCAGGTGGAGGGGACCTGGTTTTGCAGATGATAAAAGTTGAAGACGTGTAAAGACTGGGAGGGAATGGAAGCTAAACCGAGCTGTTCCCTGTAACGTATAGAAAGGTCTCCACTTTGTCTCCATGTGTGTACATAAAGTTTAGTAATTTGAATGTTAACCTCCTGTGGTGTAGGGCTCTTGTTAAATCCACGGCGTAACGAGCAGGGATCCTGGAGGTCTCGGAGAAATGTGGAAAGTGTGGAATCCGTCTGAAAAGGGGGTGAAGATTTTCACATAAAGAAATTGTGCTCATTTGGTTTCTATAATTAAAACAACAGCATGCCTGGAAGCCGGGCTGTAAAACCTGTCAGGATTTTATGTGATAGCAGCCACTGGATGCTACTGTCAGTTGTTCGCTGAGCAGAAGAAGTGGGTGGTCACATATTTTTGTACTTTGTAGAAGTCAAGGTGCTAAAAATACCTGATTATCCCTCCAGGCCGTCGACCTTGTGAGAAGCTCCAAGGTGCCTCCCACCGCACTGGGGCTCAGTCCATGGGCCCTTTTCACAGCAGACGTAGGAGGGTGTTAACTATACATCAGCCAGCCACCAGGGGGCGATAAAGATGCTTTGGCTTCACTTTGTGGGAGCTGCCATGTCGTCCATCTTGTTGTTTAAATGTCTGAAAGTGAGTTAAAGACGTTTTGTGTTCATCGTGTTCTCTGTAATTTCTCCCTGTGGTGTTTATGAGAAGTGTTGAGACCATTAGAAATACACGTGGGGTTTAACCGGGTTTTATTGACCCTGAAACCCAAATTAAAAAAGCTTATTGAAACTGAGTGCTTTCTCAAATCTATGTGGGTTTTACTTTATAGAAAACGAGGGGCAGCACCTCTGTCATGAAGGAGAACTGGGTCACCAACAACACATGGTTTCCTCCGGCAGGGAGTGGGGACGTGAGCCCAGAATTTAACGTCTGTCAGATTTGGTTACAGAATGAAAGGCAGAACCATGTTTCCTTAAATTCTATGATTGAGACCTCATGTCACTGACTTTCTGCCAAAAGCCTCATGATTTGAGTTTGTTCATCTAAACGGGAGGAGAGGTCCCTTTGTCCTGGGGTCCTTTTAATATTCTCTTGTTTAAAACAATAGTTTGATGTCAAATGAAAGTGACGGAGGCCGATTCAGCAGCTGTTCTGGAGCATTGGATCAGATCACATCCCACATCTGGCTCGTGGAATGACGACACCTGGGCAGTTCGCCACATCTGGGCCACAACATAGACATAACGCATGTCAACCAAAGGTGGCGTGAATTTGTGTTATACCACTTGGGAGATATTCATCATTTACCACATGGGCTATCAGTATAATTCAAAATGTTCTTAGAAACTTAGAAAATGTTAAATCCTGCTTACAAATGGATTCATCAACAATAATAATATAATATGTAATAAAACACTCACAGGAGTCATGTATCTGCTGTGGTAATACTTTTACTTTTGGATATAAATACTTCAGTTCTTTTTACATTAGAAACATTAATTCAGGACTTTCACATGCACCAGTGTATTTTTACTGTGCGACGCTTTTACTCCCAGCATCACATGTCTCTTTATAGGATCCTCGTGTACCGAGCAGAAAACACACGTTGTTAAAAAACTGTACATGAGCTTCAAACCACAGCTGGATTATACTGCTCCAGATGTACATTATATACTATTTTGGAGCTATACATATCCCAGATGGCAAAGGTTGAGCTGGAGCTGGAGGTGGGAGCTTCATTTTCTGGTTGATGGTCCACTGGGATTATGTCGAGGTTCTACTGGCACGGCGCCGAGTGGACTCAGAGGTCGTGGTTACCTGTACACATGGGTTGTGTTGGATATTTATGCTCATGTGAGTCATTCGGTTAAACTTAAACTTGTAGACAAACAAACGTGTTAACGTTGATTTGTGTGTTTGGTGAATGATGCGTGTGAGAAGTGTGGAGCCCACCACGATGCTCCGGCCGCCCCACACTCTGAATGACTCCCAGACTCAAAGTCAACACAAGTACACATTACACCCTGATGTATTTTTACATGAGCCCACAATTACATAATATCAGCAGTTCTGGGTGTTTGTTTTTAGATGTCATTGGCACGTTCTGAAAAACCTCAACCCCCCCCGAACACAGAAGAGAGGAGAGGGGAGGGCTCGAAAGACAGGGAACCATACATTGGCCGATGTTTAAACACAGGTTTGGAAGCAGCAGCGGTGGTTTCCTCTTTAAAACCCAAAATAATCGCTTCTATTGGTCGTTTTCGTGCAATCAGAACATGTTCAACGTGATGTAGCAATTAAATAGTCAAACTCTTCTCAGGGACTTTTGTTTAAATCAAGATTAGTCTTTGGAATTATTGACAAGAGAAAATTAAACATTGGCTTCAGGGACTGTTTTAGTTTTCTTTGTGTGTGGTGTGTGTGTGTGTGTGTGTGAGTTTTTAACCTCTAATGTAATGTTTGGGCTCCAGAAGAATGTGAACCTCAAAAAACACACTTCACAAAGTTGTATTATTTTGTGCAGATATTCATAGTGCTCAGAGGATGAGTCCCGCTGACTTTGTGTTTTATATCGATGAGATTTTCTTTTTAACTATTTAACTATTGAATAAAAGTCCAAAGTCAAACGTCATTTCATCGTGAAACAAGCAGCAGAGGTGGATGAGTTACTAGATAAATATGCTTGGATAAAGTTAACGATCTATTATGAAGCTTTAACAAGAATCACTAAAGAAGTAGTGTAGGGACGGGAAAACGAGACAATATCAATAATTATCGAAATAGAGTTTTCATCGATATCAATTTAACCAAGGTTCAATGTATATTGATGGGAGGCAGAACTCATAACTGCTTTTTAATGTTTTCCTCAGACTTGTAAAATGTGTTTGCTGTTCATCAAGAGTTCGTAAAGACGAGTTTAAAACCTCAACCGTCAATCAGTAAGTAAAGATAAAAGGAATCGTGATAATTATTGATATCGACCGATACAAACATTTTGATGTCGCCTCAGCCCCTTGAAGAGGTTCCTCCACCCTTTCATTGAAACATCAATATTATAGATTTCGTGCAATTATACGAACAAACAGACAATGTTTGAAAATCTGTTAAAATGCCAGAAATAGTTCTTGTGATTCTGAATCTTTTTGTCCTCAATGTTGGTGAACATACTTCTTTTTTTAAATCAGTAGAAAGTGTTTTTTGTTCATATTTCCATTTAACAAATAAAAAACATGAAATATTCCTTCATCTTATACAATATCAGGTCAAGTCGATGCAGATTTATTTATATAGCAAGTTAAAAACAGCAGGAGATGAGGCAAAGTGCAAATGAAAAAACATACACGTGTAGATAAAAGGTAAAAACAGT
Source organism: Reinhardtius hippoglossoides (assembly GCA_006182925.3). NCBI lineage: Eukaryota > Metazoa > Chordata > Actinopteri > Pleuronectiformes > Pleuronectidae > Reinhardtius > Reinhardtius hippoglossoides. Next base: position 3,118,225 of record CM031679.1, read on the forward strand.
GAAATATCACTGAAATATGAAATATTAACACAATCCTCAAAAGAATCAGAAACAAAAGCGAGATTAAAGAGATTGTGCTGAACATATGGTGATTTCTACACTTCTATACTTTGCCCTAACGTCAGCAAAAGAAAAAGCAGATTTAATATCTGTCAACAAACCTCCCAGTGAACATCCAGTTCTCTTTAAGGAACATTTCCATCTGAACATAATAACCCTCCACACCAGTGACTGACCGTGGATCAGCGCACCCTGGTATTACACGGAGGGTTTGTACTGCTGGTTTCTGCAAAGTGGGAATCAACTTTTCAAGACCCTCATCTGGAACATGCTCGTCGGGGGGACCGTGCACCGGACGGACACGCGCAGCAACAGGCTGTTATTTGTACAGTGGGAAATTACAGAGTGCGCGTAAAAGCTCTCCATGTGCGCCAGGAGGGGGCTGTAATTGCGCCGCGTGCGCGTTGGTTGAAAAGCGCGGCGGTGACGCAGCGGAGGAGATTTAACCAGCGGGACTTTCTCTTCTCCTGGTCGGTTTCCTGTGGGACAGAGAGAGAGAGACACAGAGACAGAGACACAGAGACAGAGCAGCAGGATAAACCTCCTCGTTCACCAGGTCACAGCTCCGGAGAGACACCAGCAGCTTCCAGCAAGGACCCGATCCACCAGAGCTCAGGGACTCTGAAGAACCCGCATCTGAACCGGGTGAGCAGGACTATGATTTCACTGAAGCTTCTACAGTATCTCACTTTTCATTTATTAGACGGAAAGTGGAAGGAAATCCTTCTTTTCCCACAAGAGGAGATTAAACAAAGACAGTTTTAATCTGAAAGAAACTTTTAATGTTGTAGATCAACAGTAAAAAGACATGATAGGGGGTTAAATCTCATTTTCAATGTATCATATGAATATTTAAAAGATGAGTATTCCACAGAAAACACAATAACAACACCTGATAGGATTTGTGTGATATCGCAGAAATGATTGAATCTATTGAAATACACGAGCTGTTATTATGAATTCATTTCAGTATTATTGTTGATGACTGTGTCCCACATTGACCAGGTGCCGGGTGCAGACACGCCTCACACACACACATGCACACAGGACACAAGACGCTGCTTGCCCCGGCTGACTGATGAATAATTGTTAATTTGGTTGGATGGAGGTTTGTACACAGCCCGAGGCTAAAGGCTTTGTGAGGTGGAGCGATCACAAGTTACAGGCGACGCAGGAACACACTCACTGGGAATACTCTAAACACATCGGGGGGGTTAATTGGCTCGAGATCCAGAGTTTGGTTTGGTTTGAGAAGAGGATCAGTGATGGATCTGATTTTCTGTTGATATTTGGGAACTGATTTCTTGCTGGGAGTCATTTATCAAACAGAAAGACTTGGTCCCTGACTCGTTTTGCTGTGTCAGGGTGACTCTGCATTAAAAGAGCAGCTGTGAGTTCAGCAGGAAGCAGTTTTTTCTTTCAGGGAAACTTAATTTGAAGAGTTTCGTCCCCGAACACTGATTCACATCTGATCAGAACAACGGATTCCTAATGTTTATCACTGGGGCACTGTAGGTCACCACTCATTTAGGCTGCTGAAGGAATAGTTGGGTCGGTTAATTGATTCATTTGAATGAAATTAAAACCAGTTTTGTATTTAATGGATCATTTAAAGTCCGAAACAAACATTCACTGGTTTCAGCCTCTCGGAGGTTTTCATTCTTTTAGTCTTCGTCACTGCTTGATTGTAAATTGAATAACTTTGGGATGTTACACTTATTTCTGACATTTTATAATCTATAAAGACAGAGGATGAATGGGAAAAACCAGTCAGCAGTTTGATTGGGAATGAAAATAATCCCCGGGGCAGCTCACCAGGGGGTCTTCCTGCACGGTCTCAGATTACCAGCACCACCAGCAGCAGCACCAGCAGCACCACCCAGTCAGGGGAGATGACTCCAGCAGGTTGCTCAGTTTGGGGCTCTTCACATCAGACATGCTGACTGCCTGTCGTCTCTCTGACATAACCACCCCTCTGTTCGCTGTTTCACGGCTGCGGGCGGTGGGGGCATTCGGTGGCCATGGCTGACGGGTCAGAGGTAGTTTGGCAGCTTCAGCCACCTCCACCCCTCCACCCCTCCACCAACCCCCCAACCCCCACCCCTGCAGGAAACCCCCCATTTGCCCTGAAAAAAATAAAATAAACAAACAGCCGCTCCACATGCAACAAAAGAGCCATTTTTAGGTCAGTTAAGCAAGTGAGGAGATAGCAGAGAAAACAATGTCCAGGTTCTGGATTGATTTAAGGCTGCTGGAAATACTTATTATCAATCAATAGATTTATTATTTTGTCTAAAAATGATAGAAAACAGTGGACAAACTGTTCAGGTTGACTAATAAAACCAGCGTCTGTCTGATAACTCCAGAAATCTCTGTCTGTGTGTCCATGTGTCTCTCACGTGTCTCGAGGACAGTTCATCTCTTCAGCTTCACACTGGGCTCGTGTATCGTTAAGGGATCAAGGAAGTGAAGAGTTCGTTCAATATCAGTAAACTGAGATTAAACGGGATCATTTCACGACATTTTTGCCTAAACCTCAACTGAGAAAATTGAAACTATCACAACCTTTTGCAGATTATTTGATAACTTGCTCCTCTGTGGATTAAGAATATTCTTTAGAAGCTTTATCTGTTCTTTGCTGAAACCTTGTACGTAAACTCAGCGCCGTGTTGTGGTCGAACGCATCAATGCAGCCGTTTCCATCAGACTTCCCTGTAACCAGAGCGACAGATGCAGATCCAGCTGCAGATCATCTGCTGTGGTCGGTGGCTTCAAACCAAACCACAGAAACAAGCTGCTGCATCAGTCACGTTCAGCTTGATGCTCGAAGATCTATTATAAACCACCACTACACATTGACTTGGAAATGTTTGAGGAAATGCAGATGTTTACAGCCTCTCGGCCAAAACCACAGCAGATTCTTTTTTTGTTTTGTTTTGTTTTGTTTTGTTTTGTTTTGTTTTGTTTTGTTTTGTTTTGTTTTCCGACCTCCTGCCGTCTCTTTCTGCCCTCGTAGATCTTCTTTGTTCATGTTGGCCTGTGCCTCACTTCCTTTATTGTCTCCCCTCTCGTTGTCCTGGCTTGTTTCCGAAAAAGTTGCTCAATGTGTAATAACCTCTATTAGTCACAGTGACTAACTCTGGATCCTCTGGGTGTTTCTCTCCCAGGGAACAATGAAGATGCTGCTGCCTCTGGTGATCCTCCAGCTGCTCCTGGCTCCAGCTCTCATGGTAAATTCCCAAATACAATCAACACACGCTAATAAACCATAATGACAAGCTGTCAATCTCTTTATACGTTGCACCTCTTTAAAATGGAATTACACTTTCCTTTTCTCTCTTTCAAATCCCTGCAGTTTTCAGGTGTAGCGTAGAGATCCAGCGATTATCAAATTATCGATTGATCCAGTGACAATGTAAAACTATCCTTACGTGATCTTTTCTGATGTTTTAGAAATCCACGTTAATAGTAATTAACCGAGAAAGGAATTACCAGAATAATCAATTATCCTAAATTAGCTTTAGGCCTGGTGTAAAACTATCATGTTTATGGAATAATTACAGTTACAGGAATAATGCAAAACTCACTTGTTTGAAAAAAGGACACAACTGCTCTTATTAAAATTCTTTGTGATGTTTCAGACAAATGAAACGCTCCCGAAACCAATAATTCAAATAAACAAATCTAGAAATGTGTCATTTTAACCCGACGCCAAGTGTTGATGTTGTTTTTCGATACAGTAGATGAATAAAAACAGTGAAAGTTTTCATATTAAAAATGGAAATTTGTTTAACGTGAATCAAATACTTTAACGTGAAGACATTTGAGTTCAAACCACAAAACACCACCTCCTTGGCCGAGGTCGTAACATAATGAATCACTTCCAGATCCATTCAATTTCGTTGTGTAGCTTCCCGTCTTGTTTCTGTTTTTACTTCATTCTTGATCTTTGAAGCAAAGAAAAACAACTTTACAGCTCAGCTTAGCTTTTGTGTGTCTAACCTGCTGTTGTGTACTCAGGTGCCCAGTGTGGATCACTGGGACGCGTGGGCGCCTTATGGAGAATGCAGTCGCAGCTGTGGCAGCGGAGTGACCATGAGAACCAGACGCTGTATCACACTCAGGTGAAGTTTTTATCTGACTTCATCTGCATATACACACCAACATGTCTGCACACGTGTATAAACACACACTGGTAACACTGGTTGTGAGGCTTCACACACACACACACACACACACACACACACACACACACACACACACACACACACACACACACTCTTTTCCTGTCTGAATAAAGCTAATTGTGAGGTTCAGGGGCACAGACGGTATCTTGATAGTGAAAGAATGCCTTGAAGTCACATGGACGTGGAGGGAGCGGCTCTTTAAAGGGCTCCGCTTCCCTGGGTGTTGCCTGTTGGCGGCTGCAGGGGATCAGATGGGATGGGGAATGTTTTTTTTATCTGCCTCCCTTTTTCTTTTAAATCGACACTTCATGGTTTCACTTTGTTGTGTTAGAGTTATTTTTAAAGTAAGATTTGATTAAAGATGGTTTCTGTCCATTTTGAGTTTGGTTTTGACATGATTCTCACACATCTGGCTGAATAAGAAAGGTTTTTATCGTAGCTACTTAAAATGAAGCTGTAGTTTTAACAGCTTCAGTTCAGTCCAGTAGTTTCCAGTTTCCTAGTTCAGGCCTCTCCGAACGGTCACAACGTAAATCTGAAGTTCTGCTGCTGTAGTTGAGCTCTTGAATGAAACTTCTGATGTTAAAAGGAAAACAGACGCACATAGGTTGGGAAACGCTTCTAAACTATAACTCTGTCTGTAAGATGCTCGGCAGACGTGTAGCTGTGCCTCAACAACAACTTGGAATACGAAAAGAAGAGTTTTGACTTTTAGTTGGAAGACAGGCGACCGCCAGACAGAACATGTCGATGAAGATGCTTCTCAACGTGTCCAAACACTTTTCTGATTCACCTTGTTTGATATCTTGATGCGTTTACGTGAAGGCAAGATGTTGTTTTTCCTCCTGACACATGTGAAACCTTGTTGTGATGGAACCAGAACAGAGGCTGTATTTGATGCTGCAGGTTGTCAGTGAGTCAGACGTCTGTTTCTCCTCTTCTCTAATCGTTTTCGGGACGTCCTGCCTCCTCCTACCTCGTCTGCCCCTGATTACGCCTCCGAATATGATTGACAGGTTGAATCATTGTTTGCTTTACAGTAACTCCCATTTCCCCAGATATTCCCCTAAGTATGAGATTACCTGACCTTGATCCCAGTGACTCACATCAAGCGAGTATCTGCCCATTTCTCCACCTTCCTGATGTGTGGAAATAGAAATGCTCCAAATGTTTTGTTTTCCATTTCCCGGGTGAGAAGTTGTGAACGACTGTCGGGACATGTTTTAGTTTCGGATCTGGCGCGTTGACAGGAGGTTTGTTTTCCAGGCTGAAGGGCAGGGACTTCTAGGGAGGACTTAATCATGAGTTATCAGCCCGGCTCGAAGGGAAGGTGGCAAAACAAGCTGCCGTTTCAGGGCTCAGAGCCGAGCCTGTGCGCAGATGTTTGGGTTCAGCAGTGTTGCTGTTCGGGCTCCTGCTGTGCTGAGAAGTCAGTTTCTTTACAGGCACAGATTACGGAGGAATGCCACTTAATGTCAGAGCTGAAACGGGTTATTTCTGAACTCCCAGACAGTTTGTATTTGCAACATGTGCTCTGCCGCCTCACCTACTCATTACCTGCCGCTGTGTAACAGTGATGACCCGTAAAGTTTAAATGCAACGGTAGTCAGAAAACTACTCAAGATGGTTTTTACAGAGCCCATGAAGTTAGTTATTATATTTACATAATCTCAGCTTCAGCGCGATAATTAAAACGTTTACATGAATCGTGGAGGTGTGAAGTTCATACATGTATACATAAACAAACATATACAGGAGAGGTTGGCATTCACATGAACACACAATCATAATAAAACCTCTTTTCAGCCTCTGTCTGAAACTTATTCAAACCCCTGTTGTAAGGAGATCAAAGTCAAAAACCTGCATCAGGGTTAATTCATGCAAACGTCAGCCAATCGTGTTTCTCATTTTCACGCTTCATTTTCCACACGCAGAGCGGATGGAGGACACAACTGTGTTGGACCAGACAAGTCGTACCGCTCCTGCAACATCCAGGTGAGCAAACACAACTCAAAGCAGTTTTTCTTCAACGTGTCTCAGTATAAAACGAGCTCTGTTTATCTGGTGTTTTACTTTAAGCTGAAGTCTTTCACTGACCTTTGACCTCCTCCCACTCTTCCCCTCAGGACTGTCCGGAGGGATCCAAGGATTTCCGCGAGGAGCAGTGCTCCCAGTTCGATGGGACGAACTTCCAGGGGAAACTTTACAAGTGGCTCCCGTATTATGGAGGTCAGAAACACAGTGGAGTGGATGGGCTGGGCTGCTGTGGGAACAATGGGCATGATACACAAATAATGTCAAGGTTCCTCATAAATGAACAGATGTTCCATTCTCTCTCTGACAGCGGAGAACCCCTGTGAGCTGAACTGCATGCCGAGAGGAGAGAACTTCTTCTACCGTCACCGCAGCGCTGTGGTCGACGGGACGCCCTGTCACCCCGGACGAGGGACGTCTGTGTGGACGGCGTCTGCAAGGTGGGCCGTGGAGGATCAGCCGTTTTCAGACATTAAATAAGTTTGAGTCTCACATATGAAGAACGCAGCAGCAGCAGGATTTACACGTTCACCGAAACACTGAACAGCCACAAACACTTTATTGTTTTTTTGTTAAATCGGGTCAGAGACAAAACTTTAAACTCTAACCAGGTTCTAAAATTCAAGTTTGAGGTTTAAAATGAGGCTTCACATAGTTGAGATGTGTTTATTATTCTAAACTAATGTTGTTGTCATGCTATTTCCTCATAACATATAAATATATCATTTCTCCTGCAGCGTCTGGGCTGCGACAACATGTTGGAGTCTCCTCAGCAGGAGGACCCCTGCCTGCAGTGTGGGGGCACGGACAGTCCTGCCGCCAGGTGAAGAACAGCTTCACCGTGCGAGACCTGCCCAACGGTACGACGCACAACATGAACACACACACACGCACAATTACTTCCTTCTCCAGGAAGATCTGACATCTTCTTTGTGCGTCAGTCATCTCGCCATCTTGGTGTATTTTGTGTATATATGCTCAAAAAGGTCTATCAGGTCTGACAATCTCCTTTCACAGTTTTATCATCAATATATTATTATTTTACTGGCCTGCATCCATCATATAATTGTCAATTTATAATAATTTGCCAATCAATAAAATGTATCTGTGCTTAAAACCTTTTTGTCACTGTAGCACATATTGAATATTTAAGTCTCTGAATGCATTTCTAGTTTTTAGCCCTCAGTCGTTTCTATCTGTGAAGAGTTGCGTCTCATTTTCATCTCAGGCTACAACCAGATGTTCATCATCCCAGTCGGAGCGACCACCATCAGCATCAGAGAGACGGTGGCTTCACGCAACTACCTCGGTAAAAGTCTTTTACTTTCTACAAAACTGATCCACAGAGAAACAAACAGTGTTTTAATGTTGAACTCCTTCTGCGCGGGCAGCGATCAAGAACCTGCGCGGTGAGTACTACCTCAACGGCCACTGGGTGATTGAGTTCTCCAGGGCCACACCCATCGCCGGCACCATGCTGTACTACCAGCGAGGAGCTGAGGGCGACAACGTCCCTGAGACCATCATCGGCCGCGGCCCCACCACTGAGCCCCTGGTGGTTGAGGTGAGATCACACACAGTGGATATGAGATTCCTTTTGGTCTGGTATCAGAGTATAACAACAGAAGGGATCGTGAATCTGAACCCATGGTCATTCCTGATTGGTCTTTGTGTACAACCCTCCTCCCTCAGCTGATCAGCCAGGAGCCTAACGCCGGGGTGGAGTACGAGTTCTACCTTCCCAACGGACGCTCCCGAGAGGGCTACTACTGGAGCTTCGGCTCGTGGTCCGCCTGCAGCAGAGAGTGTGGATCAGGTTTGATTTCCTCGTACATTTCTCTCGACTGAAGCTTCACAATCCTGCTTCTCGGGAGACGAATCAACTCCAGCTTTCTCGTCACTAGGCTACCAGTCTCGCTTGGTCTTCTGCACCATCGACAACGAGTCCTACCCCGATTATCTCTGCGCATCGCTGCCGAGGCCTCAGACCAACCGCACATGCAACCCACACCCGTGCCCCGAAGTCCACAGGTGAATGTCCCCTGATGAAATGTGCAGATTGTTGGCATGTAACTGTCCCGAGCGGTTCTTGACTTGTTGGTGTGTTGTGGCTGTCTGAAAGGATGGCGTACCTGTATCCACCACAGTTGTGGAGATCCTCACAAAGACCCAGAGCCCATGTATTCAGGTAACTCAGGGTCTGCGGTCGTAGTGTTAGTTGTAGGTGACTGCAAACACAGGGGGAGATCTCAGTCTTCACATAGTTACATCGTTAAAATCCATTCTGTCCTTCAGATTGACAGCCGGAAAATTAAATATCCCTCGGCTAGAGGCCAAGATCGTAAAATGAACAATTCAGACGTGAAACCAAAGTCTGTCACACACTCTCCCCCTTCAGATGTGTTTGGCTCTGTGTTTAGCATTGAGCCTGTTCCTCGAAGAAGAAGAACGAAGGCGAGGGGCAACTGTCGAGCTCAGAGATCTGTTTCTTTTCAATGGACGTCATTGATCCTGGACACATTTGATTTGAACGTCTCTCCCTCCTCAGAGACCGAACAGTGATTTGAAACCAGATTTTCCACTAAAGACCTCCTCCCTCTGCAGCCTCCCACCGTGTGGCCCCTGTACCTGATCTCTGAGCTGGGCTGCTGCCTGGTAGCTGCACTGTAGAACTCTGTCCCTGTCCGTTAGTGTAGGTGATGTGCAGTGAGGGGTTCGTAGGTCAAAGGTCACCGTGCGGGGTGGGAGTGTGTGCATATGAATGTGACGCAGCAGCAGCAGCAGTGATGTGGTGGTAAAATGCTTCACTCAGAGACTCTGGTATTTCCTGCTCCTTTTCTTTGATGCTGCTGCCGCTCAGAAACCTGAGACGCTAATAAAACTCGGGCGAAGCTAAACCGAGCCCTCGTTGTCGCTCAATTTAAAGAAATGCTGCAGGGAGACCAGAAACAGAACGTGTTCACATCTTGGGGTTGCATGTGTGAGCTAAATTAGGAGAATGCTTTCTCGTAATCGCTGCTTCTAGCAATTAGTAGCACATACTCTTTAAATGTCTTTCAGCTCGGGCTGGGTTTTCTGTCACTCGACAAAAGGATTGTGTTGTTTTTAACACAATCATGTGGTCGGTGGTTAAAACGATGCATCCTTTTGTAAACCTCTACAATTGAAGGGTTTCATTCAAAGACACAAATTCACATCTGAAATGAATAATTTGAGAGTGAGCATGAAATCTGATAATCGATCACCTGACTTGTCCGTGGAGGCAGACGGCCGCCCACACTGAGTCTGGCTCTGCTGGAGGCTCCTCCACGGTTTGCGTGCTTGATCGTTGTGGGTTCTGGGTTCTGTTGTGTGTCTCTCTAGTTGTGTACAGTCTTTACCTACTATTTAAAGTGATAATGTTTGTTTTGGACTAACACAAATATAATTTATTCATTTTGAACTTGTTCCAGCTTCTCAAATGTGCGTTTGAAATATGAATATCTTTGAGTTTTTGAATATTAATTGGACAAAACTATTTCAACTATTTCAATCAAGTCGTCACTTTGGGCCCTGGTGAATAGTGATGAGAGTTTTCACTCATGTTTGATTTATCACAGATAAAATGATTTTAGAACATTTTAGAATTAAATTCTCATGTTTTGCATTGAAATAGAATTCAAGCACCAATTTTAGATCTTAGAAGAAGCTGGACACACATTTTTCTGATTTTGGAATGAAACACTTTCCACCACCTCCTGAATCTGCACCAGTACAACCCCCTGACTTCTGTCCCTCCTCCCTCCTGTCGGGTTTCCCAGCTGGAAAACCGGGGAGTGGAACACCTGCTCGGTCACCTGTGGTGGAGGCTCCCAGGTTCGCAGTGTGCAGTGCATCTCCCATGATGCCTCAGGGCCCCGCGTGGTGGAGGATGCCGTTTGCGCCGCCTACACCGAGGCACCTCCGTCTCTGCAGACCTGCAACATGCACAAGTGTACCGAGTATCAGGTGACCACCTGGAGTGTGGTGAGTGGACCGCTTTGTTTTTCATGATGCAGCAACAACAAGATATGTGAGGTCACATGTGAGGTAACACCTGTGTTGTTGTGCAGTGCTCTGTGACCTGCGGTTCGGGGGAGCAGACCAGAGAGGTGACCTGCATGGGGTCAGGTGGGATGAGGCTGGAGGAAACTTCCTGCAGCGCGTTGCTCCGCCCACACGGCGTCCAGCCCTGTGAGATGGCCGCCTGCCTGACACAGATCAGCTGGCACGTTGGCGAGTGGGGCCTGGTGAGTCGGATGAGCACAAACAATGCGGCGCAGTTACTGTGCTGCTGAATGTGAAATATCAAGTCATCACTTCTCGTGGAGTCTTTTTTCCCCTGTCACACCAATTCTGCTACTGTCATCCCCCCCCCCCCCCCCCCCCCCCCCCCCCCCAGTGTTCAAGGAGCTGTGGCTCCGGCTCTCGAGAACGCCAGGTGATCTGCTCGGACCGAGAGAGGAACCTGTACCCTGTGGGCCGGTGTAACGCCCACCCCAACCCACCACAGTGGAGCGCTGCAACAGGCAGCCCTGCTACAGTCCCCAGGGTCAGTCTGCGCACCACCTGCTTCCAACCATCACTCTGTCACTCCTGAAAGAGAAAAGTTAAAAGTTCACCTCACAACTTCGCTCCACCCGCTGCATCACTAGGAAAGATGTTGAGGACCTTTCCCCTCCAGAATCTCCTCGAAGAAAATCTAAAAAGAGTCCAAAGATGAACACATCACTGTATCATACGTTCTGTATTAAGATAATTCAACCACATTAAACTGAACACGTGTTTGTTCTCTCTCTTTTCATGTAGTGGTCCCCAGCGTCCAGGACCCACGAGGACATGACAACACTCAGACTGTCTTCCAGCCGTACGCCCCGGATCACGCAACAGGTCAGTGTCCGTGTTTGTCTGGTGACTGGTTTTAGTTGAGATTCATCCGTCAGTGAGTTCACAGAATGTTTTGAGTATAAACTGATTTAGATCCTGTGATGAACTGGTGACTATCGCTCGTCCTGTAAAGTGTAAAACGCTCAGGGGAACCAAGGCGACCAAGACAACAACTCCCATGATCCCACGCTGCGTCATGTGTTAGGTCTTTTGTTACTGTTTGCACGAGAGACCCCTAGCGGCCAAAGTTATTTCTGCAGATGCAATCCGATCATTTTCCCCAAAAAGTAAAGCTTTCTTCTCATCCACGGTTCGGACCGAAGGAAATTAAATGTAGGTGTGACGGCGCCCTGATCCTTTCTACCCTCCAGTTCCCCCTGAACCCCTCGCCCTCCTCCTCCTCCATGCCCCCGCCCCGTCCCCATCCAGCCCCTGTCCCAGCACTAATTATCCAGGCCTCATTGACATGTTTTCAGGGGTCAACGGCCATTGTCGGCCTGATTAAAATACTTCCGAGGCACTGAAGTGTGCGAGTGCTGGCTGTGGTGTCTCTGGCATGTTCTGGCATTTTTCAGAACCCAGTGATGTTCCCAGTCTTCAGGAATTTGCGAGTTTGACGTCTTGCGTGCCTCCACTTCCTGTGTGCGATTGTGTGTCCTCTGGATGCTTGTCCTCGTCGTCCCAGTGGATTCTCCATCGTCCTCTGCTCCATCTTTCCAAACACTAATAGGTCGTTGAAGTGTTTTTGGTTTCGACGTGTTCCTGTTCAGTTTCCTTTGTGCTTTCGGCCTCGTCGCTGTGTGGCCTCCAGCACAATAGCTTCAGACTGTATTGTGAACAGCTGATGTACGTGTGAAGTTCTTCTTCCTGTCTAGTCAAAACACATGAGCATGTACAACGTGTGAATTCTCAGTCCGCAGGCCGGAGACGGACCCGACCCAGACGAACGCGGTCCACGACCCTCACAGCTCCGCCCCTGCCCTCCACTGCAGCCAGTCGCATTACGGCTGCTGCCCGGACGGACGCACCTCAGCTGGAGGTCCTCAGGGTCTGGGCTGCCCACAGGCCGCAGCTCCCACTCCTGTCCAGCCGTCCTGCTTCCACACCAGGTACCTGCCTCCAACCTGCCATTGCACTGTGGTGGAGGTTATTCAGTCTGATCTGAGGTCTTTAGCTCCTTTTACATATTGTTGTCCTGCGTTCACGGCGTCAGCCACAGAGCTGCATCCACGTCTGTGTAAATGGGACACAGCCACAACGGCGGGACGGACGCCAACGCTGTCACACGTCACGCCTCTGATTATGTAAAGCTGCCATTCCATGAAAAATGGGTCTCTTTCTGTGTGACCACTAACCAGAGATCGTTTTTCCATTATGCACGACCACAGTATTCGCCACTAAAACACCACGTTGGACTCGAGGTTTGCTTGGAAATGTCACAGTTGTTATTTTTAGTCAGTACAAACTGTTTTATTTAACTTGCTCTCTCCTTCTCCTGTGTGACAGTTACGGCTGCTGCCAAGATGGCGTGACGGCCGCTCAGGGCCCCAACAAGGAGGCCTGCGTGGAGTTTGTGGCCCTTGCACCCACTGTGAGTAAATTCACAGTTTGATGAAAAAGAGATACCGGGTTATTGTTTGATCGGAATAAGATCGAGTGATGATGTGTTTCCTCAGATGGCTCCTTCCCTCCCCTCTGAGAACGCATTGCAGTGTCGCACCACCACCTACGGGTGCTGCTACGACCGCACCTCACCTGCAGGGGGACCCACGGGGAGGGCTGCCCCAACCCACCCAACCACAGTAAGGAGATGCACAGTCCAACACAACATCTGTTTAAATGAATAATTCTAATTTTATGTTATTGGGATTTTGGGGCATTTTAGAAAGATGAAGGGAAGATAAAAGAAGAGAGAGAGGACAGGGAATCACCTGAAAACAAAGGTTTACTTACAACTTATTGCCCAGTTCCTCCCCTGGTGCTTTTAATATTTTTAATATTTAATTTTGTTTCCAATTTCTATATTTTTTATATTTATACTTGCACACATTTAGTTTATGTATAGTTTACGTTTCGGTCGTACCTCCAATACTTGGTAGAAACCAACTTGTAGAACCAGTGAATTGTTACAATTAGTTAGTCTTCTTCTAACCACACGTTACACAAGTCAAACCCTCCTTGAGATAAAGTGATTTATTGTCATTCCAACACATGAGGTACATGAGAGGAAATCAAACTAAGTACTGAGGTCAGCAGTAACAGTAGAATCTAAAAACTAAGAAGAATCAGTAAAATGAATGCAATGAAATAGCATCAATAGAACAATAGAATCTCAAACTAACTTTAATCTGGAGCCTGCTCTTCTTCTTCGTTGCAGTCGAGCGCTCCATCTGCTCCCTGCCTCGTGCCGCCGGCTCCTGCAGCAGCTGGATCTCTCGGTACCACTTCGACGTCATCACCTCCAAGTGTGCGCACTTCTGGTACGGCAGTTGCCACGGCAACAGCAACAATTTCATGACACGGGCCGACTGCCACAGGGCGTGTCAGGCACCTGCACCGAGCCAGCAGGCCCCCAGGTGCTGGCTCCCGCTGGAGAGCCAACATCGAGGAGAGAATCCACCCTGGGAGGCCCACATCTGGAGCAGGCCCCTCATCTGGAGCAGGCCCCTCATCTGGAGCAGGCACCTCATCTGGAGCAGGCACCTCATCTGGAGCAGGCACCTCATCTGGAGGGTCAACAGGCGGCCAGTCACGCAACATGGGGAGGATTTTCACAGTCCAGGGAGGTTCGAGCACCGGCACCGGCAGACAGGCCACAAGCGCCGCCACGAACGCCCACAGAGGTAGAACCTATCTGCGGGGACGCCGGCCTGCACCCGTCACCGCTGCACAGCAGAGCAGCCCAGCAGCGAGGTAAGACCCCGGAGACCCAGGGAGCACGGCAGACTGCCCTCTACCTGCTCCATCCCTGACGCCACTGGTCCTTTAGCTCTGGTTACAGCCCTCCTGCCCTCGTGAAGGAGCCAGAGAGTGAGCTGAAGGAGAAACATCATCCAAAGACATTCACTCACCTCCGTAAAATATTATGAGGATGAAGTTGATGTTAGAATTCTCCACAAACATTTTTAAACAGTTCAACAAAAGTAGAACATGAAGGGTTCTTGTTCACAATCTAATTTTAGACGTCTTCAGTACAAATGTATCATCTGTTATCGTAAATTCTTTATCCAAGTTTTTGAGACTAAATGATCTGATTTAAAGAGTAACTCAGCAACTTGTTTCACTGACCTCTGGTGGTTTAACGTGTCACCTCGCTGCAGTGATGTAGAGGTGTACCTCAGGGTCAGTCAGTGCTGTGACGTCCAGCAGAGTCCTGCACCCACAAAGCTCCGGACCCGACCAATGACCCACTAACATCTCCACATCAAGCCCAGAACCCCTGAACACATGACCCACTCCCCAACCTGGGATTAAACACACAAGTTTTTACAAGCATCATTTTAATTTCTCCAGAAAAACAAACTTGAGCTCTCACCTGCGCCCTCGTGCTTTTATTTAATTTCTACCCGTACCTGTGAATTAATACGAATATATTTAACCCGTCGGGTCCTGGAGCCCTGACCCGGTGCAGGACTCACAGATACAACACAGCAGAGTTCAGAACCACGGTTTTCCTGCCTGATGTTGAGTTACTCTTTAAAGACGACTATTCTCATTTTGTTATGATCTGTCCAACAGATATTTGCTATGTGCTGTGCTTTAGTTTGTGCTTCACGCTCTTCATGTAGAAAGCTTTGCTTCGTAAAACACGCTGCAGCTCCACAGACTCTCACATTCACGCCTGCTTCAGTAGCTACACCTCGTTTCTGTTGTTTTAACCTCGACACCACGTCAGGAGAAGTTGAAAACCTCACAGCGACGCTACACGGACTCCTCTCTGTTTGTTTCTGGGACTTTTCCTGTCTGTGTGGAGTTGGTATCGGTTTCCTTCCTGTGCGATCTGTGCCCTCTTCCTCACCGTGTCAGCTTTGTGTTTCCACCTCCATGTCTTCAGATCAAACTAATAAAGGTTCCGCTGTGATGCCTCACGTCCTCGTTTGTTTGTGTCGTCACTAAACTCTGTCGTGTCCACCTCACACGTTGTGTAGTTGTGTTGTGTTGGAGTTGTCGCTGGGAGATGTTGCTTGTCCACTTCTTACTCTGGGTTTTATCTGGTGCAAAGAAAACTGTCCTTCGTCTTCTGGCGTGTGTCAACATCACCTCCTAGTTTTTAACATTAGTTCATGTTGTGTATCTTTGTGGTTTCGAGGGTCAACATTGTGTGTCTGTGTTTTCTCGTTGCATGTTGAGCCTGTTGTGTCTTCTGCTCTCGTCTTTTCTTCTGCTGCCGTGTTGTGGCCGTTCTTTATGTCTGCTGTGGTGACGACTAATCAAAGAACCAACAGGAGCATAAAGTGACTCTTCTTTCTTTTCATCCTTCATCCTCTGTTTCCTACATTCCTTCACTCCTTCCTTCCTCTACTCCTTCCTTTCTTTCATCCCTTCTTGAATCCATCCCTCCTTCTTTACTTCTTTACTCCATTCCATCCTTCTGTCCTTCCCTCCCTCCCTCCCTCCCTCCTTCTCCATTCCTTCTGTCCTTCCTTTATTAATTTCGTCCTGACTTTTTCCCGTTCTTTCTTCCCTCCTCATTCCTTCCTTCGATCCTTCCTTCCTTCTTTCCTTTCTTACTTATTCCTTCCTCCTCCTCCTCTCTTCCTTCCCTTCTACCTTCCCTCCTTCATTCTTCCTTCCTTCCTTCTGTATCTCTTTTATCATTCCTTCCCCCCTTCCTCCTCCCTGTCTTGTATCACCTCTTGTTCCTCAGTTTGATGCTGGGTGAAGTGACCATCGATAAGTCGGACCCCTCCACAGTGGAAGCTTTGGTCGGCCAGACGGTCGTGCTGCCCTGCAGAGTCAGTCCTCCGCCGTCCTCCACCGTCATCGTGGAGTGGAGACGAGAGGGCGTCCCTCTGTCCACTCACAGGTCAGGAAACACACACACACACACACACACACACACACACACACACACACACACACACACACACACACACACACACACACACACACACACACACACACACACACAGTCTGTGACCTCATGGACATTTCATTTAACCTGTTTTAATGAAGTAACAGCCAATGACCAGGGTTTCCGTCCCATTCTTGTGAACATCGCTCAAGAACAAAGGTCACAAGTCACGATGACCTTGTATGAATCTGGTAAAAAAATGTGCTCTGGCTCCCCCGGGTGGTGATCTTTGGTTTTCCCTCAGGCATCACCAGCAGCCCAATGGCTCCCTGCTGGTTGGTCCTCTCACCAAGTCGGACTCTGGCTGGTTTTTGTGCTTGGCCACTCGGGAACGTGAGAGAGATCACCGCTACATTTACCTCTCCGTCTCAGGTGATGTCGTACATTTGCACCAATTTAATAAATACATTGAACGGTTCATTAAAGATTGTGATAAAAGAACCTTTTTATTCAACCATTACATTCCCACTTTTGAAACAACTATAGATGTGTTGCATGAAGGATATACATTATTTATATGATTTTCTTTTATCATCAATTTACAATCTCATAAAGGTTTTTATTCAAGTTTGTAAAAATTAGGGAATGACATAAATACACATAGTCGTGTAAATTGCAGATTGTATCTATAAAGACTCGATCACTCCACGTAGAAGCAGATAATTGGGGCCAGATTCGGTCAAAACCCTCATTTGACCGACTTTAACCCCAATTAGTTGGTCACACGTAAATCCTGAAGACTGGGGGAGAAGCCCTGATGTCACAGCTGAAGTCAGAGCACGCTGAGTCTGTGTTAATGTGTTGATTTGACATTGTGTAAGTGAATTATGACGGGAGCGCTCAATCGTCTATGTGTGTGTGTGTCACATAGAGGGATCGTCCCCCACCTCTCTCCCCAGAGACGGCCCGTTCCCTCGGTGAGTAAAATCTCTACTGTCCATGAAAGCTTTAATAAATGTTCCCTCTATCAAACACAAAGTCGAGACATTGAAACTTACAGACACATAAGCACCTGTAGGTGTGGAAAATGTCAGTAAATCTCAACTCTTCGAATAATTTGTGGCTCTATAAATGATACCGACTCCCCTGACCTTCTCCCTCAGGTTCAGTATTGACCGTTCGAGTCCGTCTTTGCTGGAAACGCGAGCAGGACAAACGGTCCGGCTGCCCTGCACCATCGTCCCTCCGTCAGCTCTGCAGTCGGTCAGCGTTCAGTGGACAAAAGATGGACGGACCCTCACTGACTCCAGGTGATCACACGCAGCTTCGGTCTCAAGCCTGATCAGAGTCCAGAGAAAAGAGTGTAAATGACCCTGGTTGAGCCTCAGTGAAAGATAATAACTATTAGATCTTTTAAGATAAATGACTTAAATTGTAATTAATGTTTGCAGTGGTAATCCTTAAAGATTCAAACTCTCATTTTTCAACATGTTCAGTGTTTACCCAGGGAATAATTCATCTAAAATATCAGGCATATTAAGGGACTGATATTTATGAGTGTGTGAAATTTGGTACAGTTGGTCCAGATGTGCACGTGGACAGGGGCTCTGACTGGCTGCTGTGTTGTAGGTTTACCCAGACGTCCGATGGCACGCTGATCGCCGGCGGCCTGAAGTCTGGTGACTCCGGGGTCTACACGTGCACAGCCTCCAGTCTGCAGCAGCTGGAGCAGAGACAACTGCAACTCAGAGTCCAAGGTGTGTTGACCTCGATCATCCAGTTACTGACACGCACGTCACTACTTTATGTTTATTATGAGAAGCAGAGAACGAAATACTGAGCTTCTGTCCTACTGGTGGTGTAGCTTCACACAGCTGCCAGCAGGCGGCAGCAAAGCACATACACTTATTTCTACAACATCCAGAATAATAACTGATTGTAAATGAAGTCAAAGAGAATAAATGTGTATTTGATCTGTTCCCTGGTCGTCCAGCGGACCTGAAGATCACCACGGCCCCGAACAACATCCAGGTGTCTGAAGGCAGCACGGCTCTGCTCCCCTGTGTGGTGTCAGGGGACAACATTAACATCGGCTGGTCCAGGTACATGAACATTATGTGGCTGCGGCAGTTTCCTTATTACACCAAAGACACAAAGTAGATAAGATATCGAACAGTGGAAGAGGAAGTACCCAATCATTTTTAATGAAGTACAAATAAACAGATAGATGTCAAAGTAATCGTACCACATTAGGAAAAGTAAGTGCTTTAAAATATACTTTTAAGTATTAAAAGTAAAAGTACTTGCAAAGTGTAGCCTACTCCCTTATGCATTGGTATACTTCATGTATAACTGTATATTTAGTTTGATACAACAGTACAGACTCTGTCATATACACAATAAAAAGAGCTGGAGATGATGCTACTGGAAACACTTTTCATTAACATATTAATTCATGATCGAGTCTCTGCAGCGACCTGTTTCCAATCAATTCAGCTGTAACTCAATACATTGTTAAAAAACACAGTGAAGCAGAAAGTACAGATATTTGCTGATATATGCGGTGGAGTAAAAGAGAAAAGTACCTGAAAATAAATATACTTTAGCACAGATACATGAAAAATGTACTTAAGTACAGTAACAAAGTAAATGTGCTTGGTTACATTCCACCGATGATATCGAACATCTGTAAGTGACACAAACAAAATAACAAAATGGTTTATATGATTTTTATTCTATTTGAAAGGTGATATATATTTTAAATGTTTTGTACCTTTTCAGGAACATCATCACAAAGTTTATAACTGAGTTTTAAACACAAGATGCTTTTGTTAAAAGGTTGCACAGTCGTCTACGGAGATGCTCTAAATGAAAATCTAACATGTTTTCTGAGAAGATGATTTTTATTTTCTTCAGCTGAGGTAGATGTAACTCGACTTTCGTAAATTCTGGTCAAATTAGACCCAAAAATGCAGAATCTGATAAGAGAGAAAGCTCATGTTTGATTCTCCAGAGAATTAAAACAGATTTCTGTCATTGAAAAAGCTACACGAAGCTAAAAGGCCGGAACTGACTTCTTCTTCTTTTGTCAGAAATGGCATCCCGGTGCGTCCGGACGGTCGTAACATCCTGATGTCATCCGACGGCAGCTTGATCCTAAACAACGTGAAGTCGTCGGACGAGGGCACGTACACCTGTAACGCCTACACGGGCATCTACTCTGTGAGCGCCACGGCTGAAGTGAGGGTCATCAAAGACACGCAACAAGGTGGGAATGAAAGTCTCACTCAGACATCCTCGTGTTTTCATGATCCCAACGTTCCCGTTCAGGGAAGAATCATTATTTTGACTTGATTCACTTTGCTGGAGTAAGAAAAGAGTTTCAGAGAGTGCAAGGAAAAAGAGTAAATCACAAATAAACTGATTTCTAATAGGATACAAAACAAACAAACAAACAAACCAAAGGACAGAGGTGGAAACATAACCTCCTTGGGTAATAATTTGTATAGATCTTATAGATTCTTATTGTTGAATAGCTCTTATTTGTATGAGGCACAGAAGAAGCTGACTGGACTGTCTGTCATTGCTGCTGTTGCAGGTGTCGATGTGCCTCCAGAATGCGTGGACCAGCCCGAGCTCGCCAACTGCAAGCTGATCGTCTTCGCCCGACTTTGCTCCAACTCGTACTACTCCAGTTTCTGCTGCGCCAGCTGCACCAGGCATTCACAGAAAAACGATCGGTTCGGCTGGCTGGGTTAAAACCGTGGCCCATGCAGGTTTGTGCTCTCGGGGACTGGATCTTTAAAAACCTGAACTTTCAACTCTGAACTGTTGCATTTGCCCAAAGGACTTAGACATATCCGAGCAGGTTGTGCAGAGTCGTACTTCAACGATACAAAAGGGACTGATTACTGTAGGCGTAGTTAAATCTGTGGAGTAGGATTTCTGCAGCTTTGTTCAGGGAGCCTTTACATGTAGGAAGCGAATGATCCCGTAACGTCTGTTGAATGTGACCAATCAAAACTCAGACTTTTTCTTTTGAAATGTGTTTAACATTAAGTTATTGCTCAACTGGACGGACTTTATGATTCATGCTCTCTGTTTTTAAGAGAATCGTACAGCTGATGCAGGATTTAACGTATCGTGTTAGCCACCATATTTCTTTTGAAGAAATCGATGCAGGAATTTGCTTTTCGCTGATTCTGTGACGTACCAGGAGCTCACACTGTTTATTTGTATGTAATTATTTGATAATAAAATAATATTTTGATTAAAAAAACAACAACTCCTGTTTGATTTTAATCACTGAATGTCAAAACCCCAAACAAGACGTGTCATCCCAGTCAGCACCACGAGGTGGCGCTCTGCAAGTCGTCTCATTCAGCTGCTTTAAACTGTCATTTGTGGGTCAAACTTTTTCTTTCTCGTTGGAAGCTTCCATTGTGAAGATGGTGTTCCAACGTAAATCTAATAAAACATCTGTATCTGTAAAAAGTGTTGTTGAGGGACGGAAACAGTTTGTGCTTTTTAGAGCTGATTGTTAATTAAAGT
Organism: Reinhardtius hippoglossoides; assembly: GCA_006182925.3. Taxonomy (NCBI): domain Eukaryota; kingdom Metazoa; phylum Chordata; class Actinopteri; order Pleuronectiformes; family Pleuronectidae; genus Reinhardtius; species Reinhardtius hippoglossoides. Next base: position 3,138,976 of record CM031679.1, read on the forward strand.
TAAATCGGTTTATAAGTGATAACGTCAGCAACTTGGCAACTCTTGTTTCAAAATGTGGCGCACGAACCCGTGCAGGTCCTGGACCTGGCTTTTTTCTCGTTTCTGCGCCAGAGACAGGGCCTCTAACCCTTTACAGGGCCTCTAACCCTTTACAGGGGGCCTCGAACCCCTCACAGGGCCTCTAACCCTTTACAGGGCCTCTAACCCTTTACAGGGCCTCTAACCCTTCACAGGGCCTCTAACCCTTTACAGGGCCTCTAACCCTTTACAGGGGGCCTCGAACCCCTCACAGGGCCTCTAACCCTTTACAGGGGGCCTCGAACCCCTCACAGGGCCTCTAACCCTTTACAGGGCCTCTAACCCTTTACAGGGCCTCTAACCCTTCACAGGGCCTCTAACCCTTTACAGGGCCTCTAACCCTTTACAGGGGGCCTCGAACCCCTCACAGGGCCTCTAACCCTTTACAGGGGGCCTCGAACCCCTCACAGGGCCTCTAACCCTTTACAGGGCCTCTAACCCTTCACAGGGCCTCTAACCCTTTACAGGGCCTCTAACCCTTTACAGGGCCCTCCTTCACAGGGCCTCTAACCCTTCACAGGGCCTCTAACCCTTCACAGGGCCTCTAACCCTTCACAGGGCCTCTAACCCTTTACAGGGCCTCTAACCCTTCACAGGGCCTCTAACCCTTCACAGGGCCTCTAACCCTTCACAGGGCCTCTAACCCTTTACAGGGCCTCTAACCCATCACAGTCACACACATAGCCTTTCATTGCTTCCAAAAAACACAGAACTTACTATCTTACCTCCTTTCTCCTCTCCGCACACTCACAATCTATATCAATTCCTATATAACTAATGCAGAATTTGTTTTAACAGGTTTCTGCTTACCTTTTAGTTTGGGGCCCGTGAGTATGCGGAGAATCGATCGGAGCGGCCTCGACCTTTGGGTCTCCGGCCTTTCTGGTCAAAAAACTTCTCTTTGGGGTTGGTCAGGATCACGTCGGGGTCACCAAATTTGTCAGTGTTCCTCTGCCCCGAGATATGAGAAGAGCCTCGGTTTGGTTCAAAAAAAGGTATTTATTAGAAGCAATGAAAAGCTACTACATAACTATGTGCACATAGCTATGGGCACTCAATACACAGCCTCGGCTCTCTAATAGCACGGGGTAGTCAAGAGTCGCCCCGAACGGACGGCGGGTGCAATATTTATAATAGTAGGTCAACTTCATTGGTCAATGGCGAGGGGGAGTCACGTGGTTAGTAGCACAGGCATGGTCCCAGCCTCTTGGCACTGGAATCCACCAATGATGAGGAGCCGCTCCCAGGTTCGTCCCTCCTTTGACAATAGCTAGGCAAATCTTCACATTCTGACAGTGATTGGTTTTGTGTATTAAAAACAAGCCTTTATCCGGCTGAAGCCTTGTGGGTCTTCAGTAGTTTTGCAGATACGGTGTTTGTTGTTCATTGGAGTAAGAAACATTGTGTTTCTGTTTTATCGGCTGTATGTTCTGTGTGCGTATGCGTGCGTAGTCATCAGACAAGACAACGCCTTTCCTATCTGCCTTTCAGAAGCTGGGGCAGCTGCTTGATTTCTTTCTAAGGCATAGGTCACAGAGTCTTAATGAGCACAGTGCATTCATGTATGTGTGATGTTGAATAAAGCTAAAGGAATACTGTAATATATATAAAGGTTTATGTATGAGAACAAGTTTAAGTACAGTGTATTGTATGCCACGGATTACAGTCCTAACACATAACAAAACATTAATTCTTTCTGTTAAGGTACAAACATGGTGCGTGTAAAATCGATCCTTTTCGGGGCTATAGTGTCTGATTATATTATTAAAATAGAGTTCACATTCATTTTCACAGTCGGGAACTTGTTTTAACCGAATACTTTCTATTACGTGCGTTTTGTTTCTCAAATTATTATGTACAGAAGACGAGATGTAATCACCCTTTTCTGTTTCCTGTTTGTGTGACTGCCGAGAACACAAACATGTTTTGCAAGGAAACAAATGGAGAAAGTAGGACGTCAACGGTTTTTAGTCCCACTGGAGACTTTTCTGGTGCAACATAAATAAATGTGCAGTTTGATGAGACGGAAGCTTTAAGTTTATAATCTGGTTTCAAACATAGTCACATTCAGAACAGTATCACATGAAAATAGAATTTAAACACTTGGGACTCTCATATAAATAATGTATAATTCTCTTTGTCTACCTCTAATGTCATAATGTGATCTCTGTGACTGCAGCAACATTTTATCAGCTGGTGTGTGCGACACAACACGTGCTGGTTGGTTGTGTAGCTTCAGTTGACACAGAAGTGGAGGTTTTCCAGCTGTCTGCTCAGAGATGTGCCGTGTGGGTGTGGGTTCGTGCAGAGATGCAGGTGCACGCTCGGGGGCCGGAGGTTGTGGTGAAGTGAGATGCTGCAGCTCCGTCATTTCTCAGCACAGAGAACGATGTGCATGGCTGCTCTGTGACCACATCCTCTCTTCTGCTGTCGCTCTCGACTCCTCTGCTCAGTTTCCATCCCCGGTTTGTCTTCTCACCAACAGAAGCTCTGCTCTTCTTGTGTGCACAGAGGAGAGCGATGACTTCCTGTTGTTGTGTGGTTGACTCACACTCTTCACATTTACTTTTCCTCTCACAGTTTATTCATGAAGAAAACTGTACTACACTTTCTTATGATTGTGCAAAGTCCAAAATTTGATATGACTAACATAAACCCTTAAGGTCAAATGATTTAACAACAGATAATAACAGCTTAGTCTTTATTCCTCCTGCAGCAGCTGCAGCTTTGGTTCTGACCCGACACTTTGCTGCTTGTCTTCAAAACTATTTCCCTGTTTCATACTCGACCTAAAGCCTCAACACCCCAAAGTAAATCTTTAAAGAAATGACTGTTGAGTCACTTCTCAGTTTGCTCATTGGAAAAACTTGATGTACCAGCTTGTGACGTTTTCCTGAGCTGAGATGTTTCAACGTGTGTAGGTGAGAAAACGGGTGATTCTCAGAAAACAGGCTGGTTTGTGAGCTGCTAAAAATACCTCAGAGAATCAGTTGAGTGTGGAAACAACAAGGGGGGGGGACATCCTAACTGCATATCACCAACAGTTGTGACGGATGCTGTCATTTATCTAATAATCTCTTTTTAATTAACAGTGTGTGAACGGTGCCTGATATGAAGATGAGTCCAGGTTTGATTTCTGTTTTAGACGCCGAGTGGAAACAGGAACGACAAAACACATCAAGTTGCATGGAACAAAGTTTAAAAGAAAATGAATCAACAAAGTTTTCAAGATACCTTGAATTACTTTTATTGAGAGGAAAATGAATCACACAAGCATCGCAACACAAACAAACACAGAGAATTATAAAGCAGCGAAAACAAGTCTGGTGCAGATTATTCTGTTTTCAGGCCAGTTATAGATTTAACATCTTTGACAAGAATAAGCAGATTTATCGACTAAGCGCAGAATTTTAACAGTTTATATTTATATACGAGTACAAATGCACTGCGACTCACAGCTTTATAGAATTATTGTGTTCTCAGTTTTATTTACATAAAGCAACCGTTCATTTTCCTTCACGCTCAGGTCTCACTTCCTCTGCTTCTCAGTTGAACTCTGCAACGGACACAAAGCAGGAATCAAAACTACATAAATATATATGAAACACGTTTTTTACGAACTTTAAGAACAGCTGATCATTGATCTTGTGTTTTAACGAACCTGGAGTCTCCAAACCAAAAAGGCCACGAAGGCTCCGTAGACGCAGCTCTTGATGATGAACACACCGTAGGAGAGCTTGGCTTTCTGTGTGATCCTCAGATATTCTTCTGCAGAAAGGTTCAAACATTTAGATGAGGGACATGATTCAAGGAGGAAACGTCCAGTGCTCTTTGTGGAGACGGTTGATGTGAGCAGCAGTGAGGTGAACAATGAATAACTGAATAATGTATTTACCTCTGGTCAGGATGTCTGGAGCTGGTAGAAAAATAAGAAACGCATTAGATTAGAACAGAAGATTATTTAACGTGTTTGTCCAGATCAGGTTTAGGACATGAACGAACCTGGTTCACCAAGATTTGAGGTGATGAATAATTGGTATATCCCGTCCCATTGAAGAAAGTGACCAAGCACTCAAATGTACTTTGGGTTGTACCAGTCTTCGGCAGCGACCCTCAGCCGGCTGGTGATGTTGTAGTCCTCTCCCACCCGCAGGGCAGTTTCGTCTGTTGCTACACCACTGGTGACGGTGTGTCCGTCAACCTCCCAGAATACACTGACATGGTCTGGGTAGAAACCAGTGGCCACACAAACTAAGGTCTTCTGTCTTTCATTGTCCTGAGGGTTTCGACACTCTCTTTCTGATGGTCTGAGCACCTCCACTGTTGGTGGCTTGACTTCATACTCTGGTGGAGACAAAGACATAAAACGATTCAATTAAAAATCAAACGTAGATCTACAACAAACCGAAGTGCAGCAGCAAACTCTAAATGACATGTGACGTCTTGATACAAGAATTTAGATCATGAACATTGAGGTTAAACAGAACACTGAGCATTAGCATCAAATACAGTCATCACAGGTCAGATAGCTCACACTGAGAGTAATGAAGATTTCATTCCTTCGGAGACGTGTTGGTTAGTTTTTGAATAATCTTACCGAGCACTGTGAGTTTGGTTCCCTCTCCAAAGTAAGCAGGATAACCTCCAGAGCACACTGCTCACTCGCATGTGCAAAACTGACAAGTTCCACAGTACAATACGAGTTTTGTGCCAAACTTATGCAATTTGTCCCTTTTACATGCAAGGAAAGGCATCTTCTGAATATTTTACAGCTTTAATATAATATAACAGTGAGTTTAGTGGCTGAACTTAAAAAAAAAAACATATGTTAATTTCCGGTTTTAGTTAAGAAATGTTTTTTTGCACTTTTTTTAGTAAACCTGAGCAAAACAAATAATAGCACAGTTAAATTACACTTTTATAAATGATTTTTGAATTTTGTTCTTACCTAACACAGTCAGTTTAGTGCCGCTGCCAAAGTAAGCTGGGTAGTTGTTGTTCACACTGATACAAGGCTACAGAAAAAACTGCCCAACCACTCTGCACTGAAAGCTGCAGACTTCTATCAGATTAACTTAAAAACTGTTCTGCAGACAAACATGTAGAAATAAGACATTTTCACACTAAATAAGATTGGATGCTAACATTTTTTTAAAAAACATTTTTGACTTGAGTCACATTTAAACCTGGTATAAATCAGTATTGGCAGATAAATGCTCCAGATGATTTTCTAGGTATTAATTACTATTGTATGAAATAATTTTAATTGTCTTACCTAAAACAGTGAGTTTAGTTCCAGCTCCAAAGTACGCCTCAGACTGGGAACTCACAGTAATTCACAGGGCTGATAAGAACTCGCTGTGACACTAATATTCTGGGCAAAGAGCCAAATGTTTTACTCCTGTACTACTTGTACTTTGACAAAACTTCATCCATAACTTTAACAGTATTTGAGAGTATTTTTTTTTAATTACATTAAATAAAAGATCTTTAAGTACATTTTTTTTTAAATCTCAAGCCATTTATTTATTTCTCACTTACAGTAAAAAAAAAAGAAGCTATCAATGGTTTAAGTTTTGCAGGTTTTCTTACCTAGAACAGTGAGTTTAGTTCCAGATCCAAAGTAAGGCTCGGAGTACGAGCACGGAGACGTTCAACTGCACAAAAACTCTTCCTCTCGTCTGTGTACCAGTGACACTTTGAAACTTTTTTTCACTTTGACATGTAAAAACTCTGATAGTATGAGAGAAGATGTATTTTTACCATTCAAACGTTGATTTTGTGGTTATATTACGATTGTCTCTTCAGAGTATCTAAACAAAAGTATACTTCAGCAGCGGGAAGAGGAAATTGAAAAGGTTTTCTTACCTAAAACAGTTAACTTTGTGCCTCCGCCAAAATAAGCCTCTGCAGCACCAGAGTCACAGTGAACGTGATCAGTGCTGGAAACAAGCTTTACTTTGTACTTTTGAAATAAAACCCGACAGTTGCATCCTGTTTAGTTTCACGCTGTTTGCAACACAAACCTCTCAGGACTTTTTAACTCACCAAGAACTGTCAGCTTCGTTCCCTGGCCGAAATAAGCTTCGTTGTTGACACAGCGCTAAAGCTTGTCATCAAAAACCAATGAGGTGAACTCAAACTGTCCAGACCTGAGTACGTTAGGTTTCTTAATGCAGCATTTCAGTGACAAAGTTATTGCATTTGTTCCATTTTAATAAACCTGACTCACCCAGAACAGTGAGTTTTGTTCCTTTTCCAAAGTACGCTTCGTTGGCATTGTCACAGTGTAAAAATACTGAGCATGAAACTGTTGAGTCTTCTCTATCAGAGTCTTTGGAAGGTTTTAACTAATACTTCTGTTTATACTTGGATTCCAAAGCAATGTGACATTTATGAATATATAGTAATATATTGAAATATTTACCTAAAACCGTCAGTTTGGTTCCTTGGCCAAAGTAAGCAGGATCAGAGTAGGTCACAGTGTTTCTCTGTTCACTTTTTACTTTACTTCCACACCAGCTTCTTTTGTTTTTAGGATTGTTTTAGTGAATTGATGTTGTGAAAGCTTAGACTTACCCAGAACAGTGAGTTTTGTTCCTTTTCCAAAGTACGCTTCGTTGTAGTTGTCACAGTGTAAAAATACTGAGCATGAAACTCTTTCTCTATTAGAGTCTTTGGAAGGTTTTACTAATACCTCTGTTTATACTTGGATTCCAAAGCAATGTGAATTTATGAATATACAGTAATAAATTGAAATATTTACCTAAAACCGTCAGTTTGGTTCCTTGGCCAAAGTAAGCAGGCTGCATAGTTGTTCACAGTGTTCTCTGTTCAGCTCAATATTTCAGATTTCATGACAACACTTTCTCCTTCACTTCCACACCAGCTTCTTTTGTTTTTAGGTTTTTTTTAGTGAAGTGATGTTGTGAAAGCTTAGACTTACCCAGAACAGTGAGTTTTGTGCCTTTTCCAAAGTACGCTTCGTTTAAGTTGTCACAGTGTAAAATACTGAGCATGAAACAGTTGAGTCTTTCTCTATCAGAGTCTTTGGAAGGTTTTTACTAATACCTCTGTATATACTTGGATTCCAAAGCAATGTGACATTAATGAATATACAGTAATAAATGGAAATATTTACCTAAAACCGTCAGTTTGGTTCCTTGGCCAAAGTAAGCAGGCTGATAGTTGGTCACAGTGTTTCTCTGTTCACTTTTTACTTTACTTCCACACCAGCTTCTTTTGTTTTTAGGTTTGTTTTAGTGAAGTGATGTTGTGAAAGCTTAGACTTACCCAGAACAGTGAGTTTGGTTCCTTGGCCAAAGTAAGCCGGGTATGTGTTGGTCACAGTGTTCTCTGTTCAGCTCAATATTTCAGATTTCATGACAACACTTTCTCCTTCACTTCCACACCAGCTTCTTTTGTTTTTAGTTTTGTTTTAGTGAAGTGATGTTGTGAAAGCTTAGACTTACCCAGAACAGTGAGTTTTGTTCCTTTTCCAAAGTAAGCTTCACTTCCAGTGTCACACTGACTGTCTCCTTCACCAAAACGTCACAAAACATCCCATAAACATAAAGTTAGGACACAGCCTAATAATCCAGAGGATGAAAAAGGTTAAATCCTGCAGGATGAGCTTCATAGGTTCCAAATCTTCTTTGTTTTGTATAACCGAAGTTAAACAATCCTCCATTTGAATTAAATATATAAAAATGTAAGACTATGTTTCAGCCAAATTCTTCATTTTGATTGACTTTCCAGTGCCAGTGTGACCTGACATCCAACACACCTTCAGAGTGTTGATGTTTTCTGCTCGATCGAGAGCCCCAGGTTCCAAACAGCCGTCTATACAATGGGTGTCAATGGGAGGAGGTTTTTGTACAGCGGCTCTATGGGAATGTATCACCGTGGCCCCCTGTCCCCACTGTGAAAAAACACTACACAAAAACCTGATGTCGTTTTTCTTCACTGTTTCCCTCCCCCACCCAGCGTCTCCATATCTCAGCCTCCATCTCCTGTGAGAGCTGCGTCTATTTCGGTGTCGGCTAAGAAAAGACGTGATTACGGAGGGAAGGAAACGAAACAGTGTTTTTTTTATTTTGGGGTCTTTTGTAGCTGCTTAGAGGAAGTGACATCACACATGGTCAGCCCCCTGAATCCACCCTTTTATCTAAGGACACAAGAGACTCACATGTTGAGTAGTTTGCATTAAACTAAAGGAATTACTACAAATAAATTCAGTGTGCACCAACTGTCTAAATTAAATATGTTATGGCATCATAGGAGTTATAGAAAAGTGATTTTATAAAAGTGTCAATTTGTGCAGATCCACCTAAAAATTCAATGTTTTGTGGAAATCTGTTTCTTAATTAAAGCGTAAACCTCCTGACAATTACATGTAATGTAATGTAATAACAAGCAAACAAATGGAAATGGGTAAAAACACAACTACCTTTCAGAGGATGAATACACTGTAGAGTGATGTCCTTGTACAAAATTCACTTTATTTCCATTCCCAGTCTCATATTAAAATATATTCACTGCTTTTTATGAAATCAGTTTTTGGACAAGCTTTGAAAATAGGTGATGTTTCCTTTTGTTTAATACTTTTAATCAAATACAACTGTGAAGCATTACAAGCAGGAGTGACTTATGTGACTTATTCTTCAGTTACACTTTATTCCAAATACCTCTTTACTATTTTGTAATCATTTTAATGCCTCTCATGTATCCTGACTTTAAATCAGCAAGTAGATGTTTTTTTAAAGTCAAGTCCCGCGTTAAGCCTGTAGAGGTCAGTGTGTGATAACAACTGCCTCCTTGGGATTGGGACGACTGAGGGCCTAGTTCATGTTAAAGGTTTTCCCCCTTTTTCAGAGCTGCAGTATGTTATGGGTGTGATGTCCGACGTCCAGAATGAAGCATAAAGGAGGTCGGGCCTTTGAAGAAGTTGCCCCTAAACAGTGGAACAGGCTGACTCTCCACACCAGGACTTCACCAAGTCCCGACTCTTTTAAAAGTGCATGAAACCCCATTTTTACTTTGGCTTTTAAAACAGGAAGAGTCTTTTATTTTATTCAATTTTTGCTTTAAATGTGTTTATTCAATGTCTTATTGTTGTCTTGTCAGCTGTACGGCAACGTATGTTGTTTTCAAACGTGCTTCCAAAAAACTAACTTGACTTCACCCTTCTGGCAACAAACCGTGAACACCCACAGCAGCATAGCATTTGTGACATCTGTCTGGTCTTCGTGCCTCACTGTGGCTGGCAACACAGTAGTAGGTGCTGCTGTCGTTGAGAAACACTTCATCGATTTGAAGAGAGAAGCAGTTATTGTCTTGATCCATAGACGACTGAAAGTGCCCCACAGAGAAATCGAACTCTGACAGGAGGAACTCCATAGGAGCTGCGTAGTGCTTTTGTCGATACCAGTACATGAAGCTGATTTGCAGGCTGAACCCTGGACCCAGGCTGCACTCCAGTATCACTGTGACTCCTGGTCCAGACACTTGATCTCCAGACTGCAGAACTGTAACAGTGAGACCTGTGACACATGATGTTAATATAGAAAACCGTCAATTCACTCATATATGTACCTGGTGGGGATTTGATCCTTAAAGTGCTTCTGAACTAGTAAAACCCACCGAGTTTAAAATAAGTGACAGATAAAGGACTGTGATGAGCATGTTGACGTCATCTGGCTTCCAGCTGAATGATGCAGTCACACATCAGCTGCACAAAGCAAAGAGAAAACACCAAGTCACATGATCACACATGGTTGGAGGAGTAATGCTGTCGCTCACTGATCATCAAATTACAGCTTAAAATATATGAGGCTCAGAATCACTTTGGAGATTTCAAATCAAATGCTCAAAAGATAAGATAAGATAAGAGAAGATAATACTGTTTACATCAAGCATTCATTGGTCATTCATTTCATTTCTGTCATGGCTAAAGGCATCTGAAGCAGCTTTTATACCATCAAAAGACATCAAAACTCCATAATGAAAGTATTTATACGTCAATGATGACAACATCAAGTGTGTATTTTAGGTGGAGGACACTGGGTTAAAGGAAAGCGAAAGAAAAAGACTTTTATTAAATATTTCTTTAGAAATTTACAAAAATAAATAGACCGTCAGGAGTGATTGAGTTCTTTTATTAAATAATGTTGTACATTGTGCTACATCAACCAGTTTAATGCTTCATATGGACATAACAAACAGCATTTTTCTTCTTTTTAGAAGACGTTTTATTATCAGCAAATCAAATTTGATATGATTAGTTATCAGTTCTCATTATGTAATTATTGTTAACCTGTTTTTTTCGTCCGTGCGATATATGTGTTATCATACTGTACGAACTACAAAGTCAGAGAATGGCATCATATAGTGGACTAAGCTTCAATTAAATAAAAATCCTAATGTCATTTATTTAATTATTGATGCTTTCATGGCCTAATATCATGTCCAAGTAAAACAGATGAAGTAACACTGCCTCTGTTGTTTTATTGGTTTTAGTTCATGAGTTTAGAATATATTCATTCATCCTCACAGAATATGAGTAATATTTAACAGTAACAGCTTTTATTTATTTTACCTCCTTCAAAATCTTTTATTCTCCTCATTCATTTACTTTGTGTTTTCTAATCTTTTTACAGCACATTGAATCTAGCTGTGTTTTAAATCCGCTTTATAAATAATAATTTTCCTACCAATAATTAAATAAACCTTATGATTATTATTATTTGTTATTTGTACAGAAGAGACAATATATGTTAATCTTCACTTTATTCTCCAGTCTGATCCGCTACCTCAGCGCTGATTGGATGAGAGCTTCCTGACTGATGGGCCTCGGTGCAACACGATTGGTCAATGCCTGATTGGAAGCAACGTCCCGCCCACTTGACTCGCCGTTCCTCCAACGGCTGCCGCTCGCGCTAACATGCTAGCAGCAGGCTAGCTAAAGATAAAGAGGCTGTAAACGGTGAGAATAACAGAAACTTAACGCAACAGTTTTTAAAGGTGAAGTTATTAAAAGACTCCAGGACGGATGTGAGGAGGAATTTACGATGATTTCATGGCGCTAACAGCGGTTGAGGAGGCGGTGGCTCGTCGCACCTGTGATGCTAACTTCAAACATGAAGCGGACATTTTGTTTCTGGAACCATCCGCTGCTCCTCTGGACTTTAGTGGGTAAGCTAAGATTAGCCTCTCTGCTAACGGTCCACCATTAATAATATATAATAATAAACTTTATTTATACAGCACCTTTCATACTTAAAATGCAACTCAAAGTGTTTACAATAAAATAAAAGACATAAAATAAGATGGAACAGGCACTAAAACAAAGAGTCAGGATAAAAGCATAAAGCTAGCAAAAGATATAAAAAGTCAATGGTGTTTGAAATAAGGATAAATTAATTAATAGTAAAAACCATAGAAATATATCTCGAGTTGTTTATATTGTCACAACAACAGAAAGCTGCTTCCCCAAACCTTTTGTAGTTCATGGTCACTAATGGTCACTTCAGTCTGACTCTGCTGCTGCTCCGGATTCATTCAGACACAATTACAGCTTCATTTGAGCAAGACAAGTATTTTCTGCTTGTTCCAACATGTGTTTTATGTCCTCGCTCGAACGAGTGTGTTTAAAAACAAGGTCCGAGCACATCAAGCTATTAAATCTGCACCAGAAGAACAGGGTTAGTGTCAATGCTGTGTTGCACATGTGTGAAAGTTGTCGTGCTGTATGTTTCTGAAGTGTACTTGGTTATGACTGGTTTAGCTCACATTAGATCGACCTATCAGCTGTCATCGTATGATACAAATGATCCTGATGATGTCATGCAGCATGAAAAAGGTTTGGGGGTATATTTACAGTCCATGCATTGTCGTGTTCTTTTGTCCCGAGATATGAGAAGAGCCGGTCTCGGTTTGGTTCAACAAGTATTTATGTGCACATAGCTATGCTGGCACTCAATACACAGCCTCGGCTAAGTCAGTAGCACGGGGTAGTCAAGAGTCGCCCCGAACGGACGACAGGTGCGATATTTATAATAGTAGGTAGAACTTCATTGGTCAATAACGAGGGGGAGTCACCGGCGTTTAGCCCTGGCTCTCCCTTGCTGGTGCACAGGCGTGGTCCCAGCATCTTGGAACTGGAATCCACCAATGATGAGGAGCCGCTCCCAGGTTCGTCCCTCCTTTGATAGTAGCTGGGCAAATCTTCACATTCTGACAGTGTTTGGCTTTTCTGGCTGAAGCCTTGTGGGTCTTCAGTAGTTTTGCAGATACGGTGTTGTTGTTCATTGGAGTGAGAAACATTGTGTTTCTGCTTTATCGGCTGTATGTTCTGTGTGCGTGAGCATGCGTATTCATCAGACAAGACAACGCCTTTCCTATCTGCCCTTCAGACTGATTTCTTTCTAAGGCATAGGTCACAGCTTTTTATGAGCACAGTGCATTCATGTATGTGTGATGTTGAATAAAGCTAAGGGAATACTGTAATATATATATATGTTAGGTATGAGAACAAGTTGAAGTACAGTGTTATTGTATGCCACGGATTACAGTCCTAACACATAACAAAACATTAATTATTTCTGTTAAGGTACAAACATGGTGCGCGTAAAAAATCGATCCTTTTCGGGGCTATAGTGTCTGATTATATTATTAAAATCCTAAGAGCATCACCCCTCCAACGCATTATTTAAAAATTTTGTGATGAGTTTAAGTGACACTCTGAGTTGGTAATGAGTTGTCAGAACAGTAGTTTAACTCTTTTGAGCCAAAAATTCCACCAGCCTACCTCATAGCATCTGCACCCTGCCAACAGGAACAGGGCTTTTAGTGATGGAGTGACTTCAAACCACATCACTGTGTACTAGCAGCACAGAAATAAACAGCAGTGTGCGACAGGTTTGCTCTGTTAATAACGAGCGCTCCTGTTGTGGTGCTTTCTCTGCTCAGCTTGAATTGTTCTTTGAACTGAGTCTCATAGTTTTGGGGGCTGTTTGCATATCCGTACCCAATGAGGGTCAAAGACAGAAGGTCCTGTCTCTGCTGATACCAGAACATAACTTGAAAGTTTTTATCATTGTAACTGCAGTCGATCTGGACCACAGTGTTCTCCTTCACTATCTGGGGAGGAGACTGTTGAAAAGTAACAGCGCTCACCTGACCTGTGAGGGAGAAAAGCAGATTTATAAAATGTTATTGATTCTGACCAAAAAACAAATATCAGACTTTCATAGACGAAAAAGAAAAATAGAAAATGAGTATTCATGAAATTAAAGACAAAATTCTACATCTTACAATAAAAACCGATGAAGAGCAAAACAAATGTTTGCACAGGTGAAGGCATCGTGAAGAACTGATGTGAGGAACGTGCTGCTCTGAGAAGAATGTGTGTGTGTGTGTGTGTGTGTGTGTGTGTGTGTGTGTGTGTGTGTGTGTGTGTGTGTGTGTGTGTGTTGAGAGACGGTAAATTCATCACCACATCCTCACGACAGCAGCTGTAATTCATGTGCTGTGCCTCCATCTGTTGGTTGACTCTCTTCCTCATTCACCTGCCACACTCAGCCACAGCCAGGATCTTGGTCTCAGTGACCAGAACCATCCGGATTCATGATCCGACTCCATCGATTAGAAACTAAATTAACGTGATGGTCAGTTTGTGTTTGAAGAAAAGTGATAAAGGGATCCCATGATATAAAACTGTTACCGTCCAAAAAGTGGAAGAAATACTGTAATATTAACTTTAGGTCATAGCGCCCACCCCGACCCCCTGTCACTGCAACAGGTCACTTGTCTCAATATATAAAGAGGAATAAGAGTATTGTATTAGACATTGTTTTGCAAAAACTTTAGGGATATTTTGGTGCGTTTATATTTTACTGTTTAATTAGAAACTTTATTAGAAAACAAATACAAGCAAATATAAAGAACATGTATTAACAAAACAACTTAATTGTTTCTTGTGTGTTTTCTGGAGTCTGATCCGCTGTGTTTCTCTCAGCTCTGAAGCTGTGTCGTGGTTTCTCGTGCTGTTATCTGCTGCATCGTTTATGGAGGTTTTTGAACGACGGCTCTCTCCGTCTTTATTACTGTGTATTCTTGCTGCTCCAAAATATTCTCCGCTGTCCTCAGGGTGCTTCAGGTTCTTGATTTGAAGAAAAGCTGTTTTCTGTCCATTTCCACTCACATTGAAGCGGCTCGAAAAATTTAGCTCAATATTGGGTGTTTCAAAATAAACATAGCCGATCAGCTTCAGGGAACTGTCTCCTGCTGAGCGCTGGTACCAGAGAATCGTGTCATAGCTCGGGATTTGATGTGTTAAGTTCAGGTTGACTTCACCATTTGGTTTCATCAACAGGTCGGCTGGAGTCTGAAACACTGGTTTTTCATTACTGAGGTAAACACCTGTAAAGAGAGAATTCAGGCTCTAACTTCTTGTGACTAGTGGTTAAAAACATTTAGTGCACTTGGAATAAATTCCAGGGAAAGCAGCAGTAAGGAATAAGCAATCAATGAAAGTGAACATAAATATTACATCTCAGTTCCTCACTACTGGGACCGATGAAGATTCACTTAGAAAGGAAACTGTAAAAGTGGCTTAATGAAGGAATGATACCCTTAATCCAGAACACAGTGATGATGGATGTGATGAGACGAGGTGGCGTCATGTTGAATATGAAGAACCAGCTCCAGTGTCTGCTGTGCTTTGTGGATCAGAGGGAGGGACAGGAAGTGATGTGGAGAAATCAGATTGACACAGAGGTAACTTTCTTTCATTGAGGAAATACAGCACAACTTATCACTGTTACCTCCACAAAAGAGGTTATGTTTTCACTCCTGTCAGCTGGTTGGTTGGTTTGGCAGCAAAATTAAAGTTCTTCATCGCTTTCTTTAATATTGTGAGATGGGTCATATTTTGAGAGATGACACTGCAACATTAGGTTGTTTAGAGATTATAATGTAGGTTTGAATACATTTTGGATTAATTGCTCCCTTGTTCCATTCAAGTAGGAATGTTTTCCTCCATGCTGTTATTTGCAGAGACGAGGTAATGATGTAAAACTCCCATGACAGACACGTTGACTGCAGGTGGCTGCTGAAGGTGTTTTTTCAAACCACAGTTGATAAAGAACAGCGTTTAGTTTTTGTGTTGTTCAAAGCAGATCCACCTCAGTGTGCATATCGAGCTGCACAGTAGTACACGGCACTGTGCTCAGACTCTCTCAGGTCCACTATAAATAGAGAACCATTCTTTGCTTTGATTCCACTTAAATCTCCGGTGATATTGAAATGCTCTTTGTATAATTCTTCGTAGTATATTTGGCTGTAGTCCACATATCCGATGAGTTTTAGAGCCTGGTCTGTGGGTGACTGCTGGTACCACAGCATCCCTGTGTAGTCGGTCTGTCCGTGGGTACAGACGAGCTGCACAGCGTCACCAGCCTTTCTGATGAGAGCGGAGGGAGACTGGTGGACCTGAACCCCCAGAGAAATACCTGCTGTAAGCACAGAGGGACAGATCGACTGAAGAGGTGAAGGTACATACAGTTAAAAAGTCACTTCACAGTGAAGCAGCTGTTACCTGTGAGGAAAGAGCAAAAGAGGAATCTAATCATCATGATGAGATCTGAGTTTCTCTAAAGTCATGAATGAAAAGTGGAGGTAGAAGTGAGTCTGGTTTAAAGAGGAAGTGAACGTAACACAGACAAGAGGAGTGGCTCCGTGTGGTTCATTTATATACAGTCTGCCATTCACCTGATTCCCCTGAAGATGTGTTGCTCTTAAGTTATTTCATCACATTAGTAATTGAACTTTTCTGGTTTGATTATAATACACAAAAAACAGCAAAAAAAAATAGATAAACTGCTGCATTAACTAATGATAATATATAATTGTGTCAAACAAAAATCAAACCACAAAAGCAGGTGTCTGTCAGCAGTGTATTCAGCGTCTCATTCAAAAGCATCCATGATAAAAGGTTCAGGGTTTTTGTTCAGTGGCGAGGGGATTTTTTTCAGTGTGCTTCTCTTGCTGCACAGTAGTAAACTGCACTGTGCTCTTTTCTGACTGCTTTGATTAGGAGAGAGCCCTTCTTTGCTGTATTCCCTCTCAAATCTCCAGTGATTTCAAACTCCTTATCATAAGGTGCTTCCATTGTTGGCATCTTGGTAATACAAATATCCGATGAGTTTCATAGCTGTGTCTCCTGGTGAGCGCTGGTACCAGAGCATCATTGTGTAGTCAGTTCTATCATGGCTGCAGGAAATCTGCACGTTGTCACCAGGGTTTGTGACGAGGTCAGAGGGAGACTGACGGACGTCAAGACCCAGACAAACACCTAGAAACAGAGAGAAGAAATAATCAGTGCTGACACTTTAAATGAAGTGGTATTCCTGAAGGGTTCAAGTGATTACCAATGAGCCAAGAAAGCAGGAATACTGTTGTCATGTTGACTCTGTCTGAATGAGCACCGACTGACTCTGTGTGTCAGAGTCCTCTGAATCAAATCATCATTTACATCTTATTCTATCGCTCTGTGTGTTAACCTGGAGAGTGTTTTTCTTTTGAGCACCAGTGCCACCTAGAGGAGGATGTAAAAGTCAGAACTTTGCAGTTGGTGGTGCTGTTAACCTGAATTCTGTTATGTTGACAGATATTCCTTTTATTTTTGTCCACCACATTCAAATCCATCCCTCTCTCATATATCCATGTATCTCTTCGACACGTAGTGTTCACCTTCTACCTCTTTGTGAGCTTATATTCAAAATTGTGTCGTTAATTTTAACGTAGAATAAATACAACGTTAGGTGATATAAGACTCGCGTGGGGATTCTGATCACCTAACAGTTTGTGGGGGCTGCTTCGACTGTTAGTATTCATAACGACAGTTTGCGACTGTCGTTAGTGATACTTTATTTTTATAGAAAATGTCATGGCATAAACAAGTGAGGAATACAGCAGAAACATAACCAACAGTCCAATTTTAAATTGGTGATAAGTTACTCGTTATAAGACTCTTCAGAGACAGGATGTTGAAGTTTGAGGAAATTCACAAGCTAGCATTTCATCGCGCTAACAGCGATTGAGTGTACTTGGTTATGACTGGTTTAGCTACATTAGATCGACCTATCAGCTGTCATCGTATGATACAAATGATCCTGATGATGTCATGCAGCATAAAAAAGTTTTGGTGGTATATTTACAGTCCATGCATCACCCCTCCAGTGCATATTTTACAGTTTGTGATGAGCTTAAGTGACACTCTGAGTTGGTAATGAGTTGTCAGAACAGTAGTTTAACTCTTTTGAGCACATTCCACCAGCCTACCTCATAGCATCTGCACCCTGCCAACAGGAACAGGGCTTTTAGTGATGGAGTGACATTAAACCACATCACTGTGTACTGGCAGCGCAGAAATACACAGCTGAATCTGCTGGATCCGCACTGCGAATGATCAGAGCTCCTTTAACGACGTTCTCCATTGTAATCTCAAAGTGTTTATCTGACTGCGTCTCATAGACGGGGTCACTGCCGGAGTAGCCGTATCCAATCAAGCTCATCAACCCTGTCTCATTTTGGTGGTACCAGAGCATAACATGAGGTTCTTGTCATTGTGACTGCACTTGATCTCTACCCTGGCTGCTTTGTTGACTATTCTTGGAAGTGACGGCTCGAACCTCACACTCTGTGTTGGATCTGGTGGAGAAAAAACCCCACACATTTTAAATGTAGTCGACACCAAAGTGACAGTGTAAATAAACATTATTAAATTTGCTGTATGAAGTTAACAAAACAGTTAAAAAGCTCTTTACTCACATGGAAGTAAGAGCAGGAGAAATCCAATCGCAGCTGGAGACGTCCTCCATGTTTCTGCTGCTGCAGAAGAAACGCAGCTTCCTCCAGTGAGAGTCTGTGAAACGACACAAGTGGCTTATCATGCAGATGCACAAATCTCATGCACAGTAAAACCATCAGGGTTTTTAGTAAGGGAGTCGAATTGAACCACATCACTGTGTACTGGCAGCACAGAAATAAACAGCAGTGTGCGACAGGTTTGCTCTGTTAATAACTAGCTCTCCTGTTGTGGTGCTTTCTCTGCTCAGCTTGAATTGTTCTTTGAACTGAGTCTCATAGATTTGGTCGTGTTTGCATATCCGGACCCAATGAGGGTCAAAGACAGACGGTCCTGTCTCTGCTGATACCAGACATAACTGAAGGCTATTATCATTGTGACTGCAGTCGATCTGGACCACAGTGTTCTCCTTCACTATCTGGGGAGGAGACTGTTGAAAAGTAACAGCGCTCACCTGACCTGTGAGGGGAAAAAGCAGATTCATAAAATGTTATTGATTCTGTCCCAAAAAAACAAATATCAGACTTTCATAGACGAAAAAGAAAAATAGAAAATGAGTATTCATGAAATTAAAGACAAAATTCTACATCTTACAATAAAAACCGATGAAGAGCAAAACAAATGTTTGCACAGGTGAAGGCATCGTGAAGAACTGATGTGAGGAACGTGCTGCTCTGAGAAGAATAAGGCTGTGTGTGTGTGTGTGTGTGTGTGTGTGTGTGTGTGTGTGTGTGTGTGGTGTGTGTGTGTGTGTGTGTGTGGACGGTAAATTCATCACCACATCCTCACGACAGCAGCTGTAATTCATGTGCTGTGCCTCCATCTGTTGGTTGACTCTCTTCCTCATTCACCTGCCACACTCAGACGCGTACAGCCAGGATCTTGGTCTCAGTGACCAGAACCATCCGGATTCATGATCCGACTCCATCGATTAGAAACTAAATTAACGTGATTGTCAGTTTGTGTTTGAAGAAAAGTGATAAAGGATCCCATGATATAAAACTGTCACCGTCCAAAAAGTGGAAGAAATACTGTAATATTAATTTAGGTCATAGCGCCCACCCCGACCCCCTGTCACTGCAACAGGTCACTTGTCTCAATATATAAAGAGGAATAAGAGTATTGTATTAGACATTGTTTTGCAAAAACTTTAGGGATATTTTGGTGCGTTTATATTTTACTGTTTAATTATAAACTTTATTAGAAAACAAATACAAGCAAATATAAAGAACATGTATTAACAAAACAACTTAATTGTTTCTTGTGTGTTTTCTGGAGTCTGATCCGCTGTGTTTCTCTCAGCTCTGAAGCTGTGTCGTGGTTTCTCGTGCTGTTATCTGCTGCATCGTTTATGGAGGTTTTTGAACGACGGCTCTCTCCGTCTTTATTACTGTGTATGTTGCTGCTCCAAAATATTCTCCGCTGTCCTCAGGGTGCTTCAGGTTCTTGATTTGAAGAAAAGCTGTTTTCTCTCCATTTCCACTCACATTGAAGCGGCTCGAAAAATTTGTCTCAATAGTAGGTGATTTATAAGAAACATAGCCGATCAGCTTCAGGGAACTGTCTCCTGCTGAGCGCTGGTACCAGAGAATCGTGTCATAGCTCGGGATTTGATGTGTTAAGTTCAGGTTGACTTCACCATTTGGTTTCATCAACAGGTCGGCTGGAGTCTGAAACACTGGTTTTTCATTACTGAGGTAAACACCTGTAAAGAGAGAATTCAGGCTCTAACTTCTTGTGACTAGTGGTTAAAAACATTTAGTGCACTTGGAATAAATTCCAGGGAAAGCAGCAGTAAGGAATAAGCAATCAATGAAAGTGAACATAAATATTACATCTCAGTTCCTCACTACTGGGACCGATGAAGATTCACTTAGAAAGGAAACTGTAAAAGTGGCTTAATGAAGGAATGATACCCTTAATCCAGAACACAGTGATGATGGATGTGATGAGACGAGGTGGCGTCATGTTGAATATGAAGAACCAGCTCCAGTCTCTGCTGTGCTTTGTGGATCAGAGGGAGGGACAGGAAGTGATGTGGAGAAATCAGATTGACACAGAGGTAACTTTCTTTCATTGGGAATACAGCCAACTGTGTCACTTGTTGGATTCTCACAAAGAGTTATGTTTTCATCCTGTCAGCTGTTGTTGTTTGACAATTAATGATTCTCATCGCTTTCTTTATATGTAGGGGTCATATTTGAGAGATGCACTGCAAATTAGGTTGGTTAGAGATTATAATGTAGGTTTGAATACATTTTGGATTAATTGCTCCCTCGTGTCATTCAAGTAGGAATGTTTTCCTCCATGCTGTTATTTGCAGAATCGAGGTAATGATGTAAAACTCCCATGACAGACACGTTGACTGCAGGTGGCTGCTGAAGGTGTTTTTTCAAACCACAGTTGATAAAGAACAGCGTTTAGTTTTTGTGTTGTTCAAAGCAGATCCACCTCAGTGTGCATATCGAGCTGCACAGTAGTACACGGCACTGTGCTCAGACTCTCTCAGGTCCTCTATAAATAGAGAACCATTCTTTGCTTTGATTCCACTTAAATCTCCGGTGATATTGAAATGCTCTTTGTATAATTCTTCGTAGTATATTTGGCTGTAGTCCACATATCCGATGAGTTTTAGAGCCTGGTCTGTGGGTGACTGCTGGTACCACAGCATCCCTGTGTAGTCGGTCTGTCCGTGGGTACAGACGAGCTGCACAGCGTCACCAGCCTTTCTGATGAGAGCGGAGGGAGACTGGTGGACCTGAACCCCCAGAGAAATACCTGCTGTAAGCACAGAGGGACAGATCGACTGAAGAGGTGAAGGTACATACAGTTAAAAAGTCACTTCACAGTGAAGCAGCTGTTACCTGTGAGGAAAGAGCAAAAGAGGAATCTAATCATCATGATGAGATCTGAGTTTCTCTAAAGTCATGAATGAAAAGTGGAGGTAGAAGGGAGTCTGGTTTAAAGAGGAAGTGAACGTAACACAGACAAGAGGAGTGGCTCCGTGTGGTTCATTTATATACAGTCTGCCATTCACCTGATTCCCTGAAGATGTGTTGCTCTTAAGTTATTTCATCACATTAGAAATTTAACTTTTCTGGTTTGATTATAATACACAAAAAACAGCAAAAAAAATAGATAAACTGCTGCATTAACTAATATAATATATAATTGTGTCAAACAAAAATCAAACCACAAAAGCAGGTGTCAGTCAGCAGTGTATTCAGCGTCTCATTCAAAAGCATCCATGATAAAAGTTGCAGGGTTTTTGTTCAGTGGCGAGGGGATTTATTTCAGTGTGCTTCTCTTGCTGCACAGTAGTAAACTGCACTGTGCTCTTTTCTGACTGCTTTGATTAGGAGAGAGCCCTTCTTTGCTGTATTCCCTCTCAAATCTCCAGTGATTTCAAACTCCTTATCATAAGTTGCTTCCATTGTTGGATCTTGGTAATTCAAATATCCGATGAGTTTCATAGCTGTGTCTCCTGGTGAGCGCTGGTACCAGAGCATCATTCTGTATTCAGTTTTATCATGGCTGCAGGAAATCTGCACGTTGTCACCAGGGTTTGTGACGAGGTCAGAGGGAGACTGACGGACGTCAAGACCCAGACAAACACCTGCATGACAAAAAAGTGGAACAAACAAACAGAGAAGAAAGCGGATCCTCAAAATAAAGGAATTTCTCCAAATACTGAGATGTAACATCACATCACAATCTTAGTGACGGACATATAGCTGAGCTCGCCTGTCACGAGGAAAAGGAAGAACGAACCACAATAAGCTGCCGAAGATGAAACTGTCAAACAAAATGCAGCTGGGAGGAGTCGGAGGTTGGATGTAAAACCATACATGCTGATAAGGCTTGGTAGTTTTTGTGTAACGCAGAACAAAATTAGAGCCACTGTGCATAGCTGGCTGCACAGTAATAAATAGCACTGTGCTCAAGTCCCGTTATTTGGACTTTCAGAGAGCTGGTCTTTGCACCATTTCCACCCAAATCTCCAGTGATGTTGAAATGTTCTTCATATGGCTTTTCTATTCTGACATCTTGGTAATACAAATATCCGATGAGTTTCAAAGTTGTGTCTCCTGGTGAGCGCTGGTACCAGAGCATCACCCTGTAGTCAGTTCTATCATGGCTGCAGGAATCTGCACGTTGTCACCAGGGTTTGTGACGAGGTCAGAGGGAGACTGACGGACGTCAAGACCCAGACAAACACCTAGAAACAGAGAGAAGAAATAATCAGTGCTGACACTTTAAATGAAGTGGTATTCCTGAAGGGTTCAAGTGATTACCAATGAGCCAAGAAAGCAGGAATACTGTTGTCATGTTGACTCTGTCTGAATGAGCACCGACTGACTCTGTGTGTCAGAGTCCTCTGAATCAAATCATCATTTACATCTCATTCTATCGCTCTGTGTGTTAACCTGGAGAGTGTTTTTCTTTTGAGCACCAGTGCCACCTAGAGGAGGATGTAAAAGTCAGAACTTTGTAGTTGGAGGTGCTGTTAACCTGAATTCTGTTATGTTGACAGATATTCCTTTTATTTTTGTCCACCACATTCAAATCCATCCCTCTCATATATCCATGTTATCTCCTCTTCGGAGCAGCGTTAAGTGTTCAACCTCGTCTGACCTCATTCGTGGGGACTTTGATTATATTCAAACGAAGTTTGTGTCGTGTAGTTGGAACTTGATTTTTTGGAAAAACTGACATGTTCAATCTTTTTTTAGTTGTATTCATACTGTATTCTTATATTTTTGTCCCCTGTATCGTCCGTGTGTCATAATGAACTTTAAAATCGAGGCTCAGGCTGCTTGTTGTAATATGATCATATCAGGCCATTATGCGTCTGTTTTTTTGTGCAACTTGACAAGTATCTGCAGCACAGAAGTACACTCCACTGTCACCTGGTTCAACGTCTCTCACTGTGAAGGATCCACTTTCAACATCACTCTTCTCGGCTGAGAATTTACCTTCGCTTAAATCTTCAAAGTCTTGCTGCTTCCTGAAAGGCACCGTGGAGACGATCAAACTCATCCTCCTCTGCCCTGGCAACTGTAGATACTGTGATGATGTCTGATATCATTTTGAGCTGTCTCAGAGATGAGAGGGAGACGTTGGACAAAGCAGCATCTCATCATCCATCCAGTCATGTGACCCTTTGTTTCCGTCAGCAGAGCTAGGCTCACGGAACACCTGGATGTTTCTTATCAGCTAGATTGTGTTCTAGCTCATGAATGAATGGAGTGATGCCAGCAGGTGGCAGCCTGAGTCTGAGCCTCACTACTGGTAACAGTTTTGTTTTGACTCCGAGTGTGTAAGTAACATTACACGTTCTTTAACGAGAGTAACATGCATAATGTCAAGTCAGTTTTATCTGTGTAGCAGCAAGTGATTAGCAGAAGTTGTCTCAGGGCAATGAGAAGCTGTGGTGTCTAGAATTACTGTTAGTGGATCCTATGCACGACTCAATATTCAGTTTGCACCAGAGGTTGTTTAATGTGTAAAGTGAAATCCACGCAGCGAAAGGGATCGTGAGGTTTCTGCTTTACTGCGCATTGAGTTGCTTTATTGTCTCCACCAACCTCTTTTTGGTCTCATTAAATAGTTTCTTATTGCATTTGATCAGTGAAGACACAGGGACAAAGTGGAATATCCATAGAGAAACAAATAAACTTCAACATATACAAATATTGATGTTCAGCTCTCAATAATTAGTGTTTCCCAAAGAATTAGTTGTTGCTGCAGCTGCTGTTACATAGAATTCAACATTGGGAAATCTGCGTTTAAACCTTTTATATGTTATAGTATTTATATAGTATGTACACAGCTGCACACCACACCTTCATTGAAAATGTGTTCTTTATATCTGCTGTTAGAAATACTTAAACTGGAATATTCAAATTAAATTAATACAATAAAAATAATTATCGTTGATTTATTATTGGAGTATAAATAAATATTGATGTTGACGTAAAGTCAGAAGTTTGAGGCTGAGAACATGTCTTGTCAGTTTGGCTTTTACACTTTTCAGTTTCTCAGTTTGGATGTTTTGTTTCGGTCCAAGACAAAAACCCAACGTGAGATGATGATGTTGCTGTTGTCGACTCGCACACTTCTTCCTGTTTATGGGCTGAGCACACAAACATGTTTTTCAAGGCAAAGCGACTTAAAACCTTCTAGTGTGAACAGCTGTTGTGTGCAATACAACACGTGCTGGTTGGTTGTGTAGCTTCAGTTGACACAGAAGTGGAGGTTTTCCAGCTGTCTGCTAGAGATGTGCCGTGTGGGTGTGGGTTCGTGCAGAGATGCAGGTGCACGCTCGGGGGCCGGAGGTTGTGGTGAAGTGAGATGCTGCAGCTCCGTCATTTCTCAGCACAGAGAACGATGTGCATGGCTGCTCTGTGACCACATCCTCTCTTCTGCTGTCGCTCTCGACTCCTCTGCTCAGTTTCCATCCCCGGTTTGTCTTCTCACCAACAGAAGCTCTGCTCTTCTTGTGTGCACAGAGGAGAGCGATGACTTCCTGTTGTTGTGTGGTTGACTCACACTCTTCACATTTACTTTTCTTCTCACAGTTTAAGTTTATTCAGGAAGAAAACTACACAACACTGCTTATGATTGTATCTAGAGCAGATATGACCCACCCAAAACACAATCAATCAATGTAATTGAGATCACCATTTAAGTGAACTGGTGAAACTTCAGTCACTTCTCAGTTTGTTCAGTTTGCTCATTGGAAAAAACTTGTAATGTTCCAGCCTGTGACGTTTTTCTTGAGCTGAGGTGAAGGTGGAAATTAGTTTATTCTCAGAAAACAGGCTGGTTTGTCAGGTGCTAAAAATACCTCACGCTATCTCCAGAAATGAGGTGTGACAGTGGTTCAACGGTTTACTTTATCTCATTCTTTTTTAATGTAATGTTATCAGCAGTGTCTGATATGGAGACGAAGGTGTCAGAGGATCATGAATGTCAGGACAAACTCTTACAGAGAACTAAAGGCACATTATTGATTCCAAAAACTTTTATTGTGAAAAACAATTTAGCAAACAATTAGTTCCCAACCAAAAACAAATACACAGAGAAATAAAAAACCTGATGCCAAACTATCTTGATGTCAGTCATAGATTTGAGTTATTGATAAGAATAAGCACAGAACCTGTTATCTACTCTGATTTATAAATGAGGAAAAATACACTGCAACATTCAGCTTTATATAATTATAGCAACTATGTTTTCAGTTTTATTTACATAAAGCAACCGTTCATTTCCCTCCCAGCTCAGGTCTCAGTTCCTCTGCTTCTCAGTTGAACTCTGCAACAGACACAAAGGAAACAACTTCCTGTGAGATGTTTTCATTTACATACTTAAACCTATGGAACCAGCTTCTGTGTCGGTCAATCAGAAATGTTGTATTTAACGAACCTGGAGTCTCCAAACCAAAAAGGCCACGAAGGCTCCGTAGACGCAGCTCTTGATGATGAACACACCGTAGGAGAGCTTGGCTTTCTGTGTGATCCGCAGATATTCTTCTGCAGAAAGGTTCAAACATTTAGATGAGGGACATGATTCAAGGAGGAAACGTCCAGTGCTCTTTGTGGAGACGGTTGATGTGAGCAGCAGTGAGGTGAACAATGAATAACTGAATAATGTATTTACCTCTGGTCAGGATGTCGTCTGGAGCTGGTAGAAAAATAAGAAACGCATTAGATTAGAACAGAAGATTATTTAACGTGTTTGTCCAGATCAGGTTTAGGACATGAACGAACCTGGTTCACCAAAGATTAGTGATGAATGATTGGTATTTTCCGTCCCATTGAAGAAAGTGACCAAGCACTCAAATGTACGTTTGGGTTGGTACCAGTCTTCGGCAGCGACCCTCAGCCGGCTGGTGATGTCGTAGACCTTTCCCACCCGCAGGGCAGTTTCGTCTGTTGCTACACCACTGGTGACGGTCTGTCCGTCAACCTCCCAGAATACACTGACATGGTCTGGGTAGAAACCAGTGGCCACACAAACTAAGGTCTTCTGTCTTTCATTGTCCTGAGGGTTTCGACACTCTCTTTCTGATGGTCTGAGCACCTCCACTGTTGGTGGTGTCGTGATGGCATCCTCTTCTGGAGACAAAGACATAAAACGATTCAATTAGAGATGAAACGTATAAGAATCCAATGTTAAACACCTAACTCTAAAATAGAAGACAAAATACCAGAACATTGAGGTTAAACACAAAAGCAAATAACATCACTTTCAAAAAACTACCTCCAATGTTTGAACCTCTTACATATTTAATTGCTGTATTTGTGTGTATTTTTAATCAGTTATATTTGTATAATAAGTCACGCATTAGCATCATCCTAATGATTAATTCACTTGATATATTTGTTTTACTTTCTTTCTTCACGTTTTGATTAATGTGACTAAACAAAACACTCAATTTTACTCTGTTTTACAAATATCATGGTTGTTTTGAATTATTTTAGTGCAAATGCCAAACTTCTTGTATAAAATGAGAACTGGACTGAATAACAGAACAACATTTATTTTATTATAACAAAGTCTGGTATGTTAACCAAGTATAACATTTTAACTCGATTTATCGCGCATAGATTTGACATTATTCTGCAGTTTTTTTACGACAAACCCACACTCACAAAACAAGACATCGAAACATTTCCTCAACAATATTTTTTGCACATTTAGGCTTAATGACGCTCACAAAACAAACACTTGTACAAATGATTTTTGAATTTGTTCTTACCTAACACTGTCAGTTTAGTGCCGCTGCCAAAGTAAGCTGGGTAGTTGTTGTTCACACTGATACAAGGCTACAGAAAAAACTGCCCAACCACTCTGCACTGAAAGCTGCAGACTGTTTTTTGTGCTCTTTTATCAGATAAACTAAAACGTTTCTCTGTGCACACAACACTTGAATACATACTATTGCCTTCATCAAATTTGCTCTTCACAAATTTAAAACGGCCAATTTAGTGTTCATTTAAGAGCCTAAGATAAAACAACATAACTAAACTGGTAGGATGTATAAAAGCAAATACATTTTCATTTAATGTTTTGACAGTTTAGGCTATTTTTTCATGTAATTAAACAGTAATCTTACCTAAAACAGTGAGTTTAGTTCCAGCTCCAAAGTACGCCTCGGACTGGAAACTCACAGTAATTCACAGGGCTGATAAGAACTCGCTGTGACACTAATATTCTGGGCAAAGAGCCAAATGTTTTACTCCTGCACTACACTTGTGAACACAGACAAATCCTTTTTACCAGGCATAAACTAAACTCTGAATTCACCTTTTTCACGTCTAAATTACCACACTTACTTCACAGACTTCAAATGAAATGTTCAGGGAGTATCTTCTAAACAAGGACTTTAATATTGACATGCCACAAAGAGAATCGTTCACAGTGAGGTCGAATCTTTGCAGGTTTTCTTACCTAAAACAGTGAGTTTAGTTCCAGATCCAAAGTAAGCCTCGGTGTACGAGCACAGAGACATTCAACTGCACAAAAACTCTTCCTCTTGCCTCTTTAAATAGTGCCACTTTGAAATTATTACAACTTTGTCCCTCACTGTGTAAAACCGGTAAGAATTGAATTTAATATACTATTTTTAATAGGCTATAAACTAAATCTTCACAAACATCTGAACAAAGTAAAATCTGACGTTACAATATTTTCTTACCTAGAACAGTTAACTTTGTTCCTCCACCAAAATAAGCAACTGAAGAACCAAAGGTCACAGTGAATCTTATCAGTGCTACTGATAGTGCTACTTTTACTTTGTTTCTTTATATTAAATTTAGTAGTAAATGTAACCAACAAGTTACATGCAATTTAAAACAAACAAAAAAACATCCATAGCTCTACATTCTGTTTTTTAAAGTTTAGTGCAACACCAAAACATATCTGCTTCATTGGGCTTTAGTTTTTAAGAGCTGAATTCATGAGAATAAAGTTTTACTCACCAAGAACTGTCAGCTTCGTTCCCTGGCCGAAATAAGCTTCATAATTGACACAGCGCTAAAGCTCGTCATCAAAAACCACTGAGGTGAACTCAAACTGTCCAGATCTGAGTACGTTAGGTTTCTTAATGCAGCATTTCAGTGACAAAGTTATTGCATTTGTTCCATTTTAATAAACCTGACTCACCCAGAACAGTGAGTTTTGTTCCTTTTCCAAAGTACGCTTTGTTGGCATTGTCACAGTGTAAAAATACTGAGCATGAAACTGTTGAGTCTTTCTCTCTATCAGAGTCTTTGGAAGGTTTTACTAATACCTCTGTTTATACTTGGATTCCAAAGCAATGTGACATTTATGAATATACAGTAATACATTTTAATATTTACCTAAAACCGTCAGTTTGGTTCCTTGGCCAAAGTAAGCGGATCATAGTTGTTCACAGTGTTCTCTGTTCAGCTCAATATTTCAGATTTCATGACAACACTTTCTCCTTCACTTCCACACCAGCTTCTTTTGTTTTTAGGTTTGTTTTAGTGAAGTGATGTTGTGAAAGCTTAGACTTACCCAGAACAGTGAGTTTTGTGCCTTTTCCAAAGTACGCTTCGTTTAAGTTGTCACAGTGTAAAGATACTGAGCATGAAACTGTTGAGTCTTTCTCTCTATCAGAGTCTTTGGAAGGTTTTTACTAATACCTCTGTATATACTTGGATTTCAAAGCAATTTGACATTAATGAATATACAGTAATAAATGGAAATATTTACCTAAAACCGTCAGTTTGGTTCCTTGGCCAAAGTAAGCAGGCTCAGTGTAGGTCACAGTGTTTCTCTGTTCACTTTTTACTTTACTTCCACACCAGCTTCTTTTGTTTTTAGGTTTGTTTTAGTGAAGTGATGTTGTGAAAGCTTAGACTTACCCAGAACAGTGAGTTTGGTTCCTTTTCCAAAGTACGCTTCGTTGTAGTTGTCACAGTGTAAAAATACTGAGCATGAAACTCTTTCTCTATTAGAGTCTTTGGAAGGTTTTACTAATACCTCTGTTTATACTTGGATTCCAAAGCAATGTGACATTTATGAATATACAGTAATAAATTGAAATATTTACCTAAAACCGTCAGTTTGGTTCCTTGGCCAAAGTAAGCAGGATCAGAGTAGGTCACAGTGTTTCTCTGTTCACTTTTTACTTTACTTCCACACCAGCTTTTCTGTTTTTAGTTTTTTTTTTAGTGAATTGATGTTGTGAAAGCTTAGACTTACCCAAGACAGTGAGTTTTGTTCCTTCTCTTCCACACCAGCTTCTTTTGTTTTTAGGTTTGTTTTAATGAACGGATGTTGTGAAAGCTTAGACTTACCCAGAACAGTGAGTTTTGTTCCTTGGCCAAAGTAAGCCGGGTATGTGTTGGTCACAGTGTTCTCTGTTCAGCTCAATATTTCAGATTTCATGACAACACTTTCTCCTTCACTTCCACAAAAGCTTTTCTGTTTTTAGGATTGTTTTAGTGAAGTGATGTTGTGAAAGCTTAGACTTACCCAAGACAGTGAGTTTTGTTCCTTTTCCAAAGTAAGCTTCACTTCCAGTGTCACACTGACTGTCTCCTTCACCAAAACGTCACAAAACATCCCATAAACATAAAGTTAGGACACAGCCTAATAATCCAGAGGATGAAAAAGGTTAAATCCTGCAGGATGAGCTTCATAAATTCCAAATCTTCTTTGTTTTGTATAACCGAAGTTAAACAATCCTCCATTTGAATGAAATATATAAAAATGTAAGACTATGTTTCAGCCAAATTCTTCATTTTGATTGACTTTCCAGTGCCAGTGTGACCTGACATCCAACACACCTTCAGAGTGTTGATGTTTTCTGCTCGATCGAGAGCCCCAGGTTCCAAACAGCCGTCTATACAATGGGTGTCAATGGGAGGAGGTTTTTGTACAGCGGCTCTATGGGAATGTATCACCGTGGCCCCCTGTCCCCACTGTGAAAAAACACTACACAAAAACCTGATGTCGTTTTTCTTCACTGTTTCCCTCCCCCACCCAGCGTCTCCATATCTCAGCCTCCATCTCCCTGAGAGCAGCTGTACAGGTTGGACTCACTGACAGCTGAACGGCATCGAGTCTGACTGCTGCTATTTCTGTGTCGGCTAAGAAAAGCAGCGATAACTGAGGGAACTGTTTTGTCTGTTCTGTTTATTTTAGCCTCTCAAAGGAAGTGACATCATACATGGTCACACCTCCTTATCCACCCATTTATCTGAGATGAGACATATATATAAGGGGGGGAACATTCACTGATGTGACTGATACAGATGAGCCTCAAATTACTCGTTTGTCTTCTAAGGTTAGAGCTTGAAATGTTTTTATAGTGGGTGAAACCAGTAAAAGACAATCCGGTCCCCTTCAGCTCTATGAAGCATTTTTATGTCTTTAAGTGCAGTTTTCAAAGTTTGGCAAGACGTGCAGCTCAATAAAATCTGGTTGAGACCAAAAACTGAGCTAAAAGAGAACTTTAGAACTTCTAAATGAATGCTAATATGTCTGCTGGATGCGTACACAGGCAGCACCTTTGCCATAACATCTTTACATGGTGGCAACATGTCAGGTTACAACTTGTTTCATTGCCTCCATGTGATCTTCTAACTGTCTTCAACACGTCAATGCTTTTCTTTTGTCAAATGAGTCGGGAGTTTGTCAACTTTTTTCTATTGCAAATATTTTTATGTACAAAACAACATATCCACACAATTTCACGACTGGTTCATTAAATGATTTAGCAGTATTTCACAATATAGTACATTATATTTACTACCACACCCAAATGCAGTCTCACATGAACCCTGTAGAGGTCAGTGTATGATTTCCTCTTAAACCTGATCCTGTTCAGGGTGAAATGCACTGGCTGTATCAACCTCCACCATATTTTCACCGGCTCACTAATCTGAATTGATCCGCTCTGTGGCGTTGTATCACTGAAGCGTGGAGCAGCAGGTCTTGTACATTCTGCAGGAATACAGGGAAACTTGCTTGTTTAACTAACTAAAGGTTATTTTCACAATCAGCGAGCGAATATTTTCTGGGTTAATCTGTAAGTTGTTTGACTTCTGAAATGTTAACAGGCTGCATTTCAATATTGATTTTCTAGTCTTAACAACCACTCGACGTTTGTTACAGTGCAGTTGACATTCACACAGGGATTCTACATGCAGCTCTTTCAGTCATGCAGCTCATTCACATGCTGCTGACAAAGCGTCAGGAGCACTTTGGGGACAATTTGGCATGCGGCCTAAACGAGGCAGGAACGATCACTGACCGTCCTATTAGTGGACGACACAATTTACCTCCTGAGCCACAGCTGCCTCAAATGTTAGAATATAATATAAAGTGTCCGTTACGAATCCTAAAAGAAGGGACATCATTTATTTCTAATCACAACTGAGAAACAAGAGCAAATTAATTCAGTGCCTCTTTTACTCGCCCCTCCACCTTTTCTCTTCCTGGTGTGTTCCTGAGGTTGTTGTCAAGCTGCTGAGGCTTTCTGAACCGCTGTGCTATTCTAGAGGCACAGTAATACACAGCTGAGTCTCCAGCCTCAACAGGGTGTATCTGCAGAGAGGAGCTGAGCAGTGTCGGCCTTGACATGGTGTACTTGCTTTCTTTGAAAGGGGCCTCAATGTTCGATGAATCTTGTCCAGGAGAATTTGCCACCTGTTGTAATTCCCCACTGTTTCTCTGTTTAAACCAGTACATGTAGTAATATTGATTATCATCCTGTTCACACTGCAGCGTCACAGTTTGGTCTCTGTCACGGCTGAATACAAACGGAGGCTGGAGAATTTTTACGCAGGCAGAGAAATCTGGAAAACAAGAAAACGACAAGTAATGAACGAACAAACCAGAACAAGCAAAAATCTGATCGCAAAAGAAGTAGGATTTCTTTCAGCTTAACTTAAATGTACCTACTAGAGAAAATTGTAACTGCAACCAAGAGTAAGATGTTCATTGTCACAAAAAAAAAAAATCAAAGCCGTCTTCTTCTTCTTTGACAATTCAACTGTTGTCTTACTCTGCTGCCACGATCCAAACTTTTGAAATAGGCTCCGCCTCTTCCTTTCTGTTTTTACTACAAACTCTTTTTCCTCACTCGTATTGTTTCAGAAGTTTTTCAAGTTGAACTGCAAAATATCAAGCCTCAATTACAACATCTTGGGAATCATTGACTCTTTTCCATATAGGAATAGGAACTTTTTTACTCCTTAATATCAGCACTGGCTCATCTGGCTCATCCAATCATTACTGACAAGGAGCCCAATAGTACCCCAGTGTGGCCGGACCTGTTTTCAGCACAAAGCTTCTCATACTTATTTATTCTCTACAAACCAAACAAGCCACAGCTTCCTCCTGCCTGCGTGTCGTATGCTACAGTCTGACTTGCTATTTGTATGACTGTCAGGTCCGTGTGCATCACTGTGACTGGCAGCACAGTAGTACGTGCTGCTGTCAGTCAGGAGCAGATCAGTAATCTGAAGAGAGAAGTTGTTTTTGGATGTGCCGATAGTTGACTGGATGCGTCCCTCACTTAGTTCATATTCTTTGGTGACAAACTCCACCTGAGCTGCGTAGTGGTTTTGTCGGTACCAGTACATGATGTAACTGCCCATGCTGAACCCTGGACCCAGGCTGCACTCCAGCATCACTCTGTCTCCTGGGCGAGAGGCTTGATCTCCAGACTGCTGAACAAAAACAGCCAGACCTGTGGCACATGACAAAAATTAATACACAAATACATGAAAACAGCCAGAGAAACAATCGGAGCACTGGTTAGACAGTACAGCCATGATGAGATAAAACATAAAACCCACCCGATTGTAAAAGAAGTGACAGATAAATGACTGTGACGAGCATGTTAGTGATGTGCAATGATTCTGAGCGTGTGCGTGTGCGTGTGCGTGTGCGTGTGCGTGTGCGTGTGTGTGTGTGCGTGTGCGTGTGTGTGTGTGTGTTGGTTAATTCATCACCACCTTCTCTTGATAAAAGCTTCATGCCATGAGCTGGGCCTCCATCTGTTGGTTGAATCTATCCTCAGTTACTCGTCCTGTGTTTCAACATGAATCAGTTTTTTTTTATTTTATACGACAAGTCATATATTCCTTAATTTTACAGAGCAGTTTATTCTTTATAATTTATTTTTAATTTTATTATTATTTATTCATCCTTCTCTCTTCACTTACATTGACTCAAGTGAAAAGGCATTTGCAGTAAAAGTCCCTGATAACATCTCCACAGTGATGGGTTAATGGTAATGAGTTGTCAGAACAGTAGTTTAACTCTTTTGAGCCAACGATTCCACCAGCCTACCTCATAGCATCTGCACCCTGCCAACAGGAACAGGGCTTTTAGTGATGGAGTGACATTAAACCACATCACTGTGTACTGGCAGCGCAGAAATACACAGCTGAATCTGCTGGATCCGCACTGCCAATGATCAGAGCTCCTGCAAGGACGTTCTCCATTGTAATCTCAAAGTGTTTATCTGACTGCGTCTCATAGACGGGGTCACTGCCGGAGTAGCTGTATCCAATAGAGATGCACTGATTGCAAAATTCTTGGCCGATACCGATTTCCGGTTTTTAAGGAGGTCTGACCTGCCAAAACCGGTTTTTCCGATACCGATTTTCTAAGAAATAATTATAATCATATAATAGACACCATATTTGTTGGCTTGAGTACCCTTCTCCCAGACAACATTTTGCTTATATAACTGCAATTAAAACCACAACTAGTGGTAGGCTATATGCTATCATAACTCCCCTTTTCAAGAATAAAACATCACAAATAAGAAATAGAGTGAGAGTTTCAACAGTGCCTCCTGAGCAGATTTATTTTGAACACTGACATTCAGTCCAGTTTACAGGTCAATAACTAGGATAAAACTAAAATAAATACAAACAAAAGATAAAGTGCACTATTATGTACTGAAAATAAACTGGTTCTCAAAGTAAATTGCACATTTCAGGCCTTTGACCTCTCTAAATAAAAAAGTGCATCATAATATGGGATAAAAAAAAAAACATCAATACAAACAGGTAGCTTTAGGTTGTGATCAAAGTACTCCATCCCACTCCCAATGCAATCACTTAACCATCAATGGCAGGTTCTTCTTCACAAACAGAAGCATCTCTGCCTTCTCACCAGAAAGCCTGTTTCTTTTCTCGTCTATGACATTACTAGCCAAGCTAAACAAGCGCTCGCTATCGACGCTTGTACATTGGTCATATTCCTAGCGTTGTCACGCAACACGACATGAACCCTCTTTTTATCGATTTTCCACTCCGCCAACATTTTGTCAAATTTGGCTCTTAGATTGTCGGCGGTGTGGGACCCGGGGCATTCCTCACAGCGTAGAAGGACTTGATGTAGCTCAAATTCATCATCCAGCCACTGAGCAGTCAGGCTCAACATTGACATTAAGCTCACGTTAGAAGTCCAAATGTCCGTTGTGAAACTGACCGGGGATTTAGTGCCGTCCAGCAGTTTGTGTATATGGCTTGAAACTCTCTCAAACAACTCGGGCAGCGCTGTGTCAGAAAAGTACCGCCTACTTGGTAATTTGTACCGTGGACTCAGGTGTTTCATCAGGTTTACGAAGCCTTTATCCTGTACTACGCTAAACGGCTGGTCGTCCAGAGCCATGAACTCCATTATTTTCTTAGTGGTGGCGTTGGACTTTTCAGTGTTGATGTCGAACATAGCAGCCATGGTGGAGGGTTGTTGTGGTTGCTGCGACTCTGCTGCATCCCTCCTCTTAGCGGCAGTGTCCTTATATGTGCTAAACACACCTGGGTGCTTCTTTTCCAAGTGGCGTATTAAGTTTGTTGTTCCAAATGTCTTAGGCGTTGATCCCCCACGGCTTATTTTTGACTTGCAAGCATTACAAACAGCGTGTTTTGGGTCGTCCTGGCACACAGTGAAATAAGTCCAAATCAGCGACATGTTTTCTTCCCGAGTCTTGCTAGTTTTTAGCTGTTTTGCTCTGGGCGCCTTGAGCTGCTACGCACCGCGCATGCGGGTGAGTTTGATCGGCCGAAAACCGGAAATTACGACAGTGACCGGCAGGTCACCGATTGTGGCCGATTGGATATAAAACCGGCTTTTTTAATCGGCGGCCGATTGATCGGTGCATCTCTAGTATCCAATCAAGCTCATCAACCCTGTCTCATTTTGGTGGTACCAGAGCATTACCAAGAGGTTCTTGTCATTGTGACTGCACTTGATCTCTACCCTGGCTGCTTTGTTGACTATTCTTGGAAGTGACGGCTCGAACCTCACACTCTGTGTTGGATCTGGTGGAGAAAAAAAACATTTTAAATGTAGTCGACACCAAAGTCACAGTGTAAATAAACATTATTAAATTTGCTGTATGAAGTTAACAAAACAGTTAAAAAGCTCTTTTACTCACATGGAAGTAAGAGCAGGAGAAATCCAATCGCAGCTGGAGACGTCCTCCATGTTTCTGCTGCTGCAGAAGAAACGCAGCTTCCTCCAGTGAGAGTCTGTGAAACGACACAAGTGGCTTATCATGCAGATGCACAAATCTCATGCACAGTAAAACCATCAGGGTTTTTAGTAAGGGAGTCGAATTGAACCACATCACTGTGTACTGGCAGCACAGAAATAAACAGCAGTGTGCGACAGGTTTGCTCTGTTAATAACTAGCTCTCCTGTTGTGGTGCTTTCTCTGCTCAGCTTGAATTGTTCTTTGAACTGAGTCTCATAGGTTTGGTCGCTGTTTGCATATCCGGACCCAATGAGGGTCAAAGACAGATGGTCCTGTCTCTGCTGATACCAGAGCATATATGTAAGACTATTATCATTGTGACTGCAGTCGATCTGGACCACAGTGTTCTCCTTCACTATCTGGGGAGGAGACTGTTGAAAAGTAACAGCGCTCACCTGACCTGTGGGGAAAAAGCAGATTCATAAAATGTTATTGATTCTGACCAAAAAAACAAATATCTGAGTTTCATAGACGAAAAAGAAAAATAGAAAATAAGTATTCATGAAACTAAAGACAAAATTCTACATCTTACAATAAAAACCGATGAAGAGCAAAACAAATGTTTGCACAGGTGAAGGCATCGTGAAGAACTGATGTGAGGAACGTGCTGCTCTGAGAAGAATAAGGCTGTGTGTGTGTGTGTGTGTGTGTGTGTGTGTGTGTGTGTGTGTGTGTGTGTGTGTGTGTGTGTGTGTGTGTGTGTTGGTTAATTCATCACCACCT
This sequence comes from Reinhardtius hippoglossoides, assembly GCA_006182925.3. Taxonomy (NCBI): domain Eukaryota; kingdom Metazoa; phylum Chordata; class Actinopteri; order Pleuronectiformes; family Pleuronectidae; genus Reinhardtius; species Reinhardtius hippoglossoides. The sequence continues at coordinate 3,175,182 of CM031679.1, forward strand.
TCTCTTGATAAAAGCTTCATGCCATGAGCTGTGCCTCCATCTGTTGGTTGAATCTATCCTCAGTTACTCGTCCTGTGTTTCAACATAAATCAGTTTTTTAAAATTTTATACGACAAGTCATATACTCCTTAATTTTACAGAGCAGTTTATTCTTTATAATTTATTTTATTTTTAATTTTATTATTATTTATTCATCCTTCTCTCTTCACTTACATTGACTCAAGTGAAAAGGCATTTGCAGTAAAAGTCCCTGATAACATCTCCACAGTGTGGTTGACATCCTTCCTGTTATTATTAATGTGAGTCAGATGTCGGGATGTTTTTGTCATAGACTTGGTGTCTGTCACAGCACTGTGTAGACTGGCAGCGCACAGATAACCAGCCTCATCTTTCCTCTGAGCGCTGGGTATCTTCAGAGACCACTGCTTCTTCTGCACTATCTTTGCCTCAAAGCCAGATTTGAATCCTTCTTCATACGTTGCAGAGCCCCCAACTACATTAGCCACTAACTGAAGTTGTGTTCCTGTCTGTTTGTACCAGTACAGATACGGATAGTCGGTGTCATTCTGGTAGCATTGCATTTCTGCCGAGCCACTGGGAAACATTGAGATGTACTGGGGCCACTGAGTGATCAGCACAGAATGAGAAACTCCTGAAATGAAAGAAAACAGAAAATGAGCATGATGAACATGTCTATGATGATATATCTATAAAGGCTAAAGTATAAATAAAGTTTGAGTGAAATCAAAATGTTTCACCTCAGTGCTACAAATTATTAAAACGTAGGAATATTTTTATCCAAAATTGAAAGAGAGAGCATTGTGTTTTTGTCTTTATCGATTTTTACTTTACCTGAAGCCCAGAGTACAAAGAAAGTCAAGGTGGTGAAGCTTGGAATCATTTTGACTGTAAAGGAGGAAGAGAAGTTATTGGAAATACATTGAGTGAACCAACTTCAAATCTGAAGGGAGGAAATGACATCAGAACCCGAACCCAACAAAAAAAAAAACGTGAAATTAGCAAACACTGTTGCATACATGTATGTCCTGCCTCTGCGTGTGGCCATAGAAACTCCTCAGGTAGATTTAACGTTCTTTGTCGTGGCACGAATCGTAAAACATATATTAACATATTGTCCTTGTCAGCGTCTTCTACGTGAATGACAGCCTTGATTTCATCCTGAGATCTTTGTTCTCTTTCAGATTTGCTTCTGTTGCATGTTAGAAACATCATCAACGTGCCCACAGCTGTCTTGTCAGTGTGTGATCAATGCTCCCTGAATGAATACAAAAACATCCCAGTTATAATGAAGACTGTCACATGGTTTCAGGGGTTTCCTGTCGGTGTGCTGGTATCTGCTGCAGCGTAATGGAGGTTTCATGTACGACAGCATCTCCTTCTTTATAACTGTGTACACTGGCTGCTCCAAAATATTCTCCACTGTCTTCAGGGTGCCTCGCCTTCTTAATGTGAAGAAAAGCTTGTTTCTCTCCATTTCCACTCACTTCAAAGAGGCCGACAAACAGTGGCTGGATCGTAAGAACTTTATAATTCACATAGCCAATAAGCTTCAGAGAACTGTCTCCTGCTGAGCGCTGGTACCAGAGAATCGTGTCCCAGCTTGGATTTTGATGTGATAAGCTCAGGTTGACTTCACTGTTGGGTTTCACGAGCAGCTCAGCTGGCATCTGACATACTTGTTCTTCTTCGCAGAGGTAAACACCTGCAAAGAGATCATAAAAAGCTAGTTTAGCTGGAACTTAAACATCCTGTCTCTGCACTATAAAGTTGTTGAAAGCATAATTGCTCACTTAGAGTGGATTGCAGTTCATTCTTCGCTCCATTTAAAATGATTCTTTAAGAGTTATAAGTGTTCTCATAACTTCATACCCTTAATACAGATCACGGTAATGATGGATGTGAGGAGACGAGGTGGCGTCATGTTGAATAGTGAGGAAGTGGCTGGAGTCTCTGCTGAGTTTTGTGGATGAGGATGTGCAGGAAGTGAAGTGAGGTTGACATACAGACAGCTGAAGAGGAACTGAAGTCTTGCCGTCATCTGGTATTAGAAGTGTGTGTCGTGTCGTACTGCATGGCATGCCACTTGTGTACATGTGCACAACTGCAGCTGAAACTAGCAAATTTGCACTGTGTCACCCGGGTTTGTGACGAGGTCAGAGGAAGACTGATGGACGTCAAGACCCAGACAGGCACTTGCAAGAAAACGAATTTACAACTGTGTTTGACAGTTTTGTAGATGTCAGTCGCTGAAATCAGATCCCATCGATTGTCTCTGTTCAGGACGAGGAACAAAACTCCTGCAAAGAGAGAAAACGGATGAACCTTGTAGAAACTATTGATAAAGTTTGATTCCTGAATCACCAACCATAAGAATGTGGGCATGTTGACGGACACTCTTTCATTAACACCTTTCTCTCTAAACCAGTTAACTGTCTTTGTGCTGCCTGTGTTGAGCTTGAGTATTTCTGCAGCTCCAGCACCACCTACTGGAAAGGTATATATAAAAAAACAACTTATAATGCAACACATTTATTGGCCAGCAGTTTTTGTGCAGCTTCTAATACTTCTCACATCACTGTGCTTACTGACTGCACAGAAATACACAGCGCTATCCTCAGGCTGCACGTTTTTCACAGTAAGAGCCCCGCTCTTGAAGTTCTCTCTGACGGCTGAATATTTGTCTTCAGGGCCGTAGTCTGGGTCAATTCCATAAACTGTGAAGACAATGAGGGTCATGGTCTCCCCATGGCGCTGCCTGAACCAGTACATCTGGCTATGACCAGCATCTTTGTTGTGGCTGCAGTTCATCTCTGCGGATTTGGACACGTAACTCCAGCTGGTTGCAGGGTACTGGGTCACACCCTGGCAGAGACCTGTGCGGAGAAAATACAAAACTGAAACAATTTTGTATCCCTTTTGGGTGAAAGAAGTCTATTCCTATTTTATTGCTCTATTTGTTTTTTCAGATTCAGTCATAATTTCCAGTGAAATCTGTGAATTAAAAAAAAGCCCTATCTCGCAATGTTAAAGAAAGTAGAATAAATTTGCTGAATCCGCCTTTTCTCCTGATCTGCACCAACATTTTGTCCGAACCTTCCACCAAGTTTAGCGGAATTCCATTTAGTAGTTCTTGCGTAATCCTGCTGACAAGCAAACAAACAGATGAGGGCAAAACCATAACCTCCTTGGCGGTTCAATCAAGTCCTCTTTAAAAATTACGTTTTGTTCTTGTACCTTGAAGCCAGAAAGACGAGACTGTAAATGTGATGAGAATTGGACCCATTGTACTGATTCAGATGAAATGAGCCGCAGCAGACATACTGAATGTCTGCTGAGGCTGCTCTTTATAAGGCAGATGTGACGTTACTCCACCGAAAGGACCTCCTTTCACAATCTCTGATCTTTGAGAGGTTAGAATGGTTTACTCCAGGTGCAAGAGTCATGTGAGCTTTAATACAGAGATGAAAACTGTGTGATGGTGAGGTTCTTGTACTGGGAGCACATGATGTGTTTCACTGTGTAAACTAGCAGCACAGAAATACACTGCACTGCTGTTCAGGTTCAGTCCTTCGATTGTTAATGTGACATTCTGATCTTTATTCCCGTTCCCGTCCAATTTCACACCAGATCCAGGCTCTGGAAATACAGTGTCTGCATAAATCAGTCCTAGGAACTGAAGCTGTGTGTTATTTATCTGTTTGTACCAGAGGATTCGATCGTAGCTGTCAATACTGTGTGAACAGCTGATTTTGGCTGTTTCTGCTGGTTGCTTGTAAATGTTAGCTGGACGCTGCTGGACTTTGAGAGAGGAACCTGTGGAAAAAAGATCGAGAAAGAATCAGACAAAATACAAACACTGATGAATTAAAAAACTGAGAAACATGAAACTTCACAAAATCTAACAGAAATAGCTCTGGAATTTTTTTTTTTAAGTTTTCAAAATAATTTTGACTTTACCTGAAACCAAAATATTGTTTAAAGTCGCGCTGAAGATAAAATAAAATAGGAAAATCATTTTGCGTTCTCTGGCTGTTTGGTTAAACCTTGTTGCAGTGGATCATTGTGTTTTCTTCAGTCCATCAGCAGTTACACCTCCTGTATGAGTCAACGCCCTCTTCTCTCAACTTTATAACTGTCATATCAACTCTCACCACAGTTCAGAGAAACAGAAAGTACAAATACTGCCACCTAATGAGAGGAGGGTATGTGTGTAAGGGGCTGGGAGCTGATGAAAGAACCTTGTGCAGGTTTTTGTACAGAGGAGCAGATGATGTGTTTCACTGTGTAAACTAGCAGCACAGAAATACACTGCACTGCTGCTCAGGTTCAGTCCTTCAATTGTTAATGTGCACGTCTTATCTTTATTCGCGCTCCCGTTCATTTTCACACCAGATCCAGGCTCTTCAACTTCAGAGATACCTACCATGTATCCCAAGAACTGAAGCTGTGTGTTATTTATCTGCTTGTACCAGAGGATTTGATTGTAGCTGTCAATACTGTGTGAACAACTGATTTTGGCTGTTTCTGCTGGTTTCTTGTAAATGTTAGCTGGACTCTGCTGGACTTTGTGACTGAGAGAGGAACCTGTGGTAAAACGATCAAGAAAGCATCAGACAAAATACAAACACTGATGAATTTAAAACCTCACAAAATCGAACAGAAATAGCTGTGGTAAAATGAAATAAAAAGTTCTCAAAATAATTTTGACGTTACCTGAAACCAAAATATTGTTTAAAGTCGCGCTGAAGATAAAATACAATAGGACAATCATTTTGTGTTCTCTGGCTGTTTGGTTAAACCTTGTTGCAGTGGATCATTGTGTTTTCTTCAGTCCATCAGCAGTTACACCTCCTGTATGAGTCAACGCCCTCTTCTCTCAACTTTATAACTGTCATATCAACTCTCACCACAGTTCAGAGAAACAGAAAGTACAAATACTCCCACCTAATGAGAGGAGGGTACGTGTGTAAGGGGCTGGGAGCTGATGAAAGAACCACATGTGCAGGTTTTTGTACTGAGGAGCAGATGATGTGTTTCACTGTGTAAACTAGCAGCACAGAAATACACTGCACTGCTGCTCAGGTTCAGTCCTTCAATTGTTAATGTGCACGTCTTATCTTTATTCGCGCTCCCGTCCATTTTCACACCAGATCCAGGCTCTAAGTTTTCATTGTTACCGACATGTATCCCAGGAGCTGAAGCTGTGTGTTATTTATCTGCTTGTACCAGAGGATTACATTGTAGCTGTCAATACTGTGTGAACACCTGATTTTGGCTGTTTCTGCTGGTTGCTTGTAAATGTTAGCTGGACGCTGCTGGACTTTTTGACTGAGAGAGGAACCTGTGGAAAAAAGATAAATGAAGCATTTAACTACAATATGAGCATGAACACTTTGAAAAACAGATTAAAATTGTCACTGGCAGTGCACCTGCAAGATTACAGAGTAAATAAAGACATGAATACAGATTTCTTAAACAATTGTGTTTGTATTACCTATAAGGAGAATCTAGTAAATGAATAGGACAATCATTTTGTATTTTCTTAGTGTTTTTGTTCCATCCCTTTGAGTTTAAACATTAAGGAACGCAGTAGTTTGAGATTATCTCTGAACGTTATTTCATTACCTGAGACCAGTACGATATTAAAGGTTATGTAGAAGAGTGTGATCATCTTGTTGTCCTTCATGGCTGACTTTAGGAACGATCCTCTGTGGTGTGTTTTCATGGCTGCATATGCTGTTCTTCTTAAGTCACACCTCTGTTTCCTGGTAACCCGTACACACATCATCCTCTTCCTGTACCACCTCGTATGACTGCTGTGCTGTGCTGTGGACTGAGGGGTCCACTGAGTGGCCCTAAGCTTTTATTTTGTCAAACTATTGTTTTAATAGTCAAGAATTAACTTTCATAATAAGAGCTTTTCCAGCACTCTTGCTTTCCTGCTAAAATTAGGATGGGATTGTGTTGAAAGGTTAATGGAATTAAAATGGGGACAAAGATGGAGTTTAACAATGTTATACACCAACAGAAAAAATATTTACTTATTTCATAACAAATGACAATGCCTCTATTAAATGTAATAATGAATGAACCAGTACATCTGCTAGTGTTTGACCCCCTTGGTCTGGCTGCAGTGTCTTGTCACACTTTTAACCTTTGTCTTTTCCATAGTGTAGAGTTTTATGTGACATCGCTTCCACCAGTAAAACCCGTGTATAACAGTTAATGGAAATGCTAAAGTAGACGACTCTAAAACTCTGTCATCACCAAAGCAGCAGGTGAACTCTGTGAAACAACAACTTCTTATTGTAAGTCACCTTTCTTCCAAACATTGTCAAAGAGCTGAGGCGACCATGTTGGATCAAGTCTGTGTAACTGTCAGGTTAGTTGCAGAGATCTGAAGAGTTGTTGATGGGAGTGTCGCTGCAGTTTGTGACGTTTGATCCTGCAGCTGTATTCAAAAGTCTGGCAGGAAATCAAAAAGCAACTGGGAGTATTTCTGATGCTTGAGGTCCCCCTAAAGCATGTGAGAGAGAAGGATGGAGGAGTGCTGGCATTGCACTGGGGTTTTTGTTCATCTACCCTGTGAGTGTGTGTCACTGTGTTCACTGACTGCACAGAAATACAAGCCTTTGTCTTCTGGCACCAGATTCTTTACTGTCAATGTCCCTCTGTACGCATCAGGCTTGGTGGCTGAGAACTTCTCTTCACTGAATCCAGATTCATAGTCAGGCTTTGTGTCTGAAAACATGAACAGTATTTGCTTCAGCGTCTCTCCCGGAGCTGCCTGTACCAGTACATCTGGTAAAAGTTGGAACCCTTGGTGTGGCTGCAGTGTATTGTTGCATTTACCCCCGTGTCTTTCCACAGTATGGGTGTTTGGGTGACCTCGTTGCCATCAGACAGACCTGTGTGTAATTACCGTCACGTTATCAACAAACAAAAAAAGAAAGATCAATAATAAGAACATGAGTAATTTGATGTAAAGTTTTAATATTAAGTGGTCGATTTGTATTGTATATTACCTGTAGTCCACAGAGAAAGGAAACATAATATGAGAAGGTCTTGTTTGATGCTGGTAATATCCATGTCAGTCAGAAAGTGTTTGAGTCCTCGTATGTTACAGCGTCATGAAGAGTGAGTGGGAGTGTCCACCACATGTAAATCTGTCTGTTTTCATGTGGTTAAACTGGCATAGACCATTTTCCTAAGGAGTTTACAGTCTCAATCTCAGGTCCAAGTCTTCCTCATTATAGCATGATGGTCCCACTTAGAGTCACATAGAGAAAAAGCACTTTTTCAATGGGGCCTGGAACCTGTGATTAACAGTCAACTCTCATTCATGGCAGTGTAGGCTCTAAGTCTTGCTCCTGTGTGGCTGCTTCTGGTTTCAAAAGGGATAAATGAAGTGGTGGTTTCAAGAAGGTAGTTCACAAACCAATGGTTGACATCATGGGGGGTTGAGACTTGTTAATTGGGGATTTTGGCTGTTTCTGCTGGTTTCTTGTAAATGTTAGCTGGACGCTGCTGGACTTTGTGACTGAGAGAGGAACCTGTGGAAAAAAGATCGAGAAAGAATCAGACAAAATACAAACACTGATGAATTTAAAAACTGAGAAACATAAAACTTCACAAAATCTAACAGAAATAGCTGTGGTAAAATGAAATAAAAAGTTCTCAAAATAATTTTGACTTTACCTGAAACCAAAATATTGTTTAAAGTCGCGCTGAAGATAAAATACAATAGGACAATCATTTTGTGTTCTCTGGCTGTTTGGTTAAACCTTGTTGCAGTGGATCATTGTGTTTTCTTCAGTCCATCAGCAGTTACACCTCCTGTATGAGTCAACTCCCTCTTCTCTCAACTTTATAACTGTCATATCAACTCTCACCACAGTTCAGAGAAACAGAAAGTACAAATACTGCCACCTAATGAGAGGAGGGTACGTGTGTAAGGGGCTGGGAGCTGATGAAAGAACCTCATGTGCAGGTTTTTGTACAGAGGAGCAGATGATGTGTTTCACTGTGTAAACTAGCAGCACAGAAATACACTGCACTGCTGCTCAGGTTCAGTCCTTCAATTGTTAATGTGCACGTCTTATCTTTATTCGCGCTCCCGTCTATTTTCACACCAGATCCAGGCTCTAAGTTTTCTATGTCTGCATACATGTTTCCCAGGAGCTGAAGCTGTGTGTTATTTATCTGCTTGTACCAGAAGATTACATTGTAGCTGTCAATACTGTGTGAACAGCTGATTTTGGCTGTTTCTGCTGGTTGCTTGTAAATGTTAGCTGGACGCTGCTGGACTTTGTGACTGAGAGAGGAACCTGTGGAAAAAAGATAAATGAAGCATTTAACTACAATATGAGCATGAACACTTTGAAAAACAGATTAAAATTGTCACTGGCAGTGCACCTGCAAGATTACATAGTAAATAAAGACATGAATAAAGATTTCTTTAACAATTGTGTTTATATTACCTATAAGCAGAATCTAGTAAATGAACAGGACAATCATTTTGTATTCCTGAGTGTTTTTGTTCGATCCCTTTGAGTTTAAACATTAAGGAACGCAGTAGTTTGAGATTATCTCTGAACATTATTTCATTACCTGAGACCAGTACGATATTAAAGGTTATGTAGAAGAGTGTGATCATCTTGTTGTCCTTCATGGCTGACTTTAGGAACGATCCTCTGTGGTGTGTTTTCATGGCTGCATATGCTGTTCTTCTTAAGTCACACCTCTGTTTCCTGGTAACCCGTACACACATCATCCTCTTCCTGTACCACCTCGTATGACTGCTGTGCTGTGCTGTGTACTGAGGGGTCCACTGAGTGGCCCTAAGCTCTTATTTTGTCAAACCATTGTTTTAATAGTCAAGAATTAACTTTCATAATAAGAGCTTTTCCAGCACTCTTGCTTTCCTGCTAAAATTAGGAGGGGATTGTGTTGAAAGGTTAATGGAATTAAAATGGGGACAAAGATGGAGTTTAACAATGTTATACACCAACAGAAAAAATATTTACCTTTTTTATAACAAAATGACAATGCCTCTATTAAATGTAATAATGAATGAACCAGTACATCTGCTAGTGTTTGACCCCCTTGGTGTGGCTGCAGTGTCTTGTCGCACTTTTAACCTTTGTCTTTTCCATAGTGTAGAGTTTTATGTGACATCGCTTCCACCAGTAAAACCCGTGTATAACAGTTAATGGAAATGCTAAAGTAGACGACTCTAAAACTCTGTCATCACCAAAGCAGCAGGTGAACTCTGTGAAACAACAACTTCTTATTGTAAGTCACCTTTCTTCCAAACATTGTCAAAGAGCTGAGGCGACCATGTTGGATCAAGTCTGTGTAACTGTCAGGTTAGTTGCAGAGATCTGAAGAGTTGTTGATGGGAGTGTCGCTGCAGTTTGTGACGTTTGATCCTGCAGCTGTATTCAAAAGTCTGGCAGGAAATCAAAAAGCAACTGGGAGTATTTCTGATGCTTGAGGTCCCCCTAAAGCATGTGAGAGAGAAGGATGGAGGAGTGCTGGCATTGCACTGGGGTTTTTGTTCATCTACCCTGTGAGTGTGTGTCACTGTGTTCACTGACTGCACAGAAATACAAGCCTTTGTCTTCTGGCGCCAGATTCTTTACTGTCAATGTCCCTCTGTACGCATCAGGCTTGGTGGCTGAGAACTTCTCTTCACTGAATCCAGATTCATATTCACGGTTTGTGTTTGAAGTCGTCAACAGTATTTGCTTCAGCGTCTCTCCCGGGAGCTGCCTGTACCAGTACATCTGGAAAAAGGAGGAAGTCTTGGTGTGGCTGCAGTGTATTGTTGCATTTTCCCCCGTGTCTTTCCACAGTATGGGTGTTTGGGTGACCTCGTTGCCATCAGACAGACCTGTGTGTAATTACCGTCACGTTATCAACAAACAAAAAAAGAAAGATCAACTATAATAAGAACACGAGTAATTTGATGTAAAGTTTTAATATTCAGTGGTCGATTTGTATTGTATATTACCTGTAGTCCACAGAGAAAGGAAACATAATATGAGAAGGTCTTGTTTGATGCTGGTAATATCCATGTCAGTCAGAAAGTGTTTGAGTCCTCGTATGTTACAGCGTCATGAAGAGTTGAAGGTGGGAGTGTCACCACATGTAAATCTGTCTGTGTTTTCATGGTGGTTAAACTGGCATAGACCATTTTCCTAAGGAGTTTACAGTCTCAATCTCAGGTTCCAAGTCTTCCTCATTATAGCATGATGGTCCCACTTAGAGTCAAATAGATGAAAAAGCACTTTTTGCAATGGGGCCTGGAAACCGTGTGAATAACAGCAACTCTCATTCAATGGCAGGTGTAGGCTCTAAGTCTTGCTCCTGTGTGGCTGCTTCTGGTTTCAAAAGGGAAAAATAGAGATGGTGGTTTCAAGAAGGTAGTTCACAAACCAATGGTTGACATCATGTGTTGTTGCGACTTGTTAATTGGTGCGGTACAGATCATGCTGGGGAGGACAGATTTATGTCCAGATATTTTCTGTGTTGATCTTAAAAAATGGAAGGCTTTGCCTGTAGTACTCAAGTAGAAGTATAAAAACTAGTGAGTCAATCCAAGTCTGGCTTTTATCAACTCAGACATTATGTTCAGCACAGCAAAAGACTGTTATGACATCATGTTGTTCAACTGTGGTGACGTGATGACCCCAGAAAAGGTCAGAAAGACACATCAGTTGATAAGATCTTCAGTGTAGCTGGAGGCCTGACTGCAGGTGTTCAGCTGCCTGAACATCCTGTTTGTCTGGGGTTGACTCTGAGGTTTTTGTGTGGACTTGGGGAGACTCTGCAGCACTGTGTCGTCTGCCTGCACAGAAATACACACCACTGTCGCTTAATGAAAGATTAGAAACAGTGAGGTTGGAATGTCTACGTCCATCTCCTTTAAGGCTGATCTTTCCTCGCACGCTAGCCTCGATGTACGGGAAGTTTAGATTGAGATCTCCCAGGTACTTTGGAGCTTTGTGTTGCTCCTGTTTGTACCAGAGAATTTTTTCAAAGTCGTCTGTGTCGTGTGAGCAGTCGATCTCACTGTCCACAGATTCACCAGTTCTCTTAATGATGGAAAGAGGCGTTTGTACAATACGTTTGGTGTCAAAGGCGCCTGTGGAAAAAGAGCAGAAGAGATTTTAAGTGCTGAAATTATTAGCTGTGCGCGGTGTCGTCCTCTGCTAATAAAACTCACCCTTGTTCCCTGGGACGTGAAGGAAACAAACGATGAAGACAGTGAAGATCATATTTAATGCATTCAGAATGGAGACTCTATCATCAGCTCCCCCCCCCCCCCGTTCCTGTCAGTTAAGCTTCTGTGGACGAGATAAGTGTTTCACCGTTTCATCACTGTTAAGAAACAGGGGAGGTGTCAGTGCCTTCACCTGGACTATTAGTATTTTTAGGAGCGTACAGTAGGTTTTTAAAACTGAAGTCTCTGTATTTCATTAATTTTTTTTTCAGCTAGTGTTTAACTTGTGATGATCAGGCTTTCAGTGGAATGTTTTATGGTACAATGATTATGAGCATATGAGTTTGACTGTTATATAATTACGTGCAGGGTATAAACATGCCTTTGTCTACAATTGATCAGCTCGGACTTTGGGAGGCATCTTTGAGTTAGAGTTTAAAACAAACTTTATTTCAACTAAAACAAACAGTGTTGTGTCAGAAAAGGTTCAAACTGTGAAAGGGAAGTTGATCAAATCTTCAGTGTAGCAGGAGGCTTGACTGCAGGTGTTCGGGCTCCTGAACATCCTGTTTGTCTGGGGTTGACTCAGAGGTTTTTGTGTTGACTTGCGGGCACTTTGCAGCACTGTGTCGTCTGACTGCACAGAAATACACACCACTGTCGCTTAATGAAAGATTAGAAACAGTGAGGTCTGAGTATTTTTGACCATCTCCATCAAAGCTGATTTGTCCTGGTAGGTCGTTCTCCAGCAATGACATTTTCCGATTCAGATATCCCAGGTACTGCAGATTGTGTTCGTCTTGTTTGTACCAGAGAATTATATCTAAGTCTTTTATGTCATGTGAGCAGTTGATCTCACTGTCAACAGATTCACCGGTTCTTTTCAAAATGGAAGGAGGCTTTTGGACAACATCTTTGGTGTCGTAGGCGCCTGTGCACCCGGGGGGGGAGAGAGCAGAAGAAATTTTAAATTCAGAAATCATCATCAACTTTGATCTTGTCCTGCTCATGTGGTTTTTCTTACCCTTGTTTCCTGGTAAATGAAGACAACAAAATATGAAGACCATGAAGATCATGTTTAAAACGTTTTCCTGTCAGGTTCTGTGGATTCAGCACTTGGAGATGAGAGTACTTCAGTATCATGGTATTAAAGAGGGGTGGTGTCAGCCTGGGGGGGGTTATACTGTCATGAATAAGTAGGTATTTGTTGAGGTATTTGTGTCCCCCTGCTGGTGTAAACAAAAATCCTACACTATGATGATTTTAAGCAACTCTCTTCAGCTTTAGTCTCTAATAACATTGGTTTATTCTGCGTATGTGCTTTAATCAACACAACTACGATGCCTAAGGTAAGACCTCAAAACCATGTCAACACATCTTAACGGTGACACAGACTTTTTTCGGCAGTCTTGCAAGTTAACTCTGGCACTTTGGTACAAAAGTTGACGTGACGAATCAAAGAGAAACGTGGCAGTACCTGTATGTGTGGTGTTTGAGGTCCCTCACAGTAATCCAGATGATTAGTTTCAGTGACCATATGAAAACTGTGCACTGTAGTTTTTGTTCAACTGTCAAGTGTGTCTGTGCCACTGTGTCGACTCACAGCACAGAAATACAAGCCTTTATCCCCTGGCTCCAGATGCTTCACCGTCAGTGTCCCACGCTGAGCAGGTGGTTTTTCGACTGAGAATTTGTCTCTGCTGGAATCTCCATAGTCGTAATAGCTGCCAAATACTGCTGATGCGATGTGTTTCATAGTTTCTCCCGGCATCTGCCTGTACCAGTACATCTGGTAGTATTCACTACCCTTGGTGTGGCTGCAGTGTATTGTTGCATTGTCGCCCCTTTTCTTCCACAGTGTGGAGGTCTGCGTGACATCACCCGCATCAGTTAGATCTGTGTGTTAAACAGTAAATGTTACCACGTGGGAAACTTTTTTTTACCACTTTTAAACAATTGTCAATTTCACCTGTCATCCCTGAAATAACAGCTAGTAGCAGACTATTGTGCAGTGAGATCCGTCTCCTCTACTTTACCTGTCATCAAAAACAGAACTAGAAACAAGGTGAGACCCTGATTGATCACGTCCATGTTCTGAAGGTCAGAGCCTCAAATGTGAGTGGAGACACACAAATGAAGAGTTGCAGGTGGGCGTGTTTCTGCTGCTGTATAAAACTCAACATGGTTCAAGAAAATGTGATCACATAACACAAACACTTGACTTGTTGCATTGGCTCCCTGTTTGCTTTCATATTAAGATTTTATTTGTATCATATTTAAGGCTGTACTCAACCAATTCCCTTTAAGCATCAAGGATTTACTAACTCGCATATTTCCAGAAACGTACTTTGCTGTTCAACAGTTTGACTGTTTGATTTACATCTCCTGCATGGTTTGGTCCACTAGATGGCACTGTCTTCCTACATAAGTTTTAAAAGGAGGTTATTAGAAGCTGACTTTGAATGAACAAGTGCAGTAATTTGAATTTAAATTCTGCCCTCTGGTCCTCTGATCACCTGGCTCTTCTCCCTCAGGGGTTTCTGCACGTCACTGTGGAATACATCGACTGCAATATTCATTCACATAGCTGTGGTTGGCTTTCACAGACGCTTTATGAGTGTACACAGTTCAGAGATATGCGAGATTTCACAGGCTAATAATGAACGTCCATGCTGCCGTGTCTGTGCTGTAGGAATATGAGACTTTTCATTGGTGCGACTGGTTCGAGGGGGAATCGGGAACAGACGTTAGCTTCTCCTACGTACGCTGTGGGATTTAGAATCAGGAATGATTATCAGATTCAATCACAGTAAAACACACAAACAATATTATCTTATTGGTCAATCAAAGACTTTTTCTTTTCATCTGGTAATATTTAGTTTGATCAAATTCAGTTGAGATCTTGACCCACTTGATTTAACATATTTATTTACAAAAATGACAATCCAGCAGGAACAGGAACTCCAAAAACATTCTTCAGATGAACTCAGAGTATTTCAGATGAAAAATTATGACTCGCATGAACATGATGTTGAGGTCTGTGTGGCGTAACTCTTTTTGTGTCCAAAACAAAACCATCGGCCAAATTAATTTACTACAGAGAGAACAAATCCAATTTTTGTCATAATATAATAATATACTGGACAGTCTGCTGCTGTTTGCCTGTGAATAAATCAGGACACACACAACCTTCTCTTGTGACTCAATGGTTCCCTCCTGGTGTAACCACAGTTTGCCTCTCCTTTATTTTTCTTTTTTTTTTTTACTTGAGATACTACTGAACAAATATGGCAGCATAGACAAAATTTGGTTGATTACCAATAAGATTTGGTAAAAACATTTTTGGCAAGAATTGGGTGAGCTGACCCTATAACAGTGCGATTATGACCAGATTTAAAACGGGTCCTTCAGTTGAAAGTGTTGAATCCAATCTTATTGTGCAAAGGAATTTCCTCCGCTCCTCTGAACTCCTCGGCAATGTCATCAAATGTGCGCCCTTTTGTCTCCGGGAGGCGAAACCACGTGAAGATGAAGGCGACCAGAGCCATGGTCATGAAGAGGAGGTAGACGTACTCCCCACAGATTTTCTGTTTATGAGAGGGACAGACAAAGATTTGGGTTATTTGACCTTTATTTAACAGAATAGTTTTATGATATAATAATGTAATCTTAAAGCAACACTGTGACTTTGACTACACAACAGTGCCATCTGCTGGTACACGTGGTGATTACCTCTGTTGGGCTCTGTGAACAAGCGATTAAAAGTAAAAGCAAACAGGAAATCCCCTCTAAAGTTTCCCCCGAAGTGTCGCTCAGTCATACAGTGTAAACCTACCAGTAATGGAGGAAAGAGAAGTGCCAGAACAAACTTCCCGCCCCAGTTGAGCATGCTGGTGAAGGCCATGGCGATGGGTCTGCTGGGCTGGTCGAACAGCTCGGCAGCGATGAACCAGGAGATGGGACCAGGGCCCAGCTCGTAGGCTGAAATCAGGCAGAAAACCAGCAGGACCAGCAGGCTCCGCAGCTGTGGGGCCAGGTACTGGACGGTGGAAGACAAGTTACTGTCAAATTAGACGCGTATTATAATCAATTATTACATCATAGTACTCAATAAGGTTACACAATCTATATTTACACCCCTTGAACCATTCTAGCAAGTGTTAACATTTGCCATCCTGCATATCCAGTATTAGAAAATAACCTTTTTGCTAAATGATAATATCCATCACACTGAATGAAACCATCTTACCAGGACAGAATCAACTATGGTCATGAGTAAGTTGCACACAGCAATGGAGATGAAACCAGTCAGCAGCAGTCTCCTCCTCCCTGCCCTTTCCATCAGGAAGAACTGGAGGGGAAAGAATAACACAGTGGTGACTCCGCTCATCCAGCTTTCTGAATCAAAATGCAACATTATCCTGTCATGGTTCAAGCTGTAAAACCATTCATGAGGAAACGCTGACACCACTTCATCTTTAGTCCAAGATTTTAGTGCAGCTTGAAAATCAACAAAATGTGAATCAACTTTCAGTCTATTTCCAGTTTATCAATCAGATTCTTGAGTTAATGCTGAGCAGCCACGTTACAACAGATGTGAATCATATTGTTACAAGGATCAGCAGATGTACTTACTGCCACCAAGGTGAAGGTCACATTGACTGCTCCGACGCCCAGAGTCAGGTATTTAGCCTGGTCAAAGTTGGCCTGGAACATTCTGGTGGAGTAATTGATGATCTTGAAGAATAGAGCAGAAGTGTACTTTAGTTTAGTGAGTAACTGGGGCAACTCTGTGTTTTTTAGGAATGGAGGTATGTGACCCACTGCCCCAGAATCCGAGTGGGAGCTGGGGAGAAGTGCTGAGGCTGAATAATTTATTGAGGAAATATCACAGAGCGGCAGCTAAATATTCATCTCAGTCAGCAAGTCATGCAAAAGCCTGAGCTGCACTATGAGAATATTTGTTTTACACTCACAAAGGCCACAGTATTATTAGTTCAAACCAGTTCACATTTATTAAAGTTTCATCTTTCAAATTCTTGAAACAAGTTTTGGCCAGTAGGACCTTTGCCCAAATAACAAATTAACGCCATACGACTCACCGCGTTGAATCCGGACAGTTGGCTGCCCAAGTTGACGAAGAGGACGATGATGATTGGCTGCTTGTATCTGCGCTTCTTGAAGAACTCGTGGATGGTGACACCTGTTTGAGTGTGAGCGGCCTCTTCCTTCATCTCCTCCAGCTCAGCAGACACCTTCTCTGCGCTGCCTCTCAGCCTCAGCAGAGCTGCAGGGTTAGGTGTGAAGATGTATGCAGAAGTTTCAATCAGACTACTGACAAGGTGTTTCAGGAGATACAGGAGCAGTGTGTTGTTTTACATTCACAAGAACCTGTACTATGCTTTCTAGGAAAGGAGGAAACTGAAAAAGCAACATACGTCCCCTTTAAAAGCATTTTGATGTTGGGATTCCTGGAAGTCAGCCACAAATCTAAAAGCCGGTAATAAACCTGAGTTTCATAAAACTCCAGAGACAGCGGTACCCACCAGCCTCGGCCTTGCTCTCCTCTCCGCGGTTGAAGAGCAGGTATCGAGGGCTCTCGGGGCAGAAAGGAAGGACCAGGTACTGTGCCAGCGCAGGTACAAGAGACAGGGACAGCATCATGGCCCAGTGATGCTCTGTACCCAGCACCGTCTCCAGACCAGCCACCTGCAACAAACAGGATTGTCTCACACGTTCACTTCATAGCCACATATTTACATTTGAACTATAACAGTCACAATCTTGTAGAGCCTTAAATATAATAACACATAACTGACATAACTGCAGAATGCCTACAAATGGCTGTTTGGTGACTAATCCTGCACTTTATCACACACTGAACCTTTTCACTCGATACAAAAGACTTCCAGCTCCCTCCTCACCATTCCCACGAGGATTCCCAAGGCAAAGGACACTTGGTTGAGTGTAGCGAAGGCCCCCCTGAGGTTGGTGGGGGACACTTCCTGGATGTACAGGGGATTGAGACTCATCACGAGGCCGCAGAACAGGCCGAACACCAAGCGTCCCAGGATGAGGACTTCAAACGACTCGCTGGCTTTGGATGCGCACATCAGACACGTTCCCACCACGGACAGAGCGTTCACTATTAGGATGGAGTTACGCCTGAAGGGGATGAGGGGAGAAATGAAAAGATAAAATACATGCTGGGAAACATGAGTCATTGTTTCCGTCTTTCTTACCTTCCATAGGAATCTGCCAGACATTTGACTCCCAGGGAACCAAGCAAGGCTCCAAAGTCCTTAATGCTGACTGAGAGGGACCACAGCAGAGTCAGGCTGTGATCTGACATCGTCTGGTTGTGTCTGGCTCTCCAGGTGTGATTGAAGAACTCTTCAATGATCTAAACAACAATTGTAAAAAAAAAAAAAAGGGGCAAACTGCATCATTAAATATACGATTAATAGAACTTGAAATCATTGTAATCAAGCTTGTAATCAAAACTTTATGTAATAATTGGATTCCTCCAGGAATTAAAAAGGTAAAATCCTTGAGGGGGGCTTGTTGAAGTATTGTGAATAATGTAGAAAATATTCAGGTTTGTTTTAAGGCCTAATACCAAGTAAATAAAAACTCACCTTGGCTGGAGCGTTGATGTTGCCCGTGTGGTATCCGATCTGCAGGGAGCCCAGCACCGCCGCCAGGATGGTGGTCAGGAGCGTCGCGGTCAGACGGCCCTGTGCACAAACCACGTGGGGGGGTGAGTGACACTTATTTAAAACTCTTTTAAATGGTCGGTAGTTTGGTTTTTACTTTCCCTCCTTTTTTATGTGCAGCAAAATTACGGCCGCACAAAGTTAAATAAACAGTAGCTACAAAAAAAAATGTTGTTACTCTCATAAGCGACCACATGATTATTTGTAAAGGTCAATGGTGACAGGAGCCACAGTATTTTCACACACTCTCCACATGTCCCGATTTTTTATTACCACAAGTCAGTGTTAATGATCTTTCTGACAGACTGGGTTGAAAAGTGGCTAAAACCAACAAACCTCCTGACACGCCATTTGTTTCATTGAGCCCGCAGCGTCGCTCCCTCGAGGTTTAGGTGCATTTACTTTCTTATACCTTCTTCTGCTGTGAAAAAAAACCCCCCCAAATGATGCCAGGATTAGAAATATGCACAAGGTTTTTCTCACGTAGATATTACACATGTGATAATATAACAGATTGCATCCACAAATTTGATATTTTATATATTTGTCAATATCGATGTCAATTTTATTTATAAAGTACATTTAAAACAACTTGACCAAAGTGCTTTACAAAGTAAAAGTTACAACAACAAAAAACAGCTATATGTAATACATGATATAAATTTATATTAAATAAAATCTGCTGAGATTTGTTGCATGTTATAAACAAAAATTCTTCCGTTATTAATTTAAACACTTTTAGATTTTTTTTTTCCCGATTGTGTTCATTCAATATGTCTGAAACTAAATTCAGTCCATATAAATACATATGCATATATATTCTGTCTATGTTTGATCTTTACGTCAACCTGCCTGTGCTGATGTGCGCTTTACATATCAATTCAAAAGGTGGATAAAAAACCAGAAATGCAGCTGGTTTTCTCTGTGACGTTCAGAATAATGTGGAACATCAGCAACAATTGTCGTTGTGAAGTGAAATCACAAATTTAAAATGAAAGTCAAATAAAAAATATGAATAACAGGAGATTTTCGCTCCAAAAGTGCCTGTTTTCATCAGTGCATCATTCTTACACATACAAAAAGTAAAATCTTCATATTTATAGTCATATATAATAACACCTCCACTGACTCGTATCGATATTAACATGCATGCACGTTTTGAAATGTTCTCACCGGTTCCTGAGCGTCACGCGTTGATCTTCGTCCCTGTATTTCCAATAACAGTTTGACTGTTCATTTCCCTGACTGAACATGCAGACACCACCACTGCAAACTGCGTACCACACACACACACACACACACACACACACACACATGTATACGCACACATGGACATGCACACGCACGGACGCCCACACACAATGATGAAGTCACACCTAGCTGGTGAATTTGGGGCAGGCTCGTCAGAATTGCCGCTGCAGGCCCCCTCTGGTTCTCATGGATCTGCGTGTGTGTGTGTGTGTGTGTGTGTGTGTGTGTGTGTGTGTGTGTGTGTGTGTGTGTGTGACTTTGTCCGTGTGCTGTGATGATGATCAGGTGACGATGGTCGCCTCATATCTCCAATTGTCTTTCTAGGAACTTCACTGAAAAATAATGAAATATAGTTTGTAGCTTTGAATCTTTTACCATATAAACCTCTTTGTAAAATATGACAAAGTAAACATTCAAAAACCTCCTTGTTACAATGTCATAGTTAAATACGTTGCTATTATATAGTCATACATACTAAAAGACAACTTCCATCACACAATGCTGTGATAATTTAAAGGGGTCAAGGATTTAACAGACATTACCAGGACCACCCTCTCCTCTTCGTCCTCTTCCTCCTCTTCCTCCCTTGACAAGTATTGGTTGACAAAGGCTGCGTGTATATAAGCTGAATATAAAGAAATGTATCCATAAATCCTATGCAGCTATTATTTAATTTACGATCTATGAAGTCAAAGTTCTTAAAAATCCTAATTCTCATTAGGGCCAGTTTTAGTGTTTTAATGCTGATGAATTGCACAACTTCACTGGCATGTGTCGTCTTTCCGTGAACTCTGCTTCGCATGGATCAGTGGAGATTGATTCAATCCAGACTCGTGTGTATGTTTCTGTTTTGTGGGCATGTGTGAATGTGTAAAAACGTCTTATCTGTATATATGTGCGCACATGAGGAACATCCACTTGTAAAATATACAGCTTATAAGTGACGGCAAGATAAAATCATGATGTTGGACACACACTCACGCACACACACACACACACATTCGCACACACACACACACTCACACATTCGCACACACACACACACTCACACATTCACACACTCACACACACACCTGCCTCCTGATCAAAGCCAAATGGGCAGTAACAGCTTTTTGCTGCTGAAGCACTGAGGAGACAGATGAACCTAATCATTGCTGAGGAAATATTCCATAACCTCACCACAAAAACACAATTTGTGCATAAAAATAATGTCATCATAAAACCTAATAATATGTGTATAAATAAGTGTCCCTAGAGGCCTGGAAATAACTATTTATTAAAGCACATTATTTTAAATTAACTAAATATGCTGCGCTGACTCATATATATATATATATAATACTTGTGTTGAAGGGAGAGAACAAAAGACGTTCCCAAAAGGTTTATACTTCAAAAATATCCATCCTTCATCCGTCCATGTTTATCCTTTGAGGGTTGAAAACAATGGTTAAAATATTGGATATGTTTACTTCTTTGTTTACCACGTTTTTGTAATTTACTGTCAGAACTTTGGAGAACATAGAACAGTGCGCTTCTGAATCCCTCGTAATAAAACTGAATCTGTCTGTGGCATAAAGTAAATGAGAAATAAATCCTGCTTTATTCCTTTTTTTTTTTTTTAAACGAACGTTTCAGCAAACTGGAATTCACTCTTGTTGCCTCCACCAAGGAAATTATGTGTTCGTCTGCGTTTGTGTCTGTTAACATTCCAGATCTAGTGTTGGGCCTTGGCTGAGAGATTTAATATATATGTAATGGAAACAACTTAAATGTCACAGGACCTAAAACAAATCTGTTGAGCTCCTCAGACGAACCTACGAGCACAAACAGGATGATCTCCGAACAAGGAATAATAGTTTTCATCTGGGGGTAAAATGCGTTGTCTACCTGCAAGCTGTGTTCCTGCAGCTGAGTTCTCAATCAGCATGTGGACACGCCTGTGTGGAACCTGACCTTTGACCCCCTGAGCCCTGGCCTCCTGGAAGGCAACCCCCCCTGACCCAGGTGCTGCTGCCGAGCAGTGTACACGCTCATCCCCCCACCGCTAATGTTAAGCTATCACACAAACTAATGGTGCTCTCTAATTACCTGTAATGGTGTTTGATGTGGTTCTAAGTGTTTCAATGCACATGAAGTGGAAGGAAAAAAAACACTAACAGAATTTGTGTTGTGGGCGAATCCCCGACATCGACCTGCGTCTCACACTCACCCACATGATCACTGTTTATTAATATGTTGGTGTTTGAAAAAGCCTTAAGATTGTTTGTCACGATTGATGCAACTGCTTTTCAAATGATTTTTCCTGAATGACTTAACTGTCGATTCCACTTTTATCTTTAAATTATTCGTGTTTGAGTCTTTTGAAGAAAGTTACCAAATTCCACAGTGACGTATTCAAACTTTAACTTAGTCAAACTAAAAACTGAGTCTAAGCTTTGTTGTCTTGTCAATTCAATTATTGTTTCACAACTAACCTCAAGTTTTGCATTTTGATAAATGGTTGAACAGTGAGAACAGGTTATACAAACTATTTTAAACTCTGGATTTTACAATATTAGACATGCTGGAGTTTATTTGTGTGTAAAATTGTGTAAGAGTTTAATCTATCAATAACAGCATCAAATTATTTTCATATTAGGTGAGTAGCATGAAAATTGACCAATGGCCCTCATCTGAGTGTTTTATAAAAAGTTATAAATCTCCTTATACAACATCATGCAGCACCTGCACTGCCCACACGTCACCTTCAAATCCCCAAATTCTTCTTTCCACCAATGAAACCCGCCTTCCCTCCACCCCGACTTCAACAAAGGAGAAAATGCACACACACACACACACGCCAACACACATACATGTGCGCGCTCTCTCTAAACACACACACACACACACATGCACATACATCCCTAAGCAGCTGCGTCATTATAAAACTCTTTTGAACTTCACACTGGAAGTCAAAAGCCACATGTGTCGGTACAAGACAGATGTACTGCAGCTGCCTCTCGGCTCCAGTTTCATCTGTGATACAAGGCTCGCTCCCCTCACTACCACCCCCACTGACGACCTAAGCCTGGAGCCCCTCCTCCTCCTCTTCCTCCTCCTCCTCCTCCTCTCATCCTCCTCCTCCTCCTCCTCCTCCTCCTCCTCCTCCTCCTCCTCCCATCACGCACTGACAACATCCGCACCTTTGAAGTCTCATCACTAAATCAGATCGTTGCTCAAAGATGTACAGGCCGAACTGAGTCCATCTTGGTAGAGAGGTTCTCAAATGGGGGGGGGGGATTAACCTCACCTATTTAAATTGTGAGCAGATAATCTACTTTCAATCATTTTTAATGTTCAATAACCAGATCTATGTATTTTTCTTGCAGGTTCATCAAAAAGCATCCCCTCCCCCCAACAAAATGTATTACAACACATTGCTTTTAAAATATTTATTGTCAGTTCAAAATTGATGGGCTTGGCAGAGCGTGTGTGTGTGTGTGTGGTACCTGTCAAACAAGGTTGTGTGTGTGTGAACTTGAAACCTGCAGTGAACTACCTTCACCGTTAGGGGTCAGTATTGAGCTCTTCCAGCCCATCTCGTATCACTTCCCTCTGCACACTGTTCACACTGTGCATAGTTTGAATAGATGTGGTGTAAACCTGTGTCAGGACTAGGCTTTTTGTTTTCTTTGTTTCTATATTTAAAAGAAAAATATCATGACACTTTTCATGATATTTATCGATATCGACTGATACGAAAATGTGTATCTAGATATAATTTATGTCCGTATCGCCGAGGATCAGTTGTGGCTTTAGTTGTCGTTTGCTGACATTTCTGTTCCACATCTACAAGTGGAACTGTGAGAAGCAGAAGAAAATATAATCTTCCAGTTTCATAATAACCAAGATTTTTTAAAGTACTTTTGATAAGTTTTGAGTCGTGGAAAAATTATTTTCTGTGGCCCTTTCATTCTCAAAACTTAAATCATGACCCTACCCAGGTGGTGATCTTGTTGTTTCTGGTCCGTTCTATTGTTCTGTCTCGTTTGGGTCTGCTGTGTCAGAAGTTCAAATAGCTCAGGTCCACACTGCACCGGACAAGAATTTAGGTTTTCACTGCCGAGCCAAACGCCTGCACCTCAAGCCACATATTTACATTTGACCAATTTCACCCAAAGACAACACATCCCTGTGCTTTGGTTTCCAATGGACCTCTTCAGCTAAGAATGAGAAAAGTATCATCCGAACATCTTGAAGTGGTCTTGACAATCTGTGTCGGGCTTTGCAGTGGAAAAAGTTTCTGATGAGGAGGAAGACAATCTTGGCTTCTCGCTGTCAGATTGACAGTCTCCTGTAATCCTCCCTCACTATCCGTCCCCCATCGTGATGAGCAGTGATTGCTCGCCTGCCGGGTTGTTTTAGATCTCGTGTGTAATCTGCAGTGCTCACAGCGTCTGGAAGCACTTCAGCAGACACACAGGTCTAGTGTTCGAACCGGCGACTGACACAGGCTCTCAAGAGACACTGCACAACCCATTAAGACAGACAGGTTTCTTTTCTCCTTCTTGGCACAACTGTCCGGTCTAAATTAGACACGACTGGGCTTGTGCTCGTAGCGGATTAAGCCCCAGTTACTATATACGGCGTTTTGACCGTGTACAGTGACGACAGGAATCGTAAAAACAAGCCAAATAATAATAAAAAGTCAAATAACCCGACCACAGATACAATAAACCCCGCTCTGAGCTGATAACGTACAGTCTGGTCCAAGCATCTCAATGCTGTGAAGTAGCTACTGTAGCCCTAATGTTTGACATGATGTAAACACAGAAAGTATATATCTTACAATAGAATAACAGCGAAGAAAGTGAACACCAATATGCCCCCACAATGCAATTTAGTAAAACAAACAAACAAATGAAGGTTATTGTACATATTTACAATAGGAGCCCTTTTTTTTTGTCTCACGCTCGTCAGCCACTGCAGTGACTCTTGGGAATATGGTAAGAAATACACAAAACAAGCAGACAAGCATTCAGACCACATTAGCACACTCGCTGTTCTCCTTTCTTCAAACTCAATTGTTCCCAAATGTGAGGAATACATTTTATTTTTCACATTCCAAAACATGTTCATAAAGTTTTTCCTCCCTGCGCAGTCACGTTCCTGTTAATTGGACACCCTGTGGGGTGGGGGGGGGGGGGGGGGGGGGGGGGGTCTTACACAAGGTGGCAAAGCTCCAAGTACGCACAGTGGTGAGTGTTTCACAGAGCAGGACTGACATCAACTGTTGGAGGACAGACAATGAATGTGTTTACATACACAAAATGCACTCTTGATATTACTGGGCAGACTCAAATATTTATTTTAGGTGCTGGCTTTTGTAAAACGCCACATCTTGTTTACAATGACAGGAATAAAGTTGAGTATGGCAGCTGAACTGAGCTGATATTAATGGGATACCTGCCCATGTAAACATCTGACTTCCATGGGTTCAGTCGTCTCCTTTTTCCCGGTACTACGAAGGATATTCAAAACTCAAGTCTCTGGACTCTACTCTGTTTTGGAAAGATTAACCAAGGGGCCAGTGATTTGTAAATGTTGTTTCCTGGTGTAATGGTTACAAGTGTAAGCTGATGAACTCTTTAATGACCACACGTCAAATTCAATAGCAAAAGGGAATTCAGAGTTTTCAGGTTTGACTGGGTAAAATCAAACTGAGGAGAAGAATGAGCACTTGAACCTACATCAGTGTGATAGGAACTACCCAAAATGACAGAAACCATCTTTGAGAAAAATGAAATTTGACGTATACCTTGACATTTTAGTTTGTTCCATGTCCCAACCACTAATGGATGTTTATATCTTTGAGCTGTAATTATTTCGTTGTTTTTTAGCGCAAAACCTTGCAAACAAGTAGAAAAACATCTTGTGCAGACATTATGCTGAAAACTGAGAAAACCACTAAGTACATACGACAGTTTGTACTTGTGAGTTTTTTTTTCTGGTTGCAAAAATAATACTTTAAAGTTAGCTAGTAAAGTAACTAGCTTACTACTAACTAGCGTTTGCCCAACACTTGTATTCAGTAAACAAAGAACAGACACATCAACTGTCAGATTCTGTTCACAAACATCTGATTCTTGAGCCAAAATGTTAATCTTTCTAAAAAAATGTCTGTACAGTGCAAGGGGGGGGGGGGGGGTTATTCAGCTAATTCTGGGCTGATCACAGTTTAACGCTTATGAATGTGGTTTGCTTAATATTGCATGTTCACATACAAATGACACATTTCATTTGAATTGGTCCAAATCGCCGTAGTTGTTCCTTTAGGATTTTTGAGTGTGCTCCTCTTTAGTGCACTGCCACTGCCTGCGTGCTACTGTGTGTATCAGGGGACTTGGATGTTGTATATTTTAGTGGAAACATGGACGTACTTCCAGTGGCGAGCCGGTCATCTCATCTCTTTAACAAATATATTCACCGTTCTTTACCGAGACATTTTCAGTCACTTCAGGGGAAAACAACACGTACAAACAGGTAACATGTCAAACATAGGGAGGAGAAAGTGCAAATATTTTGGCGCCGCTTCATTTTCTTTTCTTGTTTTTTCTGTTCTTTTTGTGTTTAACTCAGGAACTTCGTAATTTTTCTGCTCCATCTTTCTCTTTCCTGTCAGCAAGCGTACAGATGCCTTCCCTCTGTGCCCTGTGCTCTCATCTCAGCTTCTAGATCCTTCTCTTCTCACACCAGACGACCTACTGGGAACAGAAAGAGAAGAGGAAAGAAACAGAAAAGTTATGGTACGCAGGCAAAAGTAGATCTGAATGGACTCACACACACATTAAATAATGGATGTAACATTCATTATGCATAGTTTAAGAAATATGCTTTTCTTAAAACTAGCTGGTGTAAGTAAAGTTGTTTGATAAAGTCAATAAATACTGAGCACAGCAACATGGATGTGAAGCTAAAGATAAAAGTCCCTGGTCACTAACTAAAGAGAATTTTTACACCACCAAGCGATTCATGTGTACCATCACACGTGCATGACACTATGTCGCAACAAAGCTACAACTCAACGGCTTTCTGAAGGTTGTGTGTTGCGTTGACCAATCCACCAGTGGGTGAGAGAGGCAGGCAGAGGGGGAGAAGGAGAGAGAGAGAGATGGGTGAAGAGCTTAGATTGCTTACAGATGGTTATGAGAGACGGGAGCAGAGGTCCTCCTGAGTGCAGTGAGAGTCCAGGCTGTGTGTCAGTGTGTGTGTGTGTGACTTTGTATTAACCTCTGTATTTGTTGCAGTGCATGACGAGCACGGTCTGTGCACGCTCGTCATGTGGAAATGTGTTCGTGTGCATATGTGCATAGTATCTCTGTCTGCGTGTCCCATGGTCTCAAGGTTGTGTATGTGCAGTGCGTGCATATGTGTGTGTGTCAGTGTGTGTGTGTGTGTGTGTCTCATGGGGGTGGGGATATGCAGGTGCGGTCTGTGTCGGTGCTGGTTATGTTGGCCATGAAATAGAAGTCCAGCTGATTTCACTACACTCGCTCGGAGCTTCTGTTGTCGGGGGCGAAGCGTTTACTGCCGGAGTCAAGTATTCTGTTCCAACTTTAAAGCATCACGATCTCTCCACGCTTCCATAAATCCACATGAGTGCGTCTCTCGGTGAACGTTTTCACCTTTTACTTTAAGTGTGTAAGATAAAGATGAGAATAAAATATTATGGCCACCTATTTGTACAGTGACTGGCTGGGTCCAGGGGACTACTGTTTTCAAATAAAAGCTAGTTTTGCTCGTGTATATATCTGTCACAATATAACCCGTATATAAAGGTTTCACATTATCTATGTAAGTCCATAAAATCCTAAAAAAACGCCCTAGTTACAGCCACATCTGTTCGGCATGCAGTGCATCAACATGTTGTGTATCTGGCTGGAGTATAACTCGACACACGAGGGCATTAAATAAACCCTCTTGAGTGTCTGAAATTGGAAGCATTTCCCTGCAGGGAACTTGAGAATGCTCAACAAACCTGATGGTAATTTGTCCATTTGACATATTTCATGCACAAGTTGAAGTTCTGGTTTGATCGTGGATGACATTACAATCTCTTGTGACCACAACAAATACGACAAATTTCATGGTGGTGTTTAGATCTTTAGATGTCATGCTCTGCACAATACTGTTAGACAGACCGACCAACATCATCAGACCTGGCAACCAGCTGTCCAAACAACTAACATTATTTCATATATCATATTTCAACTTGTTGTTTCACTGCAGTTTGGCTTCACTGTGTTGATTTTCAAATAGAAGATCAGATCTGTATCAAAGACATAAGGAATACTCAACCGATTTTATTGTAAAGTTGGTGGAATCGCACTCTGCACTCTGAGTGCTGTTCGACTTGTAGTCCTTTGTTTATTCAGAGTGATTTAGTCTGCTGTAACCCTGGCAGCAGCAGTTCCCTGTCCTACCTGTTGAAGCGGAGGCTACTGGAAGTCATACTGCTCCTCTGTTTAGCTGCTAAGCAGATAAATGTCTCTGTTGTAAGGAGCTGAGCAACAGCAGTGCTGATGAATCGTCTTAGCAATTACCAGGCTCCAGAGCAGCGAATGGTCCTGTCCCTCCTCCGCTCCGAGTCACAGAGGACACTGTCTGTGCCATTAGCAACACAAAGCTCCCCTGCCTCTCCCCGGACACCTTGGCCCCGCTTGGGATAAAGAGCTGAAAGCAGATCCCGTCTGGAAGTGAACCGCCTTGCCTCACCTGGGACCAGCCAATAAAGACGCTTTGGCTCAGGAGCTGGGAATCGTGGTATGACTGTACATGGTGGCAACTCGGTGAAGAGGACCTGGCCAACATACACAGACTTGAGCTCCATATGAGCACTTATCTAACTGTCAGCGTCTTCTGCGTTGACCTCTGATACCTTCAACTGTTCTGTGTGTCGACCTGACGTCTCAATCATTGAAACAAA
The DNA here is from genome assembly GCA_006182925.3 of Reinhardtius hippoglossoides. Taxonomy (NCBI): domain Eukaryota; kingdom Metazoa; phylum Chordata; class Actinopteri; order Pleuronectiformes; family Pleuronectidae; genus Reinhardtius; species Reinhardtius hippoglossoides. Next base: position 3,203,362 of record CM031679.1, read on the forward strand.
AGTGGTGCGGAGGAAAAGCTGTTGGCTCTGAGTGGTCCTGCGTATCCCTGGTGCCAGGCCTGCCTCATAATACCCTCCTTTCATTCCTGCCTAATGACGGACACATGAGTGAGGAAGAGGAGGGAGCAGGAAAGGAGACAGCGAGAGGAGTTTGACATAAAACAGCAGACGGGACACAAAAAGTCCTGATGAAATACACACAGGTCTTTTTCTTCTCAGAGCACTCGTCCATGGAACAGGTAAAGTTAGTAAAGTGAAATGACGGGAATATTCCTCATATTTCATCAAAGTACTTAAACTCCGTGATTGTTGGATGGATATTTATGCGTGTATATGTATAATTACTACTCAGTTTTTTTTTTATCTATAAACACGTCATATATTTAATTAGTAAGGCCTTGCTTTCTTATTTGCTGAATTATTTAACAGCCTCAGTTGAAGTCAAACTGTGACTCTCCATTAATGACATTTCCTCACGTTCGGTGCGTTATTGTGCGTGCGAGCATCCATACGTGATCCTCCCCATGTGTTTGCACTTATTCAAACACGTGTTTACATCTTTCTAAATATAATTAGGACTCATTGAAAGAACATCATGAACCCTGCTGACAAAGCTCATGGCAGGAAGTTTGACGGAGAAACCGTTTTTATCTTTGTCACCACAGAGCTGGAACCATCGGGACTCAACAGACCACGCCGTTCAGCCGTGACCTCATTCTGACGAGGGTTCAATCCTCGCCCTGGGCTTCTGTTACATATCTGCTCCTTAATGAGCTTTCCAGTCTGTTCAGAGGATGGTTGCCACCCTCCCCACAACTTCAAAACTCACACAAGGTATTCAGATGTTTTCCTGCGCTCCTGCCAATGTGTCGAGAGTGCAAGGCATCACACAGATGTGCTCCACGCAGCCCCACATGGTAACAATCCTTCTCCTAGATGTACATACTGTAAATTCTAAACATGTCCAACAACACTCCAGCGACGATCCAAAGCTGCGACAGAGCATGACTGGATTTAATGCCTGGCAACGGCAGCATGACTTAAGGAGATCCAGGCCATTAAGGACCAGCTAGGCATACCTGGACACAGTCTATCTAAGTCAAGGCAGAACGCTCCCATATGCTCTCACAGACCTATTCTGCTTTCTGTGTCTCTTTCATCAAAAACTCACTTCATCAACTACCATGTGCCCTAGTGGCAGCGTATAAAGCTGTCATGCCATTTTACTCAAGCTCTGACGCATGAAGGTGAGAGATTTGGTGTCTACAATAAAAAAAAATAAAAACTGGCCATGGCTCCTTCGCTGCTCCTCCAACACCGGAGCGGTTTATCCTGGCGCCCGTGCCCCGGGTCTAAGAGGACTGACGTTACACCCGCTGTAAGCCACTGTTCTCCAGGCCGGCCCGGCAGCGCCAGGGTAAACACATGACTTCAGTCCGTTGTGGCACTGAAAAAACCTAGTGACTAGTCAACAGCGTCAGTAATCGCTGAATAGGGCGAATCCTGATGGATTGAAATAGAAGATCAAGATGAGGAGACAGAGACAGACGAAAAGGTAGAAAGACATAAAATCGAAAAACCTTTTTGGATATTTTATGACTTGCTACGCTAATAACTTGTTCGTTCAAATTAAAGTAGCATTACGACAAAGATTTCACAAAAGTCAGAGAGCTCACACATATTATTCTGCACATATTACATGAAGCATCTATGTGGGACTGAAGGCTGCTTTGCCAACTAGGCTGAACTACTTCTACTAAAACTGACATATTTTGTCAAAGTGCAGTTAATGGAAAACACAGTAAGCAATAATTAACCACAGCACTCAAAGGCAGAGGCACAGTTAGTGAGGGTGTATTAGTTTGCCTTACTGAACAAATTTGTCCCTTGCCTTGTCCCTTGGCTGCCACTTGTTGTTGGGGTACCTGCAAAGGAGAAGAAGCATCGTCAGTATAATGGAGGCGGGTGTTTCATTTTTAATTCTACTTCCAATCTTACAAAATCCTACAAATCGGTGCAGCTGCCTCACAAAAATGATTTCTGACATATAAGTATTACGATGTAAGTTTCCTCTACCACCTGGTTTCTTGCCCCTAGTGGCTGGTAGCGATGGTCACTTCTCCAGCCACTGTTGTGTCTACTTAGTCATAGCGGGGCAGACTGGTTGGACTGGAGCTAATTGGTTGGCCAGAGGGTAAGAAACCACTTCCAGCAGCAAAGTGGAAAAGCAAAATGTAATATTTAATATTAACATTGTCGGCTCTATGTCTGAAGAATTTGTAGATAAACAGCTGTGTATGCTCGTCTTGGATATGTAACAATAGCTAAAAGATGTGTCTTTCCCCCGCAAATGTTATTTTACTCTCCAGAATTTAATCTTAACTGTATTATATGGGGATTGTAGCCGGCAGCAGTGAAAGTAATGATCTATATCAGAACCAGTCTGTAGACTCATGATGACTAGTTTCAGTTTTCTGCTCAGGATCCACAAAATACGTTAGTCTTGTCTAAATATTCATCAGTGAGCGGCGCAGTGCACTTATGTCCAGTGCCAACACATCTGTACGTCACATGAAGCACAGACACTTCATTGTTTTCTCTCACTGACTCTGACTGGATGGTTTTTATTTGAATTGTGACATGTTGAAAATATTAGGACACTGTAATATGGGAATAAATTGTTGTCTTTGAAACACGTGGAAAATGATCATCATGTTACAAACAAGCAGAGTTGCGTGTCTAACTAGGTGTTGAAGGAGTCACTGTATGCAGATTTCCCCAGCTGGTCTTAGGTTCATCGCAGGGTCACGACCTTACTCCACGACCCCCCCAACCCACTCTCAGACATCCTGTTCCCTTCAGCTCAGACTCCCCCAGCTTCCCTCTTCCTCTCTTACCCTCCTTGCTGACGCCCAGGCAGCCTTTCAGCTCTTGCAGGGAAATGGCCCTGTCCTTATTCAGGTCACAGTAGTCGATGAACTTGCGGGAACATTTCTTGGGTTTGGCTTTTTTCTTCAGGTACTTTTTGAAAGGTTTTAGTTCCTTCTTATTTACGTCATGGCTGCTGTTGTTATCCAGCTGGGCGAAGTACCAGTGCACCACCCGCTCCTCTAAAGTGTGACTGGGATCAGGCTCAACAAACCTGTAGAGGGTCGGAGGAACAGAGTGGAGAAAAGAACATGGATGTCACAAAACCCACAATCATTTAGATAAAGAGAAGGAGCAAAAATGTTGGTTTATTGATTGCTGATGAAATTAAACTACATCTGAGCAACAGATAACTTGCAATAGAATAAAATGTAAATTCTGCTTTGCTTTGCAGATGACATATTGACATGATACAGCTGTGAGGTATTTTGTTCACGTACAATGCTCCTTAGCCTGTTGTGTCAAATGACGCCACTTACCTCCCACCACCAGAGGGGGCTGGTGAGTTTATGGCTTGCACCATGTCTGTGGTGAGGGCATCTAACAAGCTCGTAATGAATTCCACTTTTTTCCCCTCCGGGCATCCTGGCACAAATCAAAGACAAAAATACACCAGAATTACCTTCCACAACTAATTTGAGTCATTACGCTACAGTGGAGCTGAAGTGCCTCTAAAGCCTCAGCACCAGTGAACCATTATGACAGATGTCAACAGAAAGCAGCTGTTGTGCGCTAACAGAAAACATGCAAACATAGTCCTGAGATTACTGGCGAACCAGGTGTGTATCTGTGAAATGTCTCATGTTCCCCATTATCATTCATTATTATGAATACATGTTGCACGGAGGTGGAAGACGTAGTTTGGCTGTTTTGGGGAGACTGGAGAAAAGCCGAGCTGTGGCACATGGCGAGAGGTGAAACAGAAGTGTTCGGTGATGAGAAGGCTTTGTTGAGCGCTGCAGACCTGTTAACTTTTATGACACAATTCTGAACACCTTGGGTAGCTCTTTTTAATTGACCAGATGTATGGTTTTAATGGCACAAAACCAGTGCAAATGTTTCCCTCCTAATTGTGTCTGTTAAAGGGAAACTTCAAAAGCAGCTGCATAGTAAACCAATCTTCTCATTCTGTCTTTTTTTTTTTTTTTTCTCAGTCTCTCCCAAGCTCTCTGAGTCGATTCCCTCCTCCCTCTGCGCTCGGTGTTCGTGGCCTCCTTGTCCTCGGCTCGGTTCCCTTCACTCCCTTTGTGCCGGCTCGGGTCGTCTGTGGGAGGTGGGCCGCTGCCCTGCCAGGTGAATCCAATTAGCAGTTCCTAACCCTAACAGGACAAGCCTGGAGAAGCACTGCCTTGCTGTGCCTTAATCCAAGTGTTAAATTGGGGGGTTATGAAGCACAGAGCGTTTTGCTGTTTGGAGCCTATAGGACCCAATGTGGTGCAGGACCACTGGCAGTGTCCAAAAGGAGCTGGGCCACTTCCAGGTGATCCTGTTAAATCTGATAACTTAAAAAACACATTGGAGCTACACCGAATAAAAAGAGGGTTGAGAACTAAGATGAATTTCCCCTTTATTTCTAAACTGAGATCCTCAAATCCTCGATCAGTAACTTATATTGCTAGTAACCCTTTAAAACACAGCAGTATTCACCTGCTTTGGTTTCATCTCATTTATCTTTATGGCCCTGAAAGGATTCCTCTAGAGTTGCTCATGTTCAGTTGCTCTAGGTTGTAAATGTATTCATGCAGGTATAACTTGTGTTTACGTTCCCCAGTGCTTTGTGAAATTAGTTTTTCCAGTAATTCTGGAACTTCCTATCTCTTGTTTTGGATTCAGGGCTTAAGTTGAGTTCATTAAACTTAACAAGGTCTTAAATAGTCTTAAATGTGACTTGTTGAATCCTGCAGAAACCACTTTCTATAGGTTTTGAACCAAAGAGAGTTCCTGAACTGACTGAACTAACAGATCCCAGCCTCCCGGGGGAAGCTCTTGTCTGCTGCTGCTGACAGAGGTGGCATTGTGGCATTTTGTGTACAATGAGATTGAACCTGTGGCTGCAAGCTGTTAACAAACTGCCCTCTCCAGCTCTCTCTTCTCACCCGGCCTTGATGTGACGGCAGTGAAATATTGTGCTTTGTTGTGGGGTTTCAGAACATCCTCTCACAGTACATAAAAATATCTCCACTCAGCAACCCGCTGCCTCACCGCCGCACCCCGCAACACTCACACCTTCCATAAAACACACCACACATCTGCTGCACAGTCAGGAGTCACGCTCGACTCTGTAAACTCACCAGATGGGGAATTAAATAAGAGTTACAATGCAACCTCAAATGATGGGGAAACAGAGGAGCACCAAAAGTAAGTGAGCAGTAACAAGGGCAGAGGAGTCAGAGCTGAGGTTATGACCTCCAGTTCAGAGGAGAGCCTCTCATCCTCGCTGCTGGAGAATCCAACACCACAAAGTGGGGTTTGGTCGATTGTTAATAAAGGGGGGGGGGGTAATGTATGTACTCGACCAAGTGCAAATACACACTGTCCAAGCCCCAAAGCTGCATTACAGGTGGAGGTAGTGATTCTAGTTCAATGGATCATTGACTGTTGAGGTGACTGCAGCCTTTGAGAAGATAATGTGTCTGGAGCCATCTGCACATTCAAGACCCGTCTACAGGCGTCTTGTATCGATCAATCAAGAGAGTCTGAAACACGAGGAACTCAGATGTGGACAGCCGGGTTCAGCCAACCTGCAGAGCTCATGTTTGAAAGAGGAGACGCCTGCCTTTGTTTACTAAAATCAAGAATTACCAAAAATCAAATATTTCATGCAAAAGCAGAACTCTTGACAGACATAGCAACAGTAACTAAGGCGTGTAGCGGTTACAGTTAATATCTGACTGGATTCAGTTTTATTTTTTCATATTTGTTAGTGAATATTCCATCCTCGTTGTTGGCTAAAAAATAAAGTTTGTTAAAAGACTATAAATGCAGTAATATTTCCAAACCTGCCAGTTCTCTGCCCTGGAAGGGATCTTCTGTGTCTGAGACCCGAGACCGTGCAGTGCTGTCACACTCTGGCTTCTGGTACCTGTTACACAGAGAGGAGAGACGGGACATGGCTGCATGAGACGGAAACAGCAGAGGAGGCTGGTGACAGAAGGAATAAACCCGTCGAACAATGTGTGAAAAATATGAAACATATGAAGCCTAAAACCAGGAGGTGGAGAAATACTGCATTGATTATCCCATCATGACTGTTTAAATGATAGCATGCAACCTGCTTAATCTCTCATGTGAAATCTACAACCTATTACGATTCCTCGTGAATCTGCACGTCAGCTGTCGATCTGCAAAGAATTATTAACCCTGATTAAGGGCTTAATTTGATGTGACGTGCACAAGGCTTTGTTTCAGGGCCATAACAAACTGTTCGGCATTAAGCATGGCATGACTCGTTCTCTCCTGGCTATTGTATCACTGCTTCTTGGAAAATGTAGCATGTGTGTCTCATTCGGCTTCTTTTTCCGCTTTTTTTTTTTACAAAGGAAAAGCAAGTTGTCATTTATTTTCTTCTCAGCCTGCAAGGCCACTCGTCGCTGTCCACAGGAGAGGAGTGGGATCTCGTTGCAGTAAATTCTGAAGAAATAATCGCGTCATTCAATAAATCTAAAGCAGGCTGCAGGTACATCCTCCGTGCATGTGATTTATATTAAGAAACTCTGGGCTGTCAATCGTCTTTTAATGAAACGCAACCTGTGATTCTGTATTCACAACCTTAAAGTGAAAAAACCTCATCCCGTCAAACATAAAACTCTTTCGTGGAGAGAGACTGATGATAGGAAGAAAACAGTTACATCCATTTACCGGCACAGTGTCACTGCAACACTTTCACTTAACGTTATTCATGTTCGAGAAGAAAATCTAAACAACCAAAACATGAGCAACGGGCATTTTTTATTGAACCTTTTGTCTGTGTTGCCTCATCTCGCTCCCTCTGACACACAGCTCTTACAAAAACCACTCTTTATGCCATTTCCCCGAAGGCGATATAAACAGCAGCAACTGCACTGGAAACAAACGTTGTACCAAACTCTGATTGTTTATGGCTGACTAAAAGATATTCCCATAAAGGCTTGATGGTGTTTTTTAACCAAATTAGCTGGTTAAAGCAGCTTGGATCCAATTCCTTCACCAGTTTAGACTCTTTGTTGTGGGGATGTCGGGTTGGTCTGTAAGTTTACTTTGGTCCAGACTGAAATACATCAGTTGTAGATGTAATGTCGTGAAATTTAGCAAAGACATTCGTGGTTCCCAAAGGATGATTCCTCATGACTTTGGTGTACAAATAGCCTTTCCTCTTGCAACACCATCACATTCACATATAAGGTTTTAGGGTCAAATGTCTCTTGGACAGGTTTTCATCAATTTTGGATTTTTTTTAATGTTCCCTCGCTGAATATTGAATTTAATGACTTAATGAGTTATTGATCTACAGTTCAGCGTTTCACTTGATCTTGCTGGACCTGATTCTGATCATTTAAAATTAGACATTTAATAAGAGTATCATAAGCAACCAACAGTGCTACTACATGAATAAACAGTACTGAGTTAAAGTACAGGTTCTTATGGTGATTTACCGGGTGGAGGTTCCAGGAATGGGCCGACCTGTGTCCACGAGGACGCACCAGCAGTAGCCCGTGGACTGGTGACACTGGACGGCTTTGTAAAGACCTCCGGCTCCACAGTCGGGGATGAAAATGGCCTCGCGAGGGTTCTGCCGATCCTCGTCCAGGGCGCTCTGTCTCTCCTGGTCACAAGAGGGAACCTTCTCTAAAACCATGAGAAACGCACTCAATACAGAGACGTGATGGGGAAACCAAACACACAGACTGCACACACACACACATTAAGCATCACATGTAGGACGTAACCACACCAAGCTGTAAAATACATCTCCTTCCTCACGTTGTATATTCTGAATCCTGAACCCACCATGATCTATCATCATTTGTTTTTTCAACAACACCTTGCTCCTCCACACTGTATTTACACTCACATCCATTTGGTCCATCGCTCACTCTTAACCCAAGTGCAACAGAGCTGTAAGCTGAGCTTGTTTCCATGGTGAGGAAGTGTGTGTTTCTGATTCATCCTTCGTTTTTTACATTCAAGTGAAGCACCAAGCTTCAATAACAGGGTCCCACTACCTGTCTGGGGAGTTTAGCACAGGGTGGTGAGATGCGGTGTTTTCACGTTGTGGAGGTGATTAGTGCCCCAGCAGTGCCAGTAGTCCCAGCTCACACACTTCCAGTAACCAAAGCGTAATTAGAACAATACGGCTCAGTCAATGTCGGGCTCAAAACACCAGCAGAAAGGGAAGCTTGTGAAATTCAATATGGAACTTCGCCTGCGTGACAAGTGTGGTTTTCACATTGTTTACAAAAAGCTGCACCAGTTTGGGTTTTTATTTTAGCAATAGGTTCGATGACTCAGTGACTGTAGCGACAATTGCAGGGAGAATCATCACCAGACTCTGCAGTTCCCCCCCGCTCAGAGAACTGTGTCCTTGTTGTGACTTGACGGGCGACAACTTTAGTTCAGCTTTGGTTCAGCGTCATCAGCCTTGTTTCCAGACGCAGAAAGCAGCTGTTTCTAGGCAACTTCGCCACAACAGAAAAATAGCAGATGGACTAAGTTAGCGACTCGCTGTTAAAGCAAGGAAAAGATTTAGCAGCTAAAGAGACTAGAGCTCCACGGATTTAGAGGTTGGGCAATAATTGGCTAATGACATGTCACAGACAAATCGTAATCAGCGGTTATGTTTGCTCATATGAAAACTTCTTCTTTTACAGAGTAATACATATTCTCAGGAACTGATGAGAGCAAAGCTTAAAAAAGCTTAAGGGAGAATGAATATTGGATTTTTACTCACAACACAAAAACGTTAGCTGGCACATTCACCATGAAGGTGTTTTGAGGTGGTAAGATATCTGCACAACAGATTCCAAGTTCTATGCCACAACTGCAGCTGAAACTATGAGGACAGTAAAAACATCGCGGACCATAGCACAAGCATGTTGCGTGCTGCATATAACACTGCACGCACCCATTTGGAGATCTCCTCTGTTATTAGAGTAAAAGTGGTTTAAATTAAAACTTGTTTTAAACTATGGTGTATAAAATGTGGTTCATTGTTAAACTGTGGCGGGACAATTGATACCATGGCGTCTGGATGATTAATGTGAAATACCACAATTTAAAGCGACTGGATTAACTAACACGGAACAAAAGGAGTAAATCTGAATCTTATTGTGCGTTTGTCAAATTCAACGCACAACTTCACCCTTGACAACGCAGATATTACCAATACCAGCTCACAGCTCTTTAGCACAATGCTAATTCATTACATAATCGATGATACTAATTTGAGCTTTTCTGCAGTGGCCTGGCTTGGGGGGGGGGATGTCTGGTGTGAGGGGGGGGGGGTGTTCATGTTTCCCGAGAACGGCTGCCAACACAAAACTAAATGTGTCCCTGCACCAGTGAACTGTTTCTTCTGCAAAGACTCACACTCAAGGGTTCGTAGTGCTGTGCCACGGCTCGGGTCCCTGCCAAGGTTTCTTCACATCCAAATTATTTAGCACTGTTTATTATACAGAGGTTATGCTGGCGCCAGCAGCTCGGATTCAATAAAGAAAATTGTTTTTATACATACAAATGGAAAAAGGCTGGACGCTTGCAATGTAATCCTCTGTTTTGTGTGGACTTGAAATTCAATCTAAAAACGCTGCATTTCTGCTCTATTTACTTCTTTGTTTTTGTTTCTTTGTCTATTTTATTTCTCCTCCTCTGGTATGAACTGAACGAGGAGAAACACAAACCGTCAGGAAACAAATATTGACCTGGAAGAGGAGAACGCCACACGAGTGCATGCCGATAACGGACAGAACACAACAGGCCTGCACAGCTTTCGACCTTTTCTTCTGGCCCTTGTCTCCGAGGTTCTGAGCCCAGTGAAACCATTTTAAATAACTTTCCACTTTCATTTCTCTTCCTCCTTTTCTTCCGTACAACCTCTTTCACTCCCTCCCACCTCCAGAAGCCTCTCATTCCTCCACTCCTTTCTTTTCTCTCTCTCTCCCTCTCTCTCCCTCCATCCTATTACCTCCCTCCCTGCACCTACATCCCCCCCCCCCCACCACCCCACCCACCCAGCGCTCTCTCCTCCTCGCTTCACTCCAATGGTTTTCAGCTGTGGACTAATCACTGCAATATTGTCTCTAGTGAGCCTTCTCTGCGGTTGAAATAGCGGAAATGTCGGTAATAGAGGAACTCTGTACGGAGCTATTTAGGTGCATGTGTTTGTCTTTATGATGGAGGGGTCACTCATAAAGACAATATGTTAATATGTAAACCACACCACCAGCACAAGTGCAGGGTCCCTTCAACTGTACATAAAAATAGGATTAAACCAAAAATCCTCTTTTAAAACTCCTGATTTTAAGTTGACATGAGCGCGTTGTGTTCCTTCAACATTTAGTTTCTCTGTCTCTTTCTAGTATAAGTAAAACAAACAGAAGTCTTGCATTTAAACATTTACCTTAAACTGTTGTGACTGATGTTTGTTAAACTCGTGGTTATGAACCAACAGAAAATCATCACCTGATTCCTCAGCTTTACGAAGTTATGCTACAAGTTCCAACTTATTGTTTCTTTTTCCGACCGCTTCGTAACCCAGAAGTGGCCTAAAAAAATTCAGTAGTTGCAGAAAAGCATATTGTAAATGTAATATGATAAACTTTTATTTATCTATAAAATATGTTCCGTGTTTTAAACAGTCCAAAACTGAACGATTGAGCTTAATATCATTTAAAGTGAAGCATCAGATTCTTAAATTTCAGGAGCTGGAGCCGGGATGTTTCACCGATAACTATTCCTTGTACATGTTCATGCACGTATGTTCACACAGTTACAGAAACTGACGTATAGTTATGATGTGCACATCCGAAACACACCGACACATCACTCATGTCTCAAACATGATGCCGCCCCCCCCCCCCGCCCCCCTGTTTCTGCTCGGCCTTGTCGTTGTCCTTTGAGGACACCAGATGCTAATTGGAAACAGGAAGCTGGTGTTTCCACAGAAGTTTCAAAGAGCTGTCACAGTGAATCTCTCTCAGCTACAGTACTGTACTCAATGCTGCCGTGACCACAGTTTCCCCAGCCACATCCCCATCACTCCCAAAAACCACTGCTGCATTACAATCAACTGATTGTGTGATCTGATGTGTGGGAGTGGAGCCTGTAAGTAAGACAGCATGAGGTGAATGTGAAACACTGAAAGACAGAGAGGCCGGTTTGAATCCTGAGCTAATACGCACACAACAGAAGGAGGTATTCACATTTATATATTCTCAATATTAATTAACATGAAGTGATCGAGGGGTCAAATCAAAAGAGACTGTTCAAAGCCGCAGGTAAAGGGGAAATGACCAAAATGAAACGTCCCCTTACTTTGAATGAAACGGGGGATTTCTCTGGGTTTGAACATTTTGGATCATCTAAGTACACAAGTCAACAAATGCATAACAGGTCTAGTTGTTTGTAGAGACTTTACATTTTATATATGTATTTACTCTGCCGTAATAAATGAAAACATACATTCAAAGGACAATTATTGCTGTGATCCATATTTTGTGACATAAATTCTGAACTAAAAAATCTATTTAAACTGATTTGAGCATCTAATAATCTAAAAGAGTAATGAGACTTAATCGTGGGGAATTGAAAAGATCTCATAAATTAAAAATGCATAATTTTGAAACTATTAAATAAAGCTAAATCACACACGTAACCACAACCACATCCACTCCCTTGAAGACTTGTTGCAACAGCATCAAACGTGTGTGGCTGCCCGGAGGGGTAGTGGACATGTCGGGGCATAATTGAAAAGGAGACAGAGAAAGCTAAACAAATTTCACCGGGGGAAGAAAGTTCAGAAACATAATCCTGGCAGCGCAGGGCAGTGCTCAAACTCCAAATGTTTTACATTGGTGGCTTCAACACTGAGTCACACCGGAGACTATTCATGTAAACCTTCCTGTATTTGGGGTTCAAGCTTCTGCTCTGGGTGATAATCACAGTGGTGACATTTAAAAGAGACGTATTCTGCTTTTTAAATGTTTGTTTCCACTAGTGTGTTATAAGTGTTAATGTTCTGGACCCATCTAGGCTGATTACATGGATATCAGGAGAAGGAGGGGTTTGGTTTCTCTCACCTTGCTTCCTGGAACTGGAGCTGTTCTGCTTAACCAGCTGTTTTATCCACAGGGTTGGAGCAGTTATCTCTGCAGCGATAGAGGGTCAGAGGTCAGAGGTCAACACCTTGTCACACTTTAGAAATCATCTCACCTCTGTTAACTTTACTAAACCTCATCACCTGTTGCTGCATATTTCAAACACAACTTGCACAGCCAAACACATAATATCCATATGGCATCTACATTTTTCCATTTGGTGTAACGGTGTATTCTTAAGAAAGTGCAGACGTACCATCACCCTCAGGGGGGACGTGGGTCTCCATGGTGGGTGTGGGCTTGGAGCCATCATCTGGGTTGAGGGTGAGAAAGAAATGGAAAGAAACTACCATTATTGAGGTTAATACAATCTACTCTCCAGAACTGTTGAATGGTTGGGATTTGCACATGGCCCGGCCAAGACAGATAGAAAGACAGACAGAAGGACAGATGGAAAACACAAAGAGGACGACCACCCATCTCTCTCTCTCTCTCTCTCTCTCCTCTCTCTCTCTCTCTCTCTCTCTCTCTCTCTCTCTCTCTCTCTCTCTCTCTCTCTCGCTCTCACACTCACACACACACATCAACAAATCAGCCTCTCACAATGACATTCTTCCTCTCGTGATCATCCCACACAGTTCACACACTGCACCACGATCATCCTGCAAACAGCAGCACACAAACACGTACACACACTCACACGAGAACACCATGCTCCTATCAGGACCTGCATGTTTGTAGTGCAGGTGAATGAAGCCTACAATTGCCTGTCATGATAAGACAACTGGACGTTGGTCCGGTCGGTCGCCGACACGGTGGTGCAGTGGTTCACACGGCAGAGTTTCAAACCTGGGTTTCAGGCCTGTGTGGAGTTTGCACATTGTCCCCGTGGCTGTTCTCTCTTGTGCTCCGGCTTCCTCCAAAGTCCAAGGACGTGCAGTTTAGGATAATTGATGACTAAATTGAATGTGTATTTGTTTTTATTTAGTTCTTCATCTCTGTATGTGAGTTCTCAAAGGAGGATAAGCTGTGTAGATGGTGAATGGATGTATGGTACTGGTCCAGGGTATGATCTCATTAAATAGGCAGACTGGACCAGACTGGACCATTTTTCTAACGCCATCGCCACATCCATCGCGTCTTCTACATATCTCAAAAGGTCCAGATTTTACAGAAGGCTGTTGAGTAATAAAGAACTATTTCATAAATTATTATTATCACATCAACCTGGAGAATAGAACCAAGGTCCTGCTGAGCGATGGATAGACACTAATCAGTCGTGTATGATGCTGTGGAGTTGAGCTACCTAGAATACTCACCCGTTGGCAGTTTTGTCGCATCTGGAAAATCCCTTTGGAAAATAATTAAATCAAAAGCAAACCACAGGGGAAAAAGAAACTTTGATTGGGGTCATTTTCTACAATATCAGTCCTGAAATGAGATGATGTGTCAGTGTGTTGAAACACCCGAGGCCGAACTGACCTGAGCTGGTCAAACTGTAAACAGAATACAACGGTTACTGCGCTGGTCTCAGCCGAGTGCAGACCTGCGTCAAGCACTGGTCAGAAATAGCAGTGTGTCCTGCAGACATGCTACAACTCAGAACTTACGGTGTTTCTCAAATACTGATTGATCCAGGTGTGGACTGTGAGGGGGGGGAAAAACAGTGGATGTAAGCATCGTGAGCAAACCCGGCCTCAACCCCCCCACCACCACACCCCTCCCCTACTGCTTCACATCCCCTTAGAATTACAGCTGGAATCTCTGTCGTGTGTCTTTCTGCTCTGCACCAGTCAAATATGCACACATCTGGTGGAATTCTGCGGCTCATGCTCTGTCCGTCTCACACAATCCAAAACACATTCACACACATGCGCACAGAACGTCCGGCAGATCTCAGCTCACCTTTTCTACCAGAGTTCGGTGGCCCGGGTGGTTTATCTGTTACCGACCCTGTGGAGAAGAAAGAAATACACAACACGTACAACACAAAGATCTGTATTACCATTATGGATCCATCGAACAAATGGTTTTAATATTTACGGAAAATAAATCATTTTGTAAAAACCATCTGATCATTTAGAATTTAATTCCATTGCTCCAACTGAACATAGGAAATTACACCAATAGAAACACCCCACCCCCCCCCGCCCACTGATGACGTCTTGACTCAGTTAGAGTTGGATGCTGAGTTTGACCAACACATTCTGTTAGTACTTCATTCACTGAAACATTTGGCTTGTTGTATTATCTTAGTGCTGACTGCTGCAGTTTGTAATTCACACAATGTGCTCCACATTTCCAAATGTCATTCTCGTTTGGTGCATGCAAATGTTTGAGGGTCGTGCATGGATGCATGGAGGGTAAGAGCAAAACTAGACCGTGCAGTACGGGGATACAACTTTAATGACGGCAACTGGAAGGAGATTTACTACCTGACAATCCACTTGTCGCAGCATGAGTTCCCATAAATTCATGGAAGTTTCCTGCAAATGTATGTGAGATGATTGATTTGGGTCATAGTGTACAGGTTGTGGTCAGAGGGAAGGGGTTGTAAGGAAAGAGGAGTTGAGTGTGTTGGACAGTTGCAGCTATGGATCAGGTTGATTGTGCCCAGATTCTGGTTCCAGTGTCTTACACACCTTTGCAAGAAACAATGAAGATATCGGATCTTATGCAGGACAGAACGGAGATTGGATTTCTCCTCAAACATGTTCCAAGCTTATGTTTTACTATTTTAAATCCTGGATTGTTTGCGTTCACTCTTCTTTGCCTTTGTTGACAATCAGTGGAATAGTGTGAGACCATCATCTGTCATGTGCACTTGTGTCTTTGTTTAACGGTAAAAAGTCACTGTCCCTTTAGTAACAAAGGGTGCATGTAATTATATCAACAAGATTTCACCAGTACTTACTTCCTGAAAACTACGATATGAATATTCCTGTGTATCTTTCTGTGCTGAGGGCCTTGTATGAGATTTGATAATATATATTTCTTTAAGATTGAGAAGATTCTAGAGCACGTTATCGACAGAGAGAAATGAAAACAACTAAACGTGTTGTTAACTTTTGCTATAACTTGTGGAATTAAGAATAACTTGAACACTGTGTCTCAGTACTTTTTTCTAAATAGGAAAACCAATGCGATTCCCCTTGAATGAATGGACACGCTCCACGTAAGAACTTTCCTAATTCTGCTGATTAGTGGCACAAGTGCGGGAGAGGGGGAGCGGGAGATTGAGGCAGAGCGAAAGATAAAGACGGAGACACAGAGAACAGGAAGCCTCTGGCCTGGTCTGCTGAGCAGCTTCAGACGGGCATGCGACCACTCTCACCGCACTCCCCGCACAAATTTGCACCATATGCTCTGGTGACTGTGCAATCCCATTCTGGCAAACACCCCTGTGTATTATCTTCTGAGGGAAAATGATGGTGATTATCATAAAGTGTTCCCATCCAAGAAGAGAGTGCAGAGGCCCTCGCTCTCCTCCGGCCTGCTGAGAGCACTTAAACAAGTGGAGGGGGGTGGAGGCCGGAGCGGGGGTGGGGGGGCTAAGAGGCCCCTGGATGTATGGCCATTAGCCGTCTCGTTGACCTTGCACCTGCTGTATTACACATGACATGTATTACACATGTGCCCGTAGTGTGGCGAGACAGACCCTCTCTAACTGCTGCGCTCGCTTGTGGGTTCGGCTCGAGGATCATTCTGAAGTCCTCGGATGTTCTGCTCGCGATACTAACACGACCCATCCATTCTCGAGCTCCGGCTCTGAGAGGGAACCGAAGCTACAACTGTTTCCAGTTGCTTTTGAATCGTGAAGTGACTGAGCGTGAATTGGCCCAAACCACAGGGACTTGGCTCTCAGGGCACTCTTGGCTCCGCGATCCAACAAATGTAGCCACCATTGAATTTTTACGTGCTTGTTTTGCTGCTTCTCAACCCTAATAAAGAATTGTGAGGAAACATCCTACTCCACTGCCATTGTTTCAGTCCCACAGCTCGTTCAACGCTATTCTGAAAGGAAGCTGTTCTGGTTGCACAAATAACTCTGAGGAAAGTTGTGCAGCCTCGAATGGGATAAACTTTGAAAGTCTCAGGACATTTCACCCCCCCCCCCGCCAGTACCTGAACACACTGGGGTCCTGTTTTGCACAGAGGAGCCACTCACTGGTTTCCCGTC
The DNA here is from genome assembly GCA_006182925.3 of Reinhardtius hippoglossoides. Taxonomy (NCBI): domain Eukaryota; kingdom Metazoa; phylum Chordata; class Actinopteri; order Pleuronectiformes; family Pleuronectidae; genus Reinhardtius; species Reinhardtius hippoglossoides. The sequence goes on from CM031679.1 coordinate 3,219,760, forward strand.
ACTGGTGACACACCAGCAGTAACCTGTCAGAGTGTGGCACTGGACCTGCAGAGGCAAGAAAGATGACAATAGCTTTGTATTAAACATGATTTGATTTGTAAAGCTGGTTGTGAATGCAGCACACAAGGAAGCGTCTGGTCTAAGTGAAGTTGTGATGTATGAATAAGGAGGATGTGGAGAAAAATTTAATTAAATAAATGTGTGGAGGTGCAGGGACAGACCTGGGCAAAGGTCCCATCCTCGTTGCATTCTGGGATAAACATGGACTCCTGAGGTCTCCTGGCCTGTTCCAAAGCCTGGCTCCTCTCAACACGACACTTGGACTGACCTGCATCTGTAACATACCGACAGGACAGTCTGTTCTCGAACACTGGATACGAACCTCGTGTGCTGAGGGTGTTGTTGTTTTTTTTTTACTCAAGACGTCTGTTCCTTGTCAACACCGCCCCAGTTCAACCGCAATTTACTACTGTTGGCCACTGGCTCCGTGTGACGTTTGCATGTTTCGCCTAAGGGCACGTTTTGTTAATTAAGGGAGGAAAGAGAATGATTCATCTACGTTCTCCACTGTTTTATTATTTTGAAACATTTTCAACCCTCAGGCTTCTGTTGCCATTTTCTTCCCTGATAACAATGAGCCATCAAAGGGATGCTTATAATACAGGGTTTCAATAATCTGAATTCTAAAGCCTTGAAGAATCTTTAATATGTTGAAATATCCCTACTCAGTTTGTTTTGTCTCTCTATGTTTAGTTAGTTGTTATAACGGCATGTACTTTGTGAGATAACATAATATTGTGGGTTATTCTCTTCCAAATTACCGTGTCTTCAATTATGGAGAAGTGTGAGTCATTCTGGGAATCTGATAATCCCAAAAAGGTCTTAAAAGGCTTAGTGACTTAATGAAACACGCAGAAACCCTGTTATAGTAAACTGCCCCCCCCCCCCCGTTACCACAAACAGCCACAGGGATTGTTGCTCGTGATTCTGCAAATCAAACCTCTCCATGCATTGAGAATTAAAAACCTTCCACGCTGCACATACATCGAGCACAGACAAGTCAGAGACCTTTTATTACACTATTGCAAAAATGCTAAAACAACACATTCCCTGACAAACTACACACACCGCCGCTGACCAGTGCCAGAGCGGCGCTGTAAGCCGCACATTGTTAGCGCCGGGGAGCGCGCCATGGAATCGACTTGATTGATACTTTTGAAATGTCAGTGGAAACTGAGCTTGTGTTCCTGCAGCTCTGATGAGCCAGACCCGCTCTCACGGGGACACAGACAGGAAGTGGCTGAAAGGTCACCCAATGAAGTGGGCTCCACAGCAGCTGGTCACTGGTTCAAAACCCCATCAGCCACTGCAGTTTTTATTGCACTCAGAGCTCCTGTGGAGTCGAGCTTCACGTCTAGTGCACACACATTCGCACCAGGAACCGACCACGGAAACCGCAGGCCTCCAGATTTGGCAAAGCTTTACCCTTGACAAATAAAAAAGTCATTTCTGGACCTGAGAGGAGACAGACATGTTGTCTCCTTCAGAGTAAAAGACTGACAGAGCCAGAACTGGGTGATGATGTCAGCGAGGTGGACAGACACGGCCACATAAATTCATAAATGACTTCGACTGTGTGTATTCAGTCTTATTATAGAAACAAGGCTCATTACATATTGTCGTACTTGGTTCAGTCCAATGTTCTGTTGGAGATGCCAACTTCTTATTAAAATAAGATTTATAGAAATGTAAAAACAATTTTTTCCACAACAACAGGCTTTTCACAGTTTCTCCATCATGTCTCAGCTTGTGTGCGTGTGAGTTGGGACAAGGCAGCAACATGAGCTCGTCCAAAGGGTTTATTCTGTCTCTTAACAAGGTTATGTTTTCATCCCTGTCCGTTGGTATGTTGTTGTTTTTTTTGTCAGCAGGATTCTGCACAAACGTCTGAACAGATTTTAATGAAACCTGCAGGAAGGATGGGACGTGAGCCAAGAAAGAACTCGTCAAATTCTGGCGCAGCTCTGGACGAAAGAGGCCGATCAAGGAATATCTTCATAAAACAGAGTGAGAGAGCGTTTTGTGACATTTCATTTGAATGAGCTGATTCATGATGTGTGGATTTTCCCTGTGTTTTAAATTCCTGGTTGAATAATGGAAAGACGGGTTTGCATGTTTGCTGTCCCTGTAGTATCTGACTCCAGAGCAGTGAGGCCTCGCCAGGCGCTTTAGATGTAAACGATGACGGGTTTGTGAAGTGCCTCAATGAATAAAAGTGCTGCTTCATTACAAGAAGACAGGGCTACTGCACAACTTCCCCGGCTTTCCTTCCCTCGGTACAACACTAATATTATGAAACAAAACCATGTGCTACCAAACAGAGGGAACAGAACTCGGTCCAAAAATGGATTTGGTTGGGACGGCTGTTTTCCTAAAGGGCAGAGGGGCTGAGAAAAGGGGGAGAAATGCCGAGTTCCAACCTTGACTCTAGACCTATCAATCTCCTCTGCTGTTGAGTGGCCGGCATCCAGAGAGAAGTGTGTGATCCTGGTCTGTAAAAACTTACACGCCTACAGAGAGGCGGAAAACGAAAGACATCTTCTCGTTCAGTTCCACTTTTGCAAAACTTTTTCGTTTTTTGTCTGTGGCACAGTTTATGGTACAACGTCTCCAGGAGAAGATTCAATAATGATAAGGTATAAAATCATTTGAGTACATCTGAAGGTTCCTGGTTCTCACCTTTGACCTCAAGGTCGCTCCCCTCAGGCATGGAGGTCGTTGCTGGAGCCACCGGCAACTGGTCAACTTTCACCCAGTTTTTCCTGAAAGACAAGAAGACAAGTTGTTTGTTTAATCCAATATTAAAAATCACGAGTGATTTCAGACTGACAGGTGTTTGGGGGATCAACATAAAACATGAATTCCTGTCTAGATATTCTGTCAGATTGATTCTCCAGAATATTTGTTGTATCCCAAATAAATATCAATATTGAAATATAACATTTACCATATTATATCCACGTTGTTCACTTCTATTCGGAAACATCTTTTCCATTTATTTCAACACTTAGGAAAGTTTGAACACTAGGTTCTTGATTCAATCCCTCAAAATGAAACAGCTGTTTTGCAGTGATTCGTTTTGAGCACAGGCTTTGTAGAAACCCCTTATTGCTGCCTTCACAGAAACAGTTATCACACTGATGCATGTTAAAGTGATTTTCAGATAAGATTGGTTTTAATTTGTTATTTGATGGTTGCTACAGATTACAGAATCTGCAGCTCGACGTCGCTCAGCCTTTACCTCGACAGCGGCCGCGGTGGGCCAGTGTCAGTGTCTTATCTTTGCATCGCGCCCTCTGCAGCTCACAGCCGGTCTCGTAGCTCCGCCCGTCCGAGCCGCACACGGGCTTCCCCTGCGTCCGTGAGCAGATGACCCCACAGTGATTGTCTCGGTCCCCAATCAGCCACTGCAACCAGATACACGATAACACGTTAGCATAACAAACTCACCTCAGGTTTCTCATAAAACAACAGATACATCTTAATGAATTTATAAATTCTTTCTCGTTCCTTGAAACTGTGGTTTCTTCTTTCCTGTTGGCTCCTTCTCTTTCTCTCTCTCTTGTTCCCCTGTGGTTAAACAAAGGCTGCATTCAGCTGAATCTGAGATGATGCCAAACTAATGTACAAATGGACTCGTGGGTCATTTGTACAAATTTCTCATTTCTCTCTAAACATTTCTGCAATCCTCAAACACTTGTCACTTGCGGCCTTCCGTTGATCAGGCTACTGTAACGAGGGTGTGAGCTTTGCTGAAGTGAAACTCGGCCTCGGTGCCAATTTGTCTAATTGGTCTTTGGCTGAGGACGAGTTAAACGTTGATTAAGATTCCAAGGAGCCAAACCAAACTCAGAGTAACAGGAATCCTTCTCCCCCCCCCCCCCCCCCCCCCCCCCGCCCACATCTTAACTCGAGGTCTATTAGTGAGTTGACTCTGCTCTACTGTTGGATGACGGCCTTCTCTCTGACAGAAGTAATGGTTCTTGGCTTCACGGCTGCCCCAAATACGTTTAAGGTCTAAAGCAGAGGTTTTCGAAGTCTGAGCCTCTGGTCTGACAAAGCTTGGAAAAAGGCAGCCCCCCCCCCCCCACCTCAGCTCACTCCCCTCGCTTCCCTCAACTCCCCCGAGACAGTCAACAAGTGAGCAAAGACAGCATCACATTGCTGCTTTGACATAACGTCAGACTACATCAAATTTATAAGAAAACAAGGCCTTTATTAGGCGGCTTTCAGACATGCACTTAAGTCCGGGCATTTTCCTGAATTCTTCTGGAGGGGCTGCATGTGAGGACGCAGATGTTCGAGTCAGTTGCTCTGGACACTTTCTGGGACGTCTCCTGCCAGCCCCGCAGAGAAGTATGCGGAAAATGTCTCCAAGTGAGCACATGTGAGAAATCAGCAAGAAAAACTGTGAGAAATGTGGGCAACGCACGACAGATGGAAGAATACAAATATCTCTGTATGAAAAAGAGGAGCCATACTCATAGAAGATGCAGAAAACAACATTCCCTGCTGCTCTATGAAGATGCCACCCTTGCCCAAATGTGTCAGACCTGGACAATCCTGCTGTGTTCTTCATACGTCAAAGGCAAAGTCCAGAAAATGTCCTGTGGGCTTTATCTGGGGAGTGATGATTAAACCTTTTGTGTCTTATAAAACACCCGTTTCATAAAATTCAAATAAAGAGAACCCTGCAAATCCCATGTAGGAAGAAGATCTTCATGAGAAAATCCTCTCGAATGTGTTTTTTCGCCCGAGGTCTCTCAAGCAATTACCCGAGTGCTGCTTTGAGCTCCGAGTCTGAAACAGGAGATCTCATTAAGAGCAGGTACGGAGGGAAGACGCCGGTGGAAAACGAGACGCAGCCAGAAACAAAGGGCACAGTTTCCATCCCTCATGTGCCAACATCTATCACAGGATCTGAGGCCACGTTCAGAAATATCCACGGTAGAAATGCATGTGTGCTTCCTCCTCATCCCCCCAAAGAAACACAAAAGCTATTTGGGAAAACACCTAAAATTGTTGCTCGGATACAGATTTTCACACATGGATTCAGAACAATCACCCAGACCTGAACAAGATGGTGAAGAAGCCAAGCCACTGATGTCACGAATGAGCCGGTGCACCACAGGATCTCGTATACAAATGAATCACCGGCTGTTTCACAATCATCCCATCTGAATTGTTTGCCTTTCTTTTCCCTTCTCCTCCGTTCTGCCCTTTTAAAACTGCCAATAAAATCAAACTGTGAATGTCTTTGTGCTGAAAGCTGCATCAAGACGTTCACAGTCACGAGATCTTCAGCAAGTACGATGTTTTCCATGTCAACCATATTAGTTTAATGCTGACACATGCTACTTAGCAGCAGAGCTTATGTTGATGGGGAATAAATTCTAATTGTGCATTAGGGAGTCATTTCAATGAATCCTGCGGGGAACGTAAATCTACCAACTTGTTGAGACACTTCAGTCTCTGGATGAAATCATCAGAATCCTCAGGACACGTCCTCTGGGACGAGGAGGTCTGTACGAAATCTCATTGCAATCCACTCAGGAGCTATTTGGGGTTTCCAGTCTGGACCAACGAGGCACCGACCAACAAAGCCGTTCAGTGCGCCACGCGGCCAATGTGGCAAAAGAAACATGACTCACTCCAGCACAGTGGCAGCAAACTCTTCCATATCCTCCTTAATACCTCTCTCTCTCTCTTTCTCTTTCTCTCTCGACCTGGAAACATCACAGAACTTAAAACTTTTTACAACACAAATTAGAACCCAAAGTGTGCAGGTCAGAAATCAATCTATTTGCAGGCCCCTGTGGTTTATTTTAATATGACAGATACCCTGGTGCACTTTCTGCCAGTGCTGACAGTTATTACAGTCGTGGACAATCAGAAAATTCCAAATGTGAACAATTTTCCAAGTGCTGAGCTACAATTATACGAGTCCACTGAAAAGTTATGACTTTCTTTGGATAGTGCTTCTTCATATTAGTGAAGAGAAACCACCTCTTCCTGGCTTGTTATTTTTACAGATGAAGCCTCATTTGGAAAAAATGTGGAATGATTTGACCTCATCGTCAGGATATTCAAACTGTTTTTACATCTAAATATAACATTAGTGGACTGGGAAGTGTTTGGCAGTGGAGAAATGAAGGGAACAGGCAGATGCTCCATTATCTGAGATACAGATTAGACGTTTGCCTGAAATAGCAACAGATACTGGAGCTTCAGTCTGTGGTTGAGATAACAAGTGTTTAAGAAAGTGTCCTGAATCTGCAGGGTCGCAGGTTTAATCCCCGTATAAAACGATATATCTGTTAAAATACACTTTTGGCGACTTGAAATGTTGATACGTCCCTGAAATTGAGTCACAATGGGACACAAACCCAGTAACAATGAGTCCAGAACAAGCGAGACAGTTTAATAAGATTTCAGCCTTGGCATCGGAGCACGGAAGAAAAGCTCCTGTCAGACGGCTCGTGATTTAGAAAAACTAAATCATCCTGTGCTTCTTTTATGAGAAAGTGCAGACAGCTGGGAAAACACAGCAGATCATGTCAATTTTAACTTGCATGTCATCTCCTTGGCTTCAGTGAAAGACAGGGAATAATTTAGCGGTTGGAAAAGAAACATGCATCTACTGTGTAGAAGCATATGGCTTGTTTTCTTTTCAGTTCCCAGTGCCACCAGTGAAACTTTTACGAAACGAAAGCACAAGTTACATGTTTCTTCCATCAGAAGCGTCGCAGCCAAAGCACCGAGGATGGAAAGCAGTTTGTCTATGTGATGAACTGTTAAATTTAAAAAAATAAAAAGGACCCGCAGTGAGCTATAAAAGTGATTTAGGTCTGTTGAGCCTCTCCTCCAGGTGAAGAGCCACAGAGTCTGGCCTCTGCCCACAGACTGACCCCTGCTCCCCGGCCCTGACTCACAGCCTTAATGGAGGCAGCGTCTTCTACCTCCGCTGTCATAATAAAGCATTAAATCACAGATTTTGAGACAGCATTGTCTCGTAAGTGGAAATAAACTCTCTTTACCGAGTCTCCCACATGCAGTCATTACTTAGTCACACTGTCCCACCCACAGACTCGTCTCCCATAAAGGTGAAACCAGAGACTCGGGCACATAAGAGCTTCTTTCACTTGAACTGAAGATGACATTTTTATTAAAGTACCCTTGTAGTCATAGTCTTGGTCATAACACTGTCAGCTTTTTTTTTTTTAACACATAAAATTGTGGCGACAGCAGATCATGTCTTAGGATTCTATTAAATTGAATTTGTTTGTTGTAGTCACTTGGTTTTGCATATTGTCATGAGCTTGCTCTCTGTTGCCCTTCATCTGCTGTGTTTGCTTTTTTGCTGCACGTCTCTTTGGGCGACATTCAATATTGTTTGAAAAGGTAACGATGCAACTGTGAGTCGTGTGAAAAAGAAGCTATAGATACACTTCCTCCCGTTTTCCTGCGTCTTACGTGTTGTTCATGGTCCCGTGGCGTTCATGCTTTTATTGTGCGTTACCACCAGTTGAAGGTCAGTGGGCGCCGCTGAGCTACACCACAAAAATAAGTTCATGAACGGGATCAATCTCTCGTGCTTGTTCACTTGCTCCCTGAGTAATCGTACGTGTGTTATAAAGGGGGCGGCTCTTGTACATACGATAAAGTAATACTGTCGGAGCTTCTGATTATTGCTGAGATAGATATGTCAAGATTAGCAAATTCTTGTTCAACAGATTATATATATGTATATAACTCCTCGTGAGGGGCTGTATAATGTATCGTGTGTAATTTCAAAGATCAGTTTCAGAATATGAAAAACAAGTGTAATTTAATTCACGTGGAAAGAGAATGCTTAAAAAAGCCGAGCGATCCGAAGAGAATATCAAATAACAGACAATAAAGTCAACTCGCTAATCGAATACACAACCTCCTCTCAGGTCTGATCGAGTGTCACAGTTTCCATGGGACCAGCTTTACATTCATTCCTTACCATAATAAATGTGCACGTGGTTCACATTTAACTGCTGCCAAAATAAAGTCGACTCGCACCAGCGGTGAATGACACTGAGCCTGGATCACATGTGAAAAACCAACAGGGGCGACCGGCTGAGTGAGGCTTGTCTCTCAGCCCCAAAGTCGTTGGTTGGAAATCAGCAAACATTTGACTTTCCTGCGGTTTCCATCTTATCAGGCACTCTGTGAATTGTCCTGATGCGGTGAACCTCACCAATCTGGCAACTGGAGAAGTTTAAAACAAACGCTGAGCTATTTTCACTCACTGTCTGTTTGAGAGCAATCAGCTGCTCCACTGTGAGCCAGGATGACGGGACCTGGCATTATCTCCTGAGGGGAAACAGCCGCCCCTCCTGCTGGGACAATAATGGCCCGGCGGGGTTAAGACCCACCCGGCGTCTTACAATCAAAATCAAACAAACACATCCAAATTAAACAAACTAATGTGTAACAGGAGCCGTCACCGGATCTGCTGAGGAACACACGGTGCTCAAAATAACATCAGTTACCTCAACCTGTGGGGAGAAACTCGATCGCGATGCAGAGTTTTACATCACAGTGAAAGCACATCAAAGTTTTACAAAGAGGCCAACGCACTAAACAACATAATAGAGTATTGAATGCGGCCCCGAGGGAATAATCTCACTCCAACAAGCGCTCGTCATCCCTTTCCTTTCAAAGAGGAAGAAGTGCACGTATATCTTTAAGTGACGGAGGCAGCTCCGATATAAACCCTGTAACATTGTATGGGCAACAGGATCCTCCTCCGCCCGACGGCCCACCAGAGGAGATGAAGTCAAAGATGGGCCGGAGGGGAGTTGCACAATGGTTTGGTGCTGATATCCTGACCGGGAAACAATGAGCGCAGAGATTCTCACATTTAACAAGCCAAATTCCTCCCAAACACATACACACACATAGACACACACAGACACGCACACACACACACACACACACACACACACACACACACACACACACACACACACACACACACACACACACACACACACACACACACACACCTAGCCACAAGCGTACAGAGCCCCGAGCTCTCTCTCTCTCTCTCTTTTCACTACTCATAAAATAAGTGAAATGCAACCTCCATTGTGCAACCATTACAGCATAAGCAAAGTGGTCTTCTTTTTTTATTTTACCGTCACTGGCAGGGATTCGGTTCCAGCCGAGGCCGCAGCCGAGGAGCAAGGAGAAAGAATATGATTTGAAAGTAATGATTTTTTATGTCGGCACACTTAACAGGGTCGGGGGGGGGGGGGGGGGCGGCTATGTGGAACAGAACTGTGGCTAACATCTGCAACAGTAAATGCAATTAGGTTCAACTTTTCAACTGGTTTTTATTTTTATTTCTTCGGACGGATTGTTGGTTTAACAGCGAACACACGATATAAACAGTCGTTTTCACATTCACTCGACTTATCGGGACTTTCTTCAGGAGGGAACAGACGTATAAGAGTTTAACATCATCTCACTCTAACATCACAGAGTGCAGCACTACACAGTTTAATCTGCTTCTGTACATCCCAGCCAGAAATCGTTGTTTTTACATTTTCTGTGACTTCAGAAAAAACTCTTTTACGCCAAGTCAACATTGTTCTTGTGATGTAACGCTGTTGTAATGAGGTAATGTGGCGCAGGCTTCTTAAATCAATCTGCCTGGAAAATGCTTTGCCAACACATTTAAGGCTATAATAGATATTGCACCCAAATTTATGGAAAGCAGTGGATGGCTGGAGCAGAAGTACACTAAAGTTTCTAAAACACAACAGAGACGTTTCCAAGTTCACTGATGCGTCGCGGGAGTCCAACGAGTACCCGGTGATTTTCATCCATCCGGGAACGAACGGAAAAAACAACTGGGTGCCGTCGGAAAAAACCTGCTTTTGAAAAAATATTCATTACATGTGTGAAGTCGACGTGATTTGTAGCCGAGGAGCTCAAACCTGCAAACCCACTGTCATGGGCGTCTAGATTTAGCATCTGATGATGTTAGAAAGTATAACTGTGGTCGCAGAGGCAGCTCGAGAATCACTCACAACGTGTCTCGTGTGTTTCTGCCTCCAGTTCTGTAAAACGTCAGCTGTGTCTTTGGAGTGTTCGTACAGTTGTGTTTATGAGCTGCACAGGGAGATACGGCTTCGGGCCCACAGTCCACAGCTCTGCCAGTAATCGAGACCTTGTACTTGAGGCTGATGTTGCGTTTGGAAATCACTGGCTGTATCACTGTCACTGCTACAACTCAAAATTATAGTGTACTAGTCCACAGGCATTACAGTTAATTTAATACTTCTGGTTAGTTTTAAGATCCAACTGCCAGACTTCAGAGTTTTCATCTGCAAATAAACTGTGAGTGAAGCGTCTTAATGACTTAATAACACAAAGGTATTTGTGCTGTGTTCAGTTTCACTCTTGCCTGTGATTAGACACCATTTTCCAGATCAGATTTAATCCCTGCAAAATTAGCTGGGGAGCAGTCCGCCCTGTCACAGAGGTGATACAGCTGTTGTGTGGATGTTAAAACTGTCACAACCACTTAACTCTGTTTGCTGCTTCACTGGCAGAGTTCGAAATGCTGCGTGCTGAAGAAATCTTATAATACGGCCCACAGAAAGAGATTAAACATATGTAAATATGTAAAAACTGGAAGAAGAACAATACAAACACCAGCCACAGTATGGGCATTAAAAAGCAAAATGGAATTACCTCCAACAAGGAGGTTACGTTTTCACCCCTGTCCCTTCAATTTCTTTCCCATTGATTCTCCTTAATGAAACAACCTTTAATTGTAGAGGAGAAGAGAAAGTGACCGTGTTCACTTTCTCTTCTGACAAGGGGCGACCTAAGCTGGGACCTTGTCTTGATATCACAAGGAAAGTTTATATCAGATCCCGTCTGGTGGAACATATCTGTTCTGTTTAACCAACAGAAACATCCTCGGCATGAGGGACATGACTGCTTCTGAGGAAACTGCTTTATTTCATGCACAGATCGAGATCGGACTCCATCGGTGTGTGTGTGTGTGTGTGTGTGTGTGTGTGTGTGAGACATCTCCGTGTGCTAACTCTGGGATGGGCTCATTACACATCCATGCATTCAAACATACTGTATTCACCAGTCTAACGCAAGCCTGTGTCGTTACTCGGCGTGTTTGTCGTACGCACTAACTAACGAGTGGTCAAATGGAGGAAAAGGTGGATCAAAGCGAACCGACCACAGAGGAAACAAGCCAATGAAAGTCGGAGCTAATTGTGAGCTGTTGTGTGCTTTTAACGGGCCGAGGTAATCACTTTAGTCCGATGACTGGCATTTAGTTTTCAGGAAATCTATAAAGTGAATGCCAATCCCTCATGCTGTTTCAATTAACACACTTCACTTAACCATGTTATAAAAAAAGTGGAGAGAATAAAAAGGAATGTATTTAAAACCCTCCTCCTCCTCCTCCTCCTCCTCCCCTCCTCCTCCTCCTCCTCCTCCTCCTCCTCCTCCTCCTCCTCCTCCCACTGATTCCTTTTAAATTTCTAATTGGGTTTTGTGTCCTGTTTTGTACGATTTTCAAAGTAATGCTTTAAACACAGTGCCAGGGTGTTGTGAGCTGGCGTGAACAGAACGAGCCGGACAACTTTCACACGGGAGGTGCAACGTGTGCGTGCCACTCGCAGCAGGAGCGAGAGGATCGGGCTTAAACCGTTCAAGTGTGGTCCACTACCTCCGCCATTCCTTTTTATATGAACTCTTAACGTAATTACTGTCTCGTGTTAGTAGATAAAGTTTTGGCAAAGCAGTTTTAAAGGCGACATGTGGAGAAAGGACAAAGCTTCGATCTCAAAGAATAAACAATCCTGTCTGTTGCTTTCAGACGTTCACTGAACTCTGTCAGTTACTCCGGATATTTTCTGGAACTTTTCCCGTCAGCCCCCAAGTAGCAGATCCAGAAAATTCCCAGCGAGTGAGTGGATGATGTTTCTAACGCTAAAAGAATACAAATAGCTCAGGATCAAAAAAGAGGAGCCAAGATGTCAGCTTGGAAAGAGAAACGAGTTCGAGAGCTTTTGGTGAAACGGGTCGACAGCGGTGTTGATGTGCTCTAAACGTCCGCAGCATAATTTATAGGAAACATTGATTTGAAGCTGTAGATATGAATGTGTGTCCAACTCTACTAACTAATTACGACGGTGTCTGCTACCACAACATGTCAGAAAACCAAAACAACGAGCTGAAAGACACTATGATCCTCTGTGGGTTCATCGTCATGTTTCACGTTACACAGCCTTTTAATTTAATAAGTTATGAATTGTTATGGTTCTAAACTCCAGCAGATTTAATACACGTGATAAAGAGTTGATGAAAAACACTTTCACACAGAGCTGAAATCAGATTTCCTCTTTATACAATGGTCGGGCGATTATTGACAAGAATGACTTCCCTATTTAAAGTGGTGTAAAGAAATCGAAATTGTGTGTGTGTGTGTGTGTGTGTGTGTGTGTGTGTGTGTGTGTGTGTGTGTGTGTGCTTCTTTATCGGAATTGACTCTAAAACTGATTAATAACATTCCTTGTTTGTCACTAATTCCACATCCTGGCTACGGAGCAGTCAGCTTTCTCTGTAGTTTATTCCCAGGGTGTGTGTGTGTGTGTGTGTGTGTGTGTGTGGTGTGTGTGTGTGTGTGTGTGTGTGTGTGTGTGTGTGTGTGTGTGTGTGTGTGTGTGTGTGTGTGTGTGTGTGTGTGTGTGTGTGTGTGTGTGTGCATTTCACACCCCCATTGCACACTTAAGCTGAGACCCCACACTCACATATTAAAGGAAATGATTAAATATGTGGCAGAGCGGAGGCTAATCTGCTGAGCTAGTTTGATAGGAAATGCCGTCATGATAATCTAATAATCTGAGGGATTACAGCCATAACTCTTTAAACAGGAATATTCCTCTTTGAATGTCACTAAAACCCTGAATTTACATAGAGGAAGGTCCTGTAGTGGACTAGCACTTTTAAATTCACTCATTAATATTTCAAGACTCAAAAATATCACTGACACAAACATGGCTGATTTGTTTCATCAAGTCTTTGAAGATATCGTATTTCTTAATGTTAAAGAAAGTAAAACAAAAGTTCCTGGTTCCAGATCCGCACCAAATTGTAAAGGATATTTCCCGGACCTACACGGCATCTTTCCACCAAGTCCCATAGTAATCTGTCCCGTAGTTTTGGTGTAATCCTGCTGAATATCAGACGGACAAACAAACGCTGACGTAGACACCACCTCCTTGGCAGAAGCAATGACCAGATTCCTCTGGAAGTTGTTTTGGAAATTCCTAATCCCACAGAGGATTTATTTGAATGTTCTGTTGACCACCTGAACTTTTCTGTAGCCTGAAGTTCATTCTCTTCACAGGAAGAACTCAAAGATTTCTCCAGCATCACCTTTACATCCTCACTCTGCCTTTATGTCAACTTGAGAAACATCAGAATGTTAAAACTAGATTGTCATGAAGTTAACCCTAAATATTCCCCAGATCATTAAAAATTGACAATTCAATAGACTATTTCCGTGCGATGAAAGAAGTGAGAAAGTCCTAAAATCAGCAGAAACGTTCCTGTGCGTGTTGTCGTCTCAGCTTCAACACCAACAAGTGTTGTCAGGGTTTCTTTCTCCTTCGAGCGCCTAATCACAAACTGCTGTTCACGAAACTCAGGACAAAGTTAATCTAACAGGTTTGTATTTCATGACTCTTCACACAGGACGATGATGCCAAACTATGACCTGATCACTTTGCCGAGAAAGTGTTTCCCCATAAAGACTAAATGAAGAAATATGCACTGAACATCTGTGTGATTCCAGACAACAGCTCTTCCTCTATGCATCACACTCGTTTCCAGACAAACCGATCTTTTATCGCTCCGCATTTTAATTTCCACATCTCACTAACATTATAAAACACTTTTAATGGTTTTCCTTCCGCTAACTTTATCGCACATGGTCAACTTTTATATCTATTTCTCTCTCCACAACTTTATAATAGCCAGGCGTTAAAAGTCATTGAAGACAACTTCTCTTATTTCTTTAATAAAGTAGTTAAGAAATAAAAACATAATAAATACAAACTTGATGTTTATAGGTCCTCTACTCTGTTTTGTTTGGAAAGGCACTTTCTTCAAATATAATTTCCTCTTGTCACGAAATAAAGATCTTCAGTGAACTTTGTGGACGAGCGACACTAAAAGATTAAGTGTTATAAATGTTGTTGATTAAACTAAATCCAGCATCTTATTTATATTTTACGAAATGCCCAGAGTTAATGAATTTGAAATATTTGTAAACTTGTGTATCTGCTTCTGATTAGTTGACGATCTCGGACGTTTCCACCTCAAAATTTCCTTCAATATCTGCATCTGATGAATTAGAAGTTGGCCTCTGACTCGTAAAAGGTGCCAGTCCCCGACCTCCATTCCTTTGTGCACTGTCAGCACCATTAACAACCAGCACGGGCACCTGCACCCATACGCATGCAGACGTCTCACACCTGCGCTCAGGCTGTGATCTACGTCACGACAATAAAAAGGTTTTCCTGCTTTTGAACCGGGGCTCCACTTTCCCAGCGCTGGAGGTATGCAGTCTTGGCCGCCACACGTCTCAGGGCCTGGCTGTTTATGTTTGTTTTTCGATAAGTTCATGAGTGTTCGCTGCTGCAGGCTCTGAAGAATGCAGGTTGACGGCTCATCGCGTCCCATCCCTGGCACTCGCGGGTTGATTTGGTGAAGGGGGATTATGGGTAGATGGGTAATTGTGGATGTTGTTCTCCCCCCCCCCGAGGAAACAGAGGAGAGAAAATATAATAGAAATGCGATTTCCCCGGCCCGTCCACCATCTGCCTCAGTAGAAGGATCATTCTTTGTTACTAAGGACCAGAAAACATGCCAAAAATATCCCGATGCAGTCGTTACCAAGTGCAATTAGATGTGAACTTTATTCATCTTAGACTTTTTTTTTTTTTTTTAAACATAATGTCGCATCAAGATTAGAAAGATAAGGAAACGTTTTTTTGGTGAGATCATGTTTTTTCTTCGTTCAGCCTTTGAATTGTGGAGAGAAGAATGTGTGATTACCGTCCCAACCATCGCCGCACCACATGATCCGAGTGCTGCCGTCCTCCCACTGGACAAATTACTACAACAATCATGGAAACCATCAAACTCTCCAGGGTGAGGCCGAATCTGACTGGTCTGACTCGGATAAACGGCGACGATCACACGGCAAAAAAGAAATCTGAATTGTCTGAAGCTTTGTTA
The DNA here is from genome assembly GCA_006182925.3 of Reinhardtius hippoglossoides. Taxonomy (NCBI): domain Eukaryota; kingdom Metazoa; phylum Chordata; class Actinopteri; order Pleuronectiformes; family Pleuronectidae; genus Reinhardtius; species Reinhardtius hippoglossoides. The sequence continues at coordinate 3,235,135 of CM031679.1, forward strand.
GTCTCCCAGTTACTCGTATTCCCCAGCTCCGAGAAAACGTTCTCACTCATTGCATCATTGGGCCTCAAGGAGAATGAGAGCATGCACGCTCCCCCCCCTGATATCAACGTGGAAGGTGGGGGGGGGGGGGGGGTGAGCTGTGAGCAATGTTAAAAGTATCTACTGTGGTGGGAGTGCGGGCGTGCAGGGGGCCGAGCTCGTCGTCTAGTCCAGGACAGGAAGAGGATGAAGTGGATGCAGAGAGGCGTTCATTGGGATAAAGGTTGTGGAGAGAGAGAGAGAGAGAGAAACCTTTTTTATCTGTAAGGTGTTTCGTGACCAATCTGTATTCTGAGGTTCACCCAGTGTGGTTTCCTGAAGCTGAGGGTAAGAGTCTCTCTAAAACATCCCAGCATCTGCATTATTCTACGTGGTGAATCAGATCTAATCTGTAAAAGCAAATGATGAAGAAGCGATCACACAAAGTATGAATTCCCTGTTTCTCTTTCCATAAACCAGTCCTGACCACAGTGTATTTTGCAGAGGGGGGGGGGGGGGGGGGGGGGGGGTCGGTGGGCTAAAAAAGACATTGTGAAATAGTTCCAGCATGTGAGCCTGTATTGGATATTCCCCCCCCCCCCCCCCCCCCCTTCCTCGCTAACCACAAATATTATACTACATCTGTGAACTGAAACAATGCTGCTCTCCTCCGATTCACGTCACTCATCGCCCGCTCTGCCTGGACAGAGCCACGAGGAGCTGAGTGAGAGAAGTCCAACAATGGAGGGAACAAACAGAGCAGTGTGTGTGTGTGTGTGTGTGGTGGGGGGGGGGGGGGGGGGGAGAATACAAATAAGGAGACAGTGACAAAAGGTCTGAAAGGGGAAAAGGGAAAGAGGAAGGGAGTGAGGATGCTGTGGTCGGAGGGGAGACTCCGGTCAGTGGTCACTGTGAAAAAGGAAGAATCCATATTTTTTGGGGGATCGTAACTTTCAATCTGTGCAAGCAAAAGTCCAGAGTGAGGATTTAAGTGTTTCTCTCTCCCCTGGAGACTCACTGAGATCAGATGAATATTTGTCGGAGCAAGTCGAAAGAAAATTACAAAACAGTCCAAAATATCATTTTTCCGGGGGGGAATTTTTGTGGTTTGAAGAAAAACAACACGAAGCGTTTCAGCATGAACAAGCTGTGCTGAGAGTATCACTTCTCATCCATCACTGTCTGCAGCACAGGGACCACCAATCATAAATCAGTCCTTTCATTCAGGCTTTTTATTGTGTATATAAGCCGAATTGTGTCATTTAATAACATTTGAAGTCCTTAAATTTGAAAGTAGTTGTTGACTTTACTGATTTCTCTCTGGGACCATTTAACAATTCATGTCCAATTACGTGGTTTGGACAACAACTGCACTTTTAAGTAGTTAAAGAATCTCATAAAGCACTAAAGCACACAGTATTTCTACTTCTTCTTTCTCTCCCAGGGTTTGTGTTGAAATACCTGAATCCTACTTCATCTAACAAAGTGATAAATCTGTGCAGGCTGATGATTTACGCACGGACTTGGACGCATTGGTCCTTTTTTCCTTTTCTACTTCAGTAATAAATCTAAAGCTTTTTAAAGTATCTCCTGTGAAACCCGTGAGCTCCAGCAGACCCAGGTATGCACTCACCCGTGAGCCCGGCTTCTGCGCGGAGACGTGCGGCAGGTAACCCAGCAGCAGAGGCGCCAGGAGGTGGGAGGAGGTGAGGAGCAGAACCGCGGACAGAAACATGATTGCGCGTCGGTGCGCGGTCACCGGGGATCTGCAGGTAGAGTCAGCGTCACGCGGATGATCAACAGGTCCGGGAACACTTCGCTCCTTCACCGGCTCCACGCACGTCTCCTCCCTGTCACGTCCCTTTGTCTCGACCTCTCCAGGAACTGGTTCGCTGAGCCGTGCGCAGCCACGGGGATCATGACGCAGCGGGGACCATCGCGCTCTTGGTGTATCCACTGCGGGAGGATCAGCTGCTCATCGCGGCTTCCACAGGTTCAGTCCGCGCCTCGAGTCCATTGCATCTTCATTTAAGAGCAGAGGAGGGAGCTGCGCGGAGGACAGACACCTCGGCCGTCCAATGAGCAGCGGGGCTGAGCGTCCAGGTCACTCCCACTCCACACTGGTCCAACATGGGTGTGAGGAGAGGATCCAGAGAGGAGAGAGGAGCTGGAGGCTCTGCAGCTGCAGGGAGCTGGATGATCACCGGGGACAATGGACGAGCAGTTGTGAGGTCACATTTTAGGCTCTCATCTCCATTCAGACACAGATAATGCTCCATAATAGCCCAGTAATCCTGCTGCCGTGACATTTAGCCTGTGCACTTGGGCTCCAATAGAAAACATCTATTGAGGAAAGTCAGTAGCTGTCACCGGCACAGCAGGGGGCCGGCCTGTGTGATTCAGTGGCTCTGACCCTTTACCTTAAATTACCGTTCATTCATTTAAAGAGTGAACTTTGTTTTGCTGAAGACTGATTACAGAAGTGTTTGAGTCCACCGAACACTTTTGGGGTTTCAGGGGTAAACAGTGTTCCAGTTTGAAGCCCCAACTCGAAACAAGTCTTTAGAGTAAATGATCCCACGTGAACGGGAACGTGGCTCCAGGATGAGCTCAGAGGACATTTAGGATAAAAACATGATGTAAATGAAGCCGTTTCGAGTCTAATTTGAATGTACAATGAATACAGAAAACATAAATAAAGATAATAGAATAAAATGGGAAAATAAATCAAACCTCAACACATAAAATGTAGATAAGACACTTGAGTGTTAAAGAAGAGTGAGGAGCAGCAGCAGCGACCTACTGGATTAATAAGAAAAGACATCTGCTTTACTGCCCTTTTTAAACATCGCCTGTGGCATTAAAGTGTATAACAATAACAAAATATGATTATATTTCATGCTACTTTACATTCCTACTCTATTACAGAATATTATTTACTTTTAGAACTTTATAAAAGAGTTGAGTTGAGTTCCACCTCAGCCAAATACAAATGAATACATCACTAATCAATTATAATCCATAATACTATATTAACGCCATGGGAACCGGTATTTTCACTTAGGAGACATTCAGTGGAAGACTTTAACTTCCAATAGAATCTTTTTATTTTGCACTACTGCCACTTTTTTCTAAAGTAGAGGCTCTGAAAACTTCTCTCTGACCGTGTGTTGTTACATAAAAGCAGACAAAGTGAAACTGCTCCCACACTGTAGTCGTCTTGTGAACTTCTGGCTCCCACGTCCTCTCTCCCTCGGAGTTCGCTCTTTTCTCCATCTTTTTTCCCTTTCAGATGAATTGTGTGGCCCATTGAAGGCCGGTGAAAAAAGAAGGAAGAGATTGAGTCTAGTGCAGGTGTCCAGCTTCAGTTCAGTCCACAGAAACTGGGCTTTTAGGAGCTGAAAAGGGCCGTCCGGTCAACACACCCCCACCCCCAGTCCCTTTCTCCCGGTCTTTGTCCCCATAGATATTTTTTAATTGTTAGCTATGACAGTTCAGCGGCTTTTTGAGTGCCTCAGTGAAGAGCCTTGTAATTAGAGCTATTGAGCTGCTGGAATTGGCACAATTAGGGTCAACATTAATGATTCCTGCGAGCACCGGGCGGTGTCGGCGGAGGAGAGGATGGAGAGAACTGCACAAGAGGGTCAGCGGGAGGAAAAAGGAAAGGGCAGCTGGACATAAAGGGAGGAAATAAACGAGGCCTAAACACACTCAAGACAGTGAATTATCTGGATTCTTATTTATTGGACCACTTTAGAGACTGTGTGGGATCATTATCCGAGCATAACGGCGCTGTGTGTCACCACATGGGCTTCATCTCCTCCTCTTCCTCCTCTTCCTCCTCTCTCTGTGCCAGCCAGTTGCTGTGGGAGGTGAGGATGAGGAGCGGAGGGGAAGGGGAAGGGGGGGGACAGGAGTGTCTCTTGGAATGTTAACGAGATCAGTTAATATCTGCTCTTCCCTCTCGCCTCCGCCCTGCACCCCTAACAAAGAGGACCAGGTTTTCCGGGGTGTGAAGCTGTTGCAGGGAAAGCACGGCTCGACACTTTAATTCTGTTGTCGTTTGGCCAAGCATGAAAGAAAACCCCTGACAACAAAAACAAAGAAGCAATGAATGGGCCTGCTGAAAGGAAATGTACTTCCTAATTACTGCAGCGGCCCTTCCAGAGACACCCCTGTCCTTGTCCCCCCCCCCACCCCCACCCCTTACCGCTTACACCGACTACATACGGCAGAAAATTAGCAGGTGTCTGTGGACAGAGGAACAGACGGAGCAGGAGAGAGGCCACCCAGAGATCTGACGGCCGGGGGGGGGGGGTGTTTAGCACAGATGTTCAACCATGATGTCAAATGTACAGAAGTACAATTTAGTCCCAGAGTTCAGATGTGCTGCGTCTTCTTTGTGATATTCAGGTGCCAACTAGTTTGTCGTCACATGGTTTTTTACAATTATTCACACGATACTATTTACGTTTGACAACAATCTTTTCAAAATAAAAGCTGCATTTACAGTTTTTCATTGCTTCAGTTCCGTCTTGTTCGAGCATCGTAATCTAAACACTGTGACTCTGTTAATATGTAATGTCTTTACTTTATAGACACGGGAAACCAGATGTTCTGCAGAGGTGAAAACTCTACACTTACAGATCTGAGGTATCTGTACGATATATATGATAATATAGAACATAATTTAAAAATATGATGCAATGGTAAATGTATATTAAACTGTTGTAGTAACTATTAATTGTACTGTATACTATATATAACAATTATATAATGCTTGACTTGAGTATTATTATTTTGTTATTTTATATTTCTAACCAGTTGGAAATATTGTTCTCCACCACAATATTTGCAGCTGTACTTACATTTTTTTTTTAATCTTTTTTTAAATCAAGATTTTTTCTCACAATACCTGAAACTTAGAGTAAACTCACATTCATTATTTTTTATTTACTGCAATTTCGAGGTACTTCACTACGTCACTATTTCAAGTTAATGCTACATTCTGCTTCTACTCTGTTTTTCACTCTTTTTAATTTGTCTGACAATCTGAGAATAAACGTTCACATGCGAAACATATGATCTGTTTTTTTAAATATATACTGGTATTGATTAAAGTACAATAGCACTCTGATTACTTCGATTGTTATTACTTTAAGCTCATTACACTGATAACTCTTCTGTACATTTTCTTACCTAAAGTGTGTAAAGTCAGACTCTCACTTGTAATGAGCTATTTCTACCCTGAGGTTTGGCTAACGAGGTCGTCTTATCTCCACCACTGCAGCTCTGGTGTGTGTGTCTGTGTGTGCTGTGTGTGTGTGCGTGCACGTGCGTGTGTGTGTGTGTGATCGCTCTTGTAAAGTTAGTATTGTCAAACACGAGCAAACACAATCACAGCCCTGAATGAAAGACAGGCAGAGGGACGGGGGGGGGGGCCGTTTGCTGAATGGAAAAACCGTGGGTCAGATAGAAAGCCCTCTCCTTCTTAAGTGTCATCTGGATTTGATTTAATAAATTCCACATATTTTACATGTACTGGCCGCAGGTTTCACTGGCTCCTGACAACGAGGATCCGGGTTCAGCTCTTCACTGGCCAACGGTTTGGGACAGAAGCAACCTGGTCTATTATTACCCTCTTCACACACACACACACACACACACACACACACACACACACACACACACACACACACACACACACACTGGAGCTGCTGTGGAAACATGCCTGTGACCGAAACGCACAGCAACAAATAAATAAGCCCACAAAGCCAAATTATCCGTGACATTAATCAGAGATGTGAGGCATTTTGTACATAGGGAGGGAAAGAAAGAGAAAGTAGAAACCGAGAGCCATGGGTGTGAAAAGGGCTATTGAGTCTGGACTGGGGTGTCCCGCACCTGCGCTGTCTATTCACCCCACTGTTTACACACTGTCATCCACAATTAATACCTCCTGGGGACGGGGCCGCCTGCCCTCTTCAGGGCCCCTGGCCCCGTCCAGGGCCCTTATGGATGCCTAATTGAGCATACCGCTCCGCTGATTGAATTAACAGCTCAGTCTCTGGGACCTTTTCCCCTTCCACTGAGGAGGGGGACTATTCCACACCCGCATGAGACCCCTGTACCGTCCCACAGAAGACAGAGCAGAGGCAGGGGGGGGGGGGGGGGGTTGGTGGCTGGAGAAAGCGAAGGGTCAGGAGGGGGAGTTGTTGAAACTGTCCAGAAAACGTGTCCCTCTCTGTTGGCAAACCGAGGCTGGAAATGTGGACGGGGGGGCAAATAAAGGTCTCAGTCTTCACAGGACCACGGAGCTCCAGCAGGGCAGCGCAGTGAGCAGGGTGAAAACACTGGGTTGTTGAGAACAAACATAATATCAGCACAACACTGTATATTTACAGGTTTCTCACAATCCACATCCTTACAGCTCATTTTCCTATTTTCTGTCTGTTGTAATTACTCAACAGACATTAAACTGCAAAGGAAAGTCTGAAATATAAATATTTGACTCCAGTAATCAAGTTCCTGCCTCTCGCAGTGTTGGAAGGGATGTCCCTGTAATTAAAGTATCAGTACCATATTAAAATATTACAGCACGAGGAAATCCCTGCATTGAAAGTTACTCACATAAAGGTACGTATTGTAAAACTATTAAAATGTGCTTAAAGTAGCAAGAGTAGAAGTAGAAAGTGACTCCTGTGAATGATTCACTCTTATATATATGATTGTTTGTATTGTTGTTGCATTTGTGTGTAACTATCACTTAATGTTGCAGTTGATTGAGTCAGAGAAAACTTAAGTTATCTAATGTAATATTGGGTAATATTATGATAAATATGGACACTGACGATAGCTGTAAATTAAAAAGAAGTATTAGTAGAAATATAAAGTAGTTTAAAGGACCGGAGCTGCCTTCATGTGGTTGTTTACAGGTTCTGACCAGTTATTAATACATTATTATAAAGATTATTCATACAATTCTGTAAACCTTGAGTTATATGAATACATTTATCCAGTTGTGCACAAGAAACATTGACAAAATAAACTCAAACATCAAACTGTTCCAAGAAAAAATTGTTTTAAATCATATTTTACTGCAAGTTATAGATTCTGCTGTTCTCTTTTCATAGTAATTCATTATATATCGTGTAGATATTAGAAACTGACCGATTCTGTGTGTAAAACATAGAAATGACATCAATAGGACTGAGACAGCCGAGATCACATCATCATCTGAGCACTGAAGTCCTGCTGCTCTGAGCGAACACCCCCACTGGCTCCTCTTTGGCACGACCCACTGCAGCAGGAGTAAAATATATAAATGTGGAAAGTAAGAAGCCCTCTGGGGAGGTGGGAAAGCACTGAGGTCGACTGGATCCTCTTTATTTCCATGTCTTTCTCCGCACTTGTCAAACTTGGGCGCTCACGTCGAGCTGAAAATCAGATCTGACTCTTGAGGAGGAACGAAACGGGTGAGTTGATTTCAGCCGAGGCTGCTGACTGTCGGGGTCGTTCAGCCAAAAGTGGTTATTGTCTGCGTTTCTCTCTGCGAGCTCCTGACTGAGGTCATGTGTTGCCTCAGCGTTAGAATTGGCTGTTTTAAGGCGAGTCGGCACATAGATCCTCCAAATGGCTCGGATGCTGCCCTAACTCTGTTATTCTAACTACAGACTTCTTCATCAATCATTTGCTGGTGGACTCTCGGTCCTCGAACATATTTTCCAAAGCTCGGTTTATACTCTGAGGACCTGATGAATACTTTTGGTATTACCAACGTGTCAGTAATCATGCAGGAAAACGACTCTTTGTGATGATGAACTTTCCCTGTTCACTCTTCTGGATACGTTTTAGTATTTGCAGAATATGTGAGTTATCCCTGAACAATTTGTGATTTATGTTTCACAATAAGTAGTAAGATAAATATGTTTGAACACCTAGTTTACAAAATGGCAAACTACCAGTAGTCATTACTGAAGTTGTTTGGTTTATTCACTGAAGTTCTTTCAATTTGATTAATCATTTGATCAGTGCCTTGGCTGCAGTAATGGTAAATGTCCATATAGTGTATTTTACAAAAGTTTTAAATATGTATTTCATAGAAAATAAACTAAATTAGTTACTAAATTACTTTAGTCCTGGATGTGTTGATTTTTGCATCTGCTCCATCACGAAGAAACATAATAGAAATACAGAAAGTTAATAATATCTGAAGCTTTTCCAACTTTACTTATAACAGAAATGAATGTGTTTTGAATTCATCTCATTGTCGTTGTCCCCATCAGGACTGTGCACCTCTGGACTGGTTCAGTTCTCCGGGCCCTGGCCACCAGCTGGGAGTAGCAGTGGTCTCCATGACCGCTCCGAGCGCCTCACCTCTCGATGAACCCCCCAGTCCAGCTCTGGTGGTGGGGAGCATGCCCAACCGAAAACAAAAACAAAAACACAGAAATTCTGTGGAGCATACCCCTGCACCAGTGAACTGTGCAGCAACCACACCATGCCCCGCTCCCCTTTGGCCCCCCTCCCAGACCCCATGCCCCCAGTTAACAAGCCAGCCAGCACGTTCCCTGTTGTCACTTGTTACCCGCTGTCCCCCTGATACGGCTCACGGGCGGGGCCAATTAAATTCGCACTGTTCCCCACACCGGGTCAGGAGTTTAGTGGGTCACCATCACGGCCGTTTTCACCCAGAGTTATCTAATCCTGGTTCAACCGCTCGGACTGGACAGAACCAGACCAGGCTGTGGAAACACAAACACACTGCATCACTACTGTTATATTATTATTACCTCTTTCAGTAACTCATAAAACTATTAAAACTGATCAACAATGAGCTGAAACCATCTCTGACAGACACATCACAGACTGATATATAAATATAATTGCACATCTTTTCTGTTTATTCTGTTAAATAAAATGTTCATTTCTGCACATATTAGCAAACATTACTGGCGATACCAATATGTCCATGAAAGGCTCATGTAAACAGATTTTATCAATATATCAGTCTGGTTATTTATGGGATTACACAACACCCCTCAAAACGCACATGTTCCTCCCGTCTTACTTTTACAACACACCTCAGAGGAAAAGAAAAAGACATGCACATAAAAAAAAGAAGTAAAAATCTAAATGAATCATAAAGAGACTCAATAAAAAACTCTTCTGTGAGGTTTGCTCCAGATAATTTACATGTTTCAAATGCAAACTCAGTCATTGTCCATCCTCCATATTTACAAAATCAATCAAAACCAGTTAAGATTAAAGAATCAAACTGAAGTGTCTGTATCAAAGCTGTAAAAACCACTGATGATGAAAAACCACTGAATCCTGGTCACTGGGACTCTGACCTCTCACCTCAAGCTAAATCTGCTGCACAGGCATCAACCGGTCGTCACTCAGCACATGTCAGTGTTCATCTTTATTAAATAACTCTGAGATCAGGGGCCACATCAGGCCTGTGTGACCCCGACATCTTGAATAACGATTCAAAAAGCAGGAAATATTAGAAAACAGAACATGTTCTAGAGTCAAATTGTTATTAATAAAGCTCTTTATTAGCAGATAAACATGCTGCTAATAGAGTGAAGTGAGCTGTGTGTCTGTGTGTCTGTCTGTGTGTGTGTGTGTGTGTGTGTGTGTGTGTGTGTGTGTGTGTGTGTGTGTGTATACCTCATCTATTAACCTGATGCCTCCGCTACACTCAAATCATGAATCTATGATATTATAGCGCCCTCTAGTTGTTGTATTGAGTAACTACAGCGTGTGGGTGGCAGCTGTTACACAATATGGGACTTACGATGGGCCACAGATTTAAAAAAACATTATTAATTACGCTCGAGTTTACCACACATTTTTTAACATTATACATATTTATTGACTATGAATACAAATAATAATAATAATAAAGATATAAATAATGAAAGAATCCTGAATGATGATGTCAACTGGATGAAATGATGATGCAGATGCTCGTGGAGACACATTGATGGACAGGCCCGCAGCGGCAGCAACACACCCATCAGTGTGTTGTTGTTGTTGTGTGTATTGAGCCTGGTGTGGGTCCGCCGCACCGTGTGCTCAGCAGCTTCCCCTCGAGCGGGCGGAGCTACGGAGGCAGAGATGGAGGGATGGTGATGATGATGATGAGGATGATGCTGAGGAGCAGGTGGAGACCGAGGGGACGCACTTTGCGCAGGGACCAACAACAGGAAGCGGCACAGGAGACGTTTGTGAATCGCAATCCGGAGGCAGGTTTTCTGTGTTGATCCGGGAGGCCAGGAGGACGCAGGTTTGATTCCCGGTGACAGGCTCCGTCGCGATCCGCCCTCCTGCAGCTGGAGGATGGCGGCGATGTGATGCTCCATCGCCGGGTCCACGGCCCGAGGCTTCTCCCCTGAAACCTGATATTATGCGGGGGACAAGGGGCGCTGCACGGATTACAGGGGAACAAAGCACCGGTTCAGATAGAGCTCTGCAAACTGGCAGGTTAGTGTGTGTGTGTGTGTGTGTGTGTGTGTGTGTGTGTGTGTGTGTGTGTGTGTGTGTGTGTGTGTGTGGTGCGACATGAAATGAAGCCCCAGGATCAGACAACATTCAGATTGTCCTCGTTGCAGCGCAGCAAACTGCAGCTGCGCATTAAACACACAATCCGATTCAATCTGTTGGATCAAGAGTCATTTTCCTTTTCAATCTAATGTAAGTGCATCTATTTTTCACATGTGTCTGCAGAGGAGGCTGCTGATGCACTGGAGAGAAGTCCAGGCCTTCACTGTGTGTGAGTCCCTGCGCCTCGTAGAGATCCAACCAGGGATTGGATTTCCATCTCCTCTTCTTCTCTATCTCTTTATTTTAACTCCCCAGTTTTTACTATGAGCTCATGATTTATGTATGTTCCGGGCCCTGGCTTGATTTCTAGGTTGATTGTGTGATGTAGAGTGAAAGATATGAGTAATCAGATTCTCTCAGCCCAGTAACTCTGCCAAAAATAGCTCCTCTATAAAAGGAAGGTGGTGTTTGTGTTTTCTGTCACTTCCCCTGAAGGGGAAATGTCTCATCTGGTGTAAAATCACTGAGTGCATGAATATGTGCTCATGCATGCGTGCAGACTGAGTTCTGACCCTCCCCCACACACTGCATCGCTCTTAAGCCTTGGACTGAATGTTATAATCCTCTAATTGAAACCTCTTCCCACTGTTTTATCCACATGTACCCCCCCACCCCCACTGTCCACTCTCACCCCCTCACCACCTCTCCCTCTCTCTACCCACAGTATCGCCCAACTATGGTCGACCCCTCGGAGGCTGAGGAGCAGAACAAGTGTAAAGGTCCACAGCTCGAGACGCCGGCTGTGGCCCCTGAGCACCCCCGACTGCCAGAAGAAGCCGACGGCACAACAACAGAAGAGGATGGAGATGCTGGTTTCGAGACGCCGCCCACCGGCAGCTCTGAGCCGAGCCCCGTCCACGCTGCGTCCCCGCCGGGGCCAGACGCTGCCTCTCAGGGGGCAACGCCTCAGCAGCCACAGACTCAGACGGATCCGTCGCCCAAGCTGCACCTGGACCTGTACAACTTTGACTCGCCGGTTGCAGAGGGCAGCCGCTACGTGCTGACGAGCCCCCGCTCTCTGGAGGCATGTGCTCGGTGTGGGGTCAAACCTGTGGAGCTGCTGCAACGCCCGCTCGCCGACTTCGCCCGAGAGGCTCCCGGACGCTCCATGCGCGTCGCTACAGGGATGTTTGAGGTCTACGAGAGGGACAGGCACGCCAAACTGAGGCAGTGCCGGGAGGAGAGGGAGAGGATCGTCAGGGAGGAGAAGAGAAGGATTCAGCAGGCGACAGTCAACAGCAGCAGCAGCAGTGTGTCGTCCTCCTCTTTGGATAAATCCTCCTCTGGCTCCAGTTCTAAATCTGGGCCTGCAGTGACCTCCAGCTCAGCCCTTGATGCTAGCGCCTCCTCCAGAGCCCCAGGTCCACCCTCTAAACCAGGTCCAGATGTTTTATCTAAAGCCTCCAGTCATAGCACCCCCCCTAAACCTGCCCAAGCAAAGTCTCCTCAATCCAGAAATGGTTCTACGACCTCTACGCCATCATCCAAGAGTTTCCAAGGATCTGCCAAACTTCCTTCGTCCTCCTCAACCGAACAAGTCAAAACCACGCGGCCTCTCTCGTCCGGTCCTCCACCTGTAGTCAGGAAGTCCTCCGGCAAATCCTCAAACACTTTCCCCAGATCAACACCAAAACCGCCTTCTTTCCCCAGAGCCAATTCCACATTAGCATCCTCGGTGTCAAAGCCTGCAGGTCAGAGCTCTGGGGCGCCTCCTAATGGTGTAACAGGAGCAGCGTTCTCTCAGCACAACGGACATCTTGGATCTCCATCCAAGGGGAAAGTAAAAAGCCATTCAATGGAGTCCTTACAGCGAAGGATGGAACCTGTCTGCTGCTCCACCTCCACCACCACCACGACCACCACATGCACCTCTTCAGAGTCTGGGGGTTCCTCCACTTACAGTTGGGAGGGTGCACGAGATCACTGGGCGAAATTCTCCAGCCCCCGCGCTCGCACCATGGCGACCTTCAACTCCCTGATGGGTCGCAGCCTCAGCCTTGGCGACCTGAGCCACTCTCCTCAGACGACACAGAAGGTGGAGCGCATAGTGAGGGAGGTGAGGCGTCGAGGCCTGAAGGCCGTGTCCGAGCGCGACCGCAAAATCGCCGCCTTGATGCTCGCTAGATATCAGGAGGAAGACATCATGAGTCAGACCCGCTACGTGGCTCATCTCCAGTGGGACAGCGAGCGCAGGATGGACGAGCTACGGCGAGAGCAGGAGGACCGAGAGAAGCAGCGTGCCGTGCTCCAGTGCCAGCGAGTGTGGCAGACACAGGTGTCCATACGCCAGCGAAGACTGAGCCAACAGGAACGCCAGTCGGCAGCCGCCAAGATGCGTCAGGCCGAGGAGAGCGAGGAGCGATGGAGGGAGCTGGCCGAGCAGCAGGAGCGCAGCCGTCTGCTGAGGTTGCAGCAGGCGGCACGAGAGGGGAAGCATAAGAAAGTTCTACAAGAACAGAACCTGAAGGCGCTGGAGGAGGAGAGGGCGGCCATGCTGGAGCAGGAGAGGCTGCTGCTGAAAGAGAAGCTCACCATGGCGGAGCTGAAGAGGCAAGAGAAGGAGCACCAGGCCCAGGAGGAGAGACGGGGTCTGAACAAGGCAGAGAAGAGACGTCACGCCGCCCTGATACAGGAAATCGCTCGCAGAGAACAGGAGGAGAGGGAGGAGGCGAGGAGGGCAGCGGACGAGAAGCTCAGTCGCTCCCTGGAGAATTACGAACTAATAGTGGAGCGTCGAGGGCAGGAGCTGAAGGAAAAGGCCAAGCGTGAGGAGAAGCAGATCCAGAAAACACGCAAAGCTGCAGAGAAGCGTGAGATGCAGCAGCAGCAGCAGCTGGAGGCTCGTGCGAAGGAGGCCGAGAAGCGAGCCCAGCAGGCGACTCTAGTGGCCGAGGAGAAGGCCAAGGAGAAGGCTCAGCGCGCCACTCAGACCCGCCAGGAGAAGGAGCGACTCCAGAAACTCAACAGGCAGCGCGTGGAGGAGGAGGAGAAGCAGAGGCGCACGGAGCTGCTGCAGTCCATCGAGAGGAAGCTGGAGAAGAGCGAGCAGATCTTCAGAGAGAAGCGGGCGGTGCTGGAGAGCGCTCGCTCCGTGGCCCGGGCCTCGTTCCACGTGAGAGACAAAGTGCGGGAGGAGACCAACATGCGTACGTTTGATAAGATGAACCTGGAAGCGCAGCTGAAAGCCTGCATGGACGAGAAGTAAACCCACCGCGTCGGCAGGAACTCTCTGCTCCTGTGCTTGGCTCCTGCCGTCGTTATGACCCTCATCACCCAACAGCTTTACCCTCCTCCTCCTCCTCCTCACCCCCACAGTGTTACTTTGTCCTGACATATCTTTACCCATCAGCTGCTTTGATTACATTTTGATCATTTTTATTCCATCAAAGCAAACCAAATCATTTTGTATCATGGATGAAATGAGACTTAGCACCTATATCTTCAGCTGTTATACAGTAAACCGACTCTAGAGCCCGTGTGGGAACCCAGTAGACTTCATGTTAGACGAGAGTGCAGAGGCTCTCTTTCTCTTTGCTCTCTACTTTGTCTCTCAGCTACCGAATGAAAAGAATCATTGTTTACCAGGAAGCACAAGTCCATGACAACTGCAGGGGCTTTTAAGGAAGCACTCCCGTGAGGGGAAATTAAGCCGAAGAAGAAATCAAAAGCAGAAGAAAGATGGTTCTAGAGCCCTCAAGCAACAACGACGGATACGTTTTTTTTATACATAAGAAATAAAGCCCCAGGCCGACAATCCAGCACAGGAAGTCCGAGTGCACGAGCATCAGAGGACAGTGGCTCCTGCAGTGGAACCACTCTTCCTCCCGCTCATCTTCGTCCAGACCTACGATAAACAGTGAAGTGCTCTGAGAGACGACCTCTTCACTCTGCTCCAGTGGATCAGATACCAGCAGCTGCCTGGTGTCCGTACCAAGGTCCACAGGTACCAGTTGTTATTTCCATTACAGGTTATGTAATGTCTTTTGTTTTGTTACGCTGCCGTGGCCTTCAGCGCACACAGTAGAATTACAGACGGACGACAGACAGACAGCAGACAGACAGACAGACAGACAGACAGACAGACAGACACATGGAGAACCCAGACACATAACGCCTGGAACCACCGGGTGTCGCCGGCCCAGGGGCAGAAGAAAACACTCCCTAACAAACACTCAAGCCGAGTTTAACCGAGCTCTGGCTGCACTAATCCTAAAATCTCTCAGATTGAAAAAAGAGGGCGATGCACCCTGTGATGGAGCTGTTGCCATGGCGATAGAGATGGGATAGAGCAGCAGGAGGGGAATGAGACTGCGTGGGAATATTAGACGAGCTGGATCTCGTGGCAGCTCCTTCTGTTTCTTTAGAGTTACAGAGAGAAGGTTTGTTAGATTAACATCAGTGAAAGGCTGAGAAACGACCACAGACACATTTAACAACCTTCCACCACAGCCCCCCCATGGGGACAGGAAGTAGAACGAGCACTTCAGACGGTCGTGTGTCTGGACTCCGGCTCAACACCGAAATAAAAGCCAGAATGAATTTGAGATTTGTAGCATTAGCGTAGCAGCGGAGCGGCTTATGGCTCCGACTGAGCCACACGGCTGCCGGAGGAGAATCAGGTGGAGGTGACGTAAGGTCCGAGGGCGAGTGGCAGCTTGTGATGTCAGGTGACATGAACAGAGAACTACACGTTGACAGGTACGATTCTGAACTGAAACACGACGTCACCTTGACTTGTGACATTTCACTAAATTCTCAGTCGGTTCAAATTTTAACTTTTTGAAATCTCACTATAATATGAGATAATATGTCATAATCTGTGTCATAATCAATACTGATGCATATTGTGTGATACTATATTTTACATTTGACTGTTTTATCTCTTGAAATGACATCATGAGCAATTAAAATGTCTTTATATTGTTTTACAGTTATTTATTGTTCTAGAAAAACGTTTATTAGCTTTTAAACCACCGATACCAAATCAAACAGGGAGGTTAAGATCAAGTGTTTCCTGTATAAATGTGACATAAACAGAATTCTGTCTTGTTCTGTGCTGCAGGTCCTGGTCATGTGACCTTAGACCCCCACCCCCCCACCCCCAGCTGAACGTCTCTCCTCCTCCGGTGGACCCACATCAAAGTTTTTCTATTCAACCAGTACCAGTGCCATTTATTGAGCTGCTAACGACGGGACGTGTGAGCCGACGACCTTTCACCTGCAGAAATGAAGAGACTTCTTCAAGGTTCAAACTCAGCTTTATTAGCATCAAGGCAACGACCCTCTACTCCTCCATCGTTCTGCTGTCAGGTCACTTCACATCTGTACATTATCATCATCCGCTTGCTTCTGTTAAATTACATTGAGTTGCTTCGACAGTAACAGATTTTCATATGTAGCAATAATGAAACGGTTTAAAACACGTCTGAGATCATTGTTGTCGTGAACATCTGTTAACTCACATCTGGACAAACGAGAAGAATAAAAACAAACATTTTTTCAAGATGGACGTGCGTCATCTTTTCTATCTGCTAATCAACCTGTAAATATTTTATAATATTTTATACTTGTACTGATTTTATATATTCGCCTGAAAACTCAAGAGACTTTAGAAAGTGATGAAAACTCTAGAGAGTGAAGGTTCGAGGCCACAGCCACACACGACTGTTAGAACAGCAGTGAGGTCTCTCATCTCTGTGTGTTTAACGTCAGGTAACTTCTTTACACGAGTTCAGCTCATTGATCTTGTTTTACTTCAGTAAAACTTCAGTTTTTTATTTAAACACAAAGTCGTTTTCAGGTTTTCTTCATTTTCTCTCATCTTTGTGAAATATTGAACACGTTAGCTGTTAAAATTCTTTAAATGAAACCATCTGAGAAGTTTAGAGGGTGAATCTCTTTACGTGTTCTTGGAATAAGTCGTGGCTTCAGGTTTAAGTACCTCAAAAATATATACAAGTACAATACGTCAGTAAATATACTTAGTTAAGTGTTATTCACTTGTTTGATGAGGACACTGCTTTTGTAAAATCTATTTTTCAACAGTCAAACAGTTTCATGGACGACAGAACAACAGGAACTAAAAATCAGTTCTTTCACTTTTGGTTTTTCCAATAATAATAAGATGATGGATAGAATTGATTTTATTTATGTTACACAAAGTTAGGATTTGTTGTCAGACTCCTGATGACGTAAAAGATGAAAAGGTTTTATTTTATGAAACAGCCTCCTCGGTTTTAAATACTTTTAGGCTTCATTCACATGAACTCTGCTCCAGAAACGTCTTCTGTCCACTTTCCTCTGGACTGAAAGATTCTGTGGTTCTGTCCAAGTCCATGAAGTTTTTACAAACTGAATATCAGGTTTATTTTGATGCACTCAGTAGAATTTGTTATAACTTTGGATCAAACTGATTTCTGTGTTCTCTGTGTGATGGGGGGGGGGGGGGGGGGGGGGGATGAGGTTCTCTACTTCACTGACTGTGAGGAGGTAAAGCTCGGGCCCTTCTCTCCTGCGGTACCTCGCCCCCCCCCTCCTCTCAGGTGTGCGAGGCGTCCTTGCGAGTGATGATCTTGTAGACGCTCTGTCTGAAGCTGCTGTCGGAGGTCAGGTGCCGGGCCGTCTCCCTCAGGTCCTCCAAGCTGCCGCTGTCCGTGCTGCCGACGGCGAACGACTGCGAGTGTTTCACTGCAGAGAGACGCAGAGAATCCATGAGTCCAACAGGAAGCTCATTGAATATCATCTAATAAGATAACAGATCACAGGAGTCCCTTGTCTATCAATAGAAAATTAATAGACAGAAATGTTTTTTATTAAATGAGCATTAACACCAAACTTTAACTGGTTCCAGTTTTTATCTCATTGTAACTTGAAAATCTTTAGTATTTTAACTCTTGCTCGGTTATAAAATAAGTAACTTGAAGATATTTGTTTACTTTTTATTAATTTAACAATGAATCAATAATAGAATAATCATGAGTTGAGCTTTATATATTACAAATTGTGTCATTAACACATAACTAGTGTTATTGTGATTCTCAAAATAAAACAAATATACAGTTTGACAAATTTAAAATGAATAATTTGGAGGTTAGATTAAAACAGACAAACTTCAGTGTGATATTTCGCTTCAGGGGCCGAATGAAGATGATTCATACTGACACTGATTCACCTGCGTGAACTTGTATGAATGTAAAATAATGAATGTGCAGTGGGAACAGGTTGTGTGTGTTGTGCTCGTCCCACTCACACCAGTGGCGTCTGGACGCTCTCCTCTGGACGCGGCAGCTCTTGATCCTGCGAGCGGCAGCTTTGTGGAGATACACCGCGTTCTTCATGATCGCTGGCAGCTTCGCCTCGATCTCTGCTGCACAGATACACTCCTCAAAGAACTCTGGACACGCACACACACACACACACACACACACACACACACACACACACACACACACACACACACACACACACAGATACACAAGGTGCTCAAATCTAAACTTGTTGATAACAGTGAACCAATATATTTAAATATTATAATTTTCATCATGATTTCATTACACGGAGATGATGAACAGTTTGAGATCATGTTCTGTGAATTCAATCACACACACACACACACACACACACACATCATCATCATCCTGACATTTGTCAAGTGTGATATGTCAAAATAAACATGTAATACACTTTCTTCCAGATGGAGACAGTCACAAGTGTGTTTCTGTGTGTGTGTGTGTGTGTGTGTGTGTGTGTGTGTGTGTGTGTGTGTGTGTGTGTGTGTGTGTGTGTGTGTGTGTGTGTGTGTGTGTGTCTGACTATTCATCTGTTGGAGTAAATGTGTTGATGTACAGGTCAGGTGTGTATTTCATGTATTAGCAAAAGTGACTGGAAACAACTGGAGTTTTGTCTCCATCTGTATCAACCAGTTTCCTCATACTGGGATCTACCACGTGCAGATGGGCGGGTCCCAGTGACGGGTGCACTCACTCCTCAGATGAGTCACGTCCCCCTTCATCTTCTCGTCTCGCTCTTTGGTTCGATCCAGTGAGTTCAGGCCTTTCTCCAGATCCTGCAGAGCCACCTCGGCCTGCTGCAGCTTCTGCTCCAGCTCCACCCGAGACTCGATCTCCGCCTGAGAGAGACACCACACACAACACACACACACACACACACACACACACCACACACAACACACACACACACACACACACACACACACACACACACACACACACACACACAGAAGTTAAAGATGAGTCACTTTTCTGGATCTCTGTGGGAACTCTAGAGGATCTGCTGTTAAACCACTGAAGGAAACTCTGATTTCTGTTTTCATCTGATGGAATTAGAAGATTGAGATTCAACAAACTTCATCATCACTCAGCAGATCCTCAAACTCCACCAAGAACCAACAGTTCCTCAAATTCACATCTCACACACTCACAAGTATTTCTCCTCCACATGTGACAGATTTTAAAGTAAGTATTAAAGAAAGTGGAAAACAATCCTGTGAAACCATCTATCAGAAGCCTGGTGGAAGCTCAATGTGCTGACCTCATGCTGAGTCTGACCTCATGCTGAGTCTGAGCTGCTGAGTCTGAGCTGCTGAGTCATGCTGCGTTCACCTTGAGCTCGGCCTCAGTCTGCTGTTTGTCCACAGTGAGCTGAGAGAGCGACTGCTGCAGCGTCCGGGCCTGAGACGAGTAGAACTCCCGCTCCTGCTGCAGGTCTTTAGCTCGCTGATCGTTCTCCCTCAGCCTGAAGCACGAGAACAAACATGCAGCACGACGCCCGGATTTAAAAACCTTTCACAAACAATGATGCTGCTTTGTTGCAGAAATAACAAGTGATTGTGGAGTTACACACAAACACACAAACACACAAACACACAGACACACACCTGTGATGTAGATCCAAGGTTAAAACAGCAAACACAGAGAATTGTAGAAAACATAATTTTGCATTTGTGGGACACTGAAATAAATAGTTTGACCTTTGGGGAAATAAACTGCCACGACTTCAATTTCTGTATTCTGTGTATAACTAATTTAAATATATTCTATTATTTTTACTGTATAACTGTATTTATTCTGTTCATGTTCTGCTGTAAAACCCACATTTCCTCCAAGGGGATCAATGAAAGATTCAATATATATATATATATATTTAACAGATGTTTATAAGGTTTCTGTTATAAAATAAACATGTTTCCTCTAAATAACTTGAATTGAACATCATAGAAATGAACTGTACTCTAACTGTGTGAGCGTTTCTGTATTTGTCTGCAGCAGCTGATGGAAACACGAAGCTGTGAGTCGCTGCTCGACATCAGGGCAGCAGAGTCGATACCTGCTGCCTGTGAGCGGCTGCTGGTTCAGGGATCAATACACATTTCCACATGTAGTCTCATCCTCTGAGCCATTAGCAAACACTGCAGCTGGAAACAGGCGAGTTCGACCCCTCGGACGCTGAAACACAGTCTGAGGCTCAGAGTTTCCAGCTGGAGACATGTTTGACTCTTTAAAGCTCACTTCTCGTCGGCCTGCTCCTTCTCCTTCAGCAGGAGCTTCATCTGCTCCTCGATGTGTCGCAGGTCCTTCAGCAGATCCCCGTCCCCGAGCTCGACTCCATCCTCAGACGACTTCCTGCAGGAGCTCCCCCCCCCCTCCTGCTCCTCCTTCTCCTCCTCTGGCTGCTCCTGCTCCTTCACCCCCAGGAGCTCCAGGGTCCTCTGCTTCTCCTGAGACAGCTCCTGCCAAACACAACCACAGACTCTCAGTCCGTAATGATCGAGAGGAGCAAAGTGCTGCGTACAACATGTTAGATGTCTTAATGTCTCATGTTTATTTAATGACATTAACAACATGTGGAGTTACAACCTTAAATCAAAGTCCACTTAATGGCTCTGCTGTCAAATGCTCCGGGAAACGCTTCAGTGTGAATGGAGTTCAATTTACAATCTGTGTTTTCTTGTTTGTGTTTTTTTGTTTGTTTTGTTTTTATTTCTTTCTTTGTTTGTTTTTTTTCTAATAAAATTGGACTCTACTCCTAAAATCCCTCATTTGTCAACATGTGAAATATTTATTTAGAACTAGTTTTACTCTTAAACAGATTATAAATCATTTATTTCATGTGTAATGATTTATTTATTTATTTATTAAGTACAAAAGTTTATACTTAATAAATAAAACTACAGAGAATTAGGCCACAAGAAAAAAAAGCTAAACCGGATTTGAGCCCGATGGATTTACCAGCTGATGTTTAACAGATGAATCCGTCTCTGGGTCTAAATCAACATTCACAGAAGCTGCAGGAGAATCTGTGGAACTTTGATTTTCCTACCTCGATGGATTTCTGCAGCATCACAGTCAAGCTGCTCAGCTGCTCCTTCTCGCTCTCGACTCCCTTCAGGGACTGAGTGGTTCCGTCCAGGTCTCTGTCGGCAACACAACACGTTACTTCACAGGTTGGACTGACGCTGCTGAACGTGAGGAGGCAAGAGGAGAGTTGTTTACTGTTTGATTTGCTCCTGTTCGGACTTCAGCTCCAGAACCACCTCCTCAAACTTCATCTTCTCCTCCTCCAGGACCTGGTTCAGACGCTCCAGCTCCTGCACACGAAGAAACACATTCAGTGTCATCACAGACAAAATGACTCATATAAACATGAATTACATCTAAAGTTCACTTAAGAATACAAGTTATAATCCTTTTATTGCTTCTTCAAAAACATCTATGGAGCACAAACTAAAACCATGCTGTTGTTGTTGTTGTTGTTGTTGTGAGTAAACATGTCTCACTTCTGTCTGCGCCCGCTGATGACTGAGCTCCTCGGTTTCTTCCATCAGTTTATCTGGACAAAGAGAAAAAGACAGTTTCCCACAAGCAGCTTCATGTTGGTTCAACTTTGTAAAGAGTTCAGACGACGTCCTCCACGTTTACCCAGATACTCCTGCTTCTCCTTGGCCAGCTGCAGCCCCTGGGCCTCCAGACTCTCGATCATGGCCTCGCCCAGCTGAGAGTTCTTCCACGTGCTGGGGGGGGGGGGGGGCAGTGACAGTTAAACACACTGTTCGCTTCAGAAGTTGAGTATTTCTAATAGTTAGCGTCACATCACTCACACTTTCCCCGACTCCTGGAGCATCTCCATCCACTGGAGCTGCTCCTCCTCGGACTCCGCAGCCAGGACGATGGTTCCCTGAGGAGCAGAGGAACAATCGTCTCGTTAACAATGAGCCGGGGCTGAGGAAATAGAGATGATGTAACTCGCTCGTGTCTCCTCAGTTTGTTACGTGTCCTGTTTGTGTCTGGATCAGTCGGGTTCTTCACGTTATTACTTTTATGAAAGAAGAATTAAGAAAGTTCTTCTCAGCTCCACAGATTAACTTCTAACTACTAACTACTAACTTATTCTTCTACTACTACTACTCCAAATTTCAAGAAACTCGTGTTGGTAGTTTTTGTGTAATCCTGCCGACAGTCACACAAACATATGGTCTGTATTTATTTATATTTACACCAGAACCTCCTTGGTGAAGGTAACGTTGTGTATTTATCAAACGTCGCCTTCTTTGTGTTTATTTGTGTTTATTTGTTGTGTGTCTGTTGTGTGTCTGTTGTGTGTCTGTTGTGTGTCTGCAGCTGCACATCTGTGTTCAACATGTCCTGTGAACATCTGTGAGTCTGAGGAATGAGGAGGAGACGAGGTCATTACAGTGAAATCCTCCAGGTTGACGACGACGGCAAACGGCATCCCCATGTTGTCATGAGCCGACACCACACATCCTCCCAGAGGGATCACGCCCTGAGACACAAACACATCACACACACCATAATAATATATATATCATATCATATCTCATCTCAATATGAGTCTGGATTATTACATCAGGGACAATATCTTAGTTTTTAACAGCAAGAAAAAAGCTTCTTCATCTTTTCAAATTAGAACCAAACCCACTTGTTGAGGTGCAGGTGAGAAAACTTGTCTTATTATTAACATGTAGAAACATATTTGAATAGAAAAATAACTTGTTTTCCCATAAAGGGGCAAAAAACACCTTAATGTTAATATCTAAATATTTTAAATGTAGATATTCATCTTCCCCTTCCCCTGACAGTGTCAGTGCGGTGGAGGAGGCAGCCGCTCACCTTCGGGTGGATGTTGAAGTATCTGTTGCTGTCGAAGCTCCTCTTCTCGCTCTCGGCGTAGTAGAGCAGGAAACTGTCTTTGATGATGAAGAACCTTTGAACCGAGGAAGAGGATAAAGCAGCCGTGAGTCAGACCTGAGGAGCCGAGAGGAACCAACGTCTGCTGAGCAGCACAGAGGAGTCATGTGACAGTTGATCCTGTATCAACTGTGCAGGTTTATTTTGAGCTTCAGATGTTTCTGACGTTTTCATTGACGTCGACTGATTTCGTCTTTTCTGCGTGAAACTGTTGGACTGCACCTTTAAATTTGTTTAAAGCAACACTGTACGTAACTTTAACTGAGGAACAGCGCCCCCTGCTGCCAGACGTGGTGTCTGTCGAGCTCTGACAGAAGAGTCCCACTCACTGAACAGTGAATATTACCCATGATCCTCAGCTTCCACCAAGTTCTGTTTAGAATTCTTCATATTTTCAAAGTTTCGTGCTGAATATTGGAGAAAAACTCAGTTTTTTTAATAACTTCTGAGTCTTTTTAACGGATCTAAAGTTCAGCTTCACTCTTCAACTGGACCTGATTGTGACAGGAGATCGAAGCCAGTCACCAAAGTTACAAAGAACAGATGTTCAGGGAATGAAAGAGGAACATTCTCCATGTTCTCACTCATCAACCATCAAACTAATTAGAAGCTGATTTATTGAGGTTTGTCAAAAAATCATAAACCCGCTGAGTCTCTGTTTTGGCAAATTCAAATTCTTTTGACCTTTATGACGAAGCGAAGGTCACATGACTGTGCTGCAAATGGATTCTCTGGACCCCCCCCCCCCCCCCCTGTATTGTTGTTGGAGCCGTTATGTAAACTAAGAGCATTATCGTGACATAAGGAACCAATCCAGGCACTTTACCGTCCAAATATATTCTCTCAGGACACAGTGAGGCCGGGGAAACGTCTGAGCACCAGTTTATCCTGTCGTTACATAAAGCAATCCGCTAACACACACGTCAACAGTCTGGCTTTAAACCCCCCCCCACAGGGAGAGATGTTCATAATGAACTGTGGCTGTGAAAGCAAATGAAAATGTTTAAGATTCTTCACACACGTGTCAATAAATGGTGAATTTAATTATTCTTAACTGTTGGATGAATATATCACAGACGATTAGAACTTTTCACTCGAGGCGTTGATCTGTGAATATTTAATGTTTTTATTGCCGTTCAGAGGAAAGTAACTTTTTAAAAAACTAAATAAAAATAGGATTTCCTCTAAACTTGACCCCAGAGTCCGACCATCAGCTCCCTATGGAGGCGGAGCAACATGAAGCTCTTTGTGGAGTTGGAAGATAAAATATATACAAATGACCTCAGGCAGAAATCGAACCTCACCTGCGGGACCACTTGGCCGACGGGCGTCCGAAGGGCCTCTTCCACAGGACGCCGTGCAGCTGCACTTTGGTGCTGATGTCCAGCCCCTCGCTGTCCGACTGCTCCATGGACGACCAGGGCGAGACAGAGCGTTTCTGGACGAGGACGAGAACATCCTCTCTGACAGTAGCTCGCCCTGGGAGGCGGAGCCACACGGGAAATATCAATAGGAAATGACAGCAGAAATTCAATCAATGACAATTAGCCCAATAACACCCGATAGCACACACACACACACACACACACAAGAGAGAGAGACACACACACAGAGAGAGAGAGAGAGATGTGCAGCTTCAATAGAAAGCAGGAAAAGTACCAAACAAATTCCAATAACTCAGCCGGGTGGAAAGATGCAGCTGCCAATACGCTGATCGGCTGGAGGCAGACTGACGGCAGAGACCAGAGGAAAGCAGGGATGAGAGAGGGATGGAGGGAGGGAGAGAGAGGAGAGGAGGGAGAGGAGAGGAGAGGAGGGAGAGGAGAGGGAGAGAAGGGAGAGGAGAGGGAGAGGGAGAGGAGAGGGAGAGGAGAGGAGAGGAGAGGAGAGGAGAGGAGAGAGGAGAGAGGATGAGGAGGGGAGGGGAGAGGAGAGGGAGAGGAGAGGAGAGGAGGAGGAGAGGAGGAGGGGAGGAGGGATACTGGGAGGTGATGGGTGAGGGAAATCTGAACCCAGTCGATACGTCCCAGCCAGTGAAAGCTGTTATCCACATACTGCGGTCACAGGACAGGTCTCCGGCTCCTGGCAGCTCCTGGTCTCTTCTTCCCTCCGAGCATCAGCCCTGAATCAGGGGAACATTGTGGCCGAGCCGCTGCCGCCCGGCTCTCGAGCAAAGAGGATGGAGAAGCCGAGCGGTTAACATGAAGCTTTAGAGTCGTGAGTATCAGATTAATTCACAGAACATGTGTCAGACTGGACGGACACCAGATTATAAAGATATTAACAGCTCAGCCGCTTCACAGGAACACGGGAGAACACAGACTCCTTTTATATCAGAAATATTATGTTTACAGTTACATTATTTGTTAAAAATGAGTTAGCATGAGTTTTTACCTTGGTGAATTCAGTGCTTCACACAGAGAACTGATTTTAATAAAGCAACATAAAGCAAACACGTGTGAATCATTCAAAACAAAACCATCATCACCAGTTTAAAAAACCTTTAATTTTATTGTCATAAAACACTTTATGCTTTACAACTGATTTTCACAATCAGAAATATGGGAATAAGGCCGACTCATTCTGGAATGTCAGAAAATGAAAGAAAAATAAAAAGAAAGAAACGCCAACAGAAACAATTCCAAATATTAACCTGATCCCAAAACTCTCTGGATTCAACGTGTTCAAAGTTCAACGTGTTCAAAGTTCAAAGTTCACCTGCAGATATTTTACAGTTGTTTATCGAGATGTGTGACGAGACATGAAACATGAACAAAGTGAATTTTAAATATTTCAATATATGAGCAAAACATCTAATAAATAAACTAATAACGCATCAGTTAAAAATATTTGACCTGATTAACATTAGAGAATTTTCTTGTTTATTTCATTAGATTTTTCACATTTACATTATTTTACTTTGAAAGGGCAGGTGCTGACGGCCAATCAAATCCCAGTATTTTTACATCTTTAAATTCACTCAATAAAAAAAAAACTTTAAACATATTCAAAATCACAATTAAACAAACTCTGTCCTAAAACCGTGTTTGTCCTAAACATCGACTTCTCTCTAGCTTGGTGACACAGATAACAAACAGGTGTTTATGTATTTAGTGTCATAAGTGATATAAATCATCGTTCCAACCCGGAGCAGTATTTAAATATCCCACCTCGCTGCGTTTCCACTCGACAACTTCACAAACTACATTTCATTACTACACATCACTGTTAAACTTTTAGAAGCAGTTTATCCCTCGTTCCTTCAGCTTCTTCCTGAAAATGTGACCCAACGTGAATTAACCTTTAAACTGTGGTTTGATGCGATGCTCGTTTTTAACTGGATCTGTCGAACGTGATCATCCTGCAGCCGCAGTCCTGACGAGGAGTTTCATTAATGTTTAACTCTCAATAAAAGAGTCGCTGTTTATTAAGTCTGAGTATTTAGTGACATACTTCCGTATTAGTTTTCAGACGTTTGATAAATGATGCATCACACACACACACACACACACACACACACACGAGCAGGGAATATAATCGTTAGTTTCCTTGTAAAAATAATTTCAAGGGTTCCAGTTTGTGAAACGTGAGGATTTTCTGGTTTTCTTTACGTCTCCAACACATTAACTGAATATCACGTGATTATATTTTGGTTTCGTGGACTACACTCCAGTGAACCCTGACCTAACACAAGGAATTGAAAACCATGAAATCTCCGCAGGGCTTCAGATGAAGTTGCACACTCACGATGTCGGCCAACGTTATTTTTTTCTCCCTTTTGTATTTCATAGAAAATAAAACAGTCATGCAGCTGCTGGTCGGCACGCCACTCGCCACCTTCTCTCTCTCTCACGCCGGGAAGCTAAACCGCCGCGGTGAGTTTCCTCTCGTCGTAGAAGTTCGGAATTAAGGGACAAGTCGAGTGTAAGATCTTTAAATATATACATTAAACAGAGAGCGTCTGTCACCTTCTGTGTCTGTACTGCAGAGTTCCTCCCTGTCACACAAAATAAAAAATGAACTTAGAAGCAGTTCCATCTCACACAGGAGACGATGATGGTTGTAGAAGGAAGAAGTTGCTGTGGATCACGTACACACACAAACACACGAGGGAGAATCCTGCGACGCTTTAATGCATCAACTGTTAAACGTGTTCCTGGAGCAGCTGGGTCTCGGTGTTTGAATCACATAACAAACCCCCCCCCCCCGTGCCACTTTCAGACTGGCGCACTCCGGAGGAAAAGGTGACTTTTAGTTTGTACAATTATTGCTCAGGTATAATTAATAAATCCTCGAGGAGCAAACTAAGTAAGTTTCCCCCAAAAAATCGATAAATGTGTGTCCTCCTGAGCCGATGGTCCCGACACGAGTTCAAGACCTTGAGGAACCTTCACCTGCTGGAATCCCCCCCACCCCCACCCACCTCCAAATAAACAACAGTCACTTTTCAATACAGAGTTTTCCTAACAAGCGTTTATGATTCACCTCCAAGTTAAACAGAACAGAAATGAACACATCCAGAAGGTTACCAGGTCAAATCAAGAGGATGTTGTTGTTGTGACGCTGAAGTTGGACCATGAATCTGAACGTGTTCATTTGTAGAAAAACACACAAGTGTCCATCACAACGATATCCATTTACAAACCGTAAAGTCTGTTTCATCAGGGCTCTGTTTCAAACTAGCAATTATGGCACTTGAAAATCAGTTCAAATGAGTCTGTACTTTTAAGAGAGCTGTACAATTACACACAATTTAAAAAAACGTTCCCAGTACCACGAGCTTGATCTTAATCTCACTGTGCAACAGCCGTCGAGCAAAACATCACGGAACCGAAATCAGGGTTGATTCTTTGACTTTGGACAAGCAACGATAAAGCAACACTGAAAACTCCACAGTGATGTGAATAAACTGAGCGAGCCGTCCGGTGGCCTGCGTCGGGAAAGGATCAACACACACAGCAGCTGTACCAGGATCTGTGGTGGGTGTCAGGAGGAAACCACCATGTTGTGTGGCGTCGGTTTCATTCACCTCTTGCTTCCCGAACGTCCTTCACTCCCCGTCAACCCCAGTTTTGAGTCATGAGATGTGCCCGAAACGAGCCTGGTCCACGAGGTCCATCCGCCGACAAGCAATAAGACATTTATATCCACAAAGTTTGAAGTCTCTGTTTCAGCTTCGTTCCCTGTTCACCCGTCTGTAACCCGTCCTGAGCCGGGTTCTAGTGGTGGTGCCCCACCGACAGCACCAGTGGAATGAGGCAGCCCAGCACCAGAGCTCCCACCTCCACCTTGCTCAACCCTTTCCCTCCGTTCCCTCCGGCGGCAGCGTGGCTGTGGCCGCCGCCCACCTCAGGGAGGACGTGGACGGTGGCTACGTACAGGAAGGTGCCGGCGGAGAAGAGCATGGCCACACCGGTGGCGTTGATGTCTGACAGGGCCTCTTTGCTGCTCTGTAGGGGGGGGGGGGGGGGGGGGAGAAACAACGTGAGACAAAAGGTTCCACCAGGAAACGTTCAGATCAAATGTTGATTTATTGTTATTGTTTATTGTAGCTGATGAAATGTTATATAATCTCTTGTAAAGGGTCTTGAGCCCTGACAGATATTTGAGATTCCTATATTGTGTGACACAGTCTCAGATGAGCTGCTTTGCTCGAGGCTGAGCGACTTTCAAAATCTGTTAATTACTGTGAAAACTATAATTACAGTGACAGACAGGAAATACTGGTGTAGCAGCTTTTGTTGCTCTGAAGAAATGTTGAACATAACCAGAAAAAACTGTGAAATCTCAACTAAAATGTCATGATAAAATACAAAGTGACAATTAGACATTACAACATTTATTTATTTCTATTTACTATAATATTTACCTGACTGAGGCCTAAGAATGTGATCATGGCGAGGACCGGCGCCGCCAGGGAGAAGACCAGGAGATGTCTGCGGATGCGGTTCCTCTCAAGACCAGCATGCATCAGGAAAGACACCAGACCAAACGCTGCCGGAGCCTGAAGACGACCGAGCAGCACAGTTCACATGGTTTCATGTTGACAGCGTGCTGCTGCTTTTTAATATACATTTAAAAAGATGGAGGTAGCTGAGGATCAAAGCTCGTGAATATGCTGTTGGATCAATATTTGGGTCATTAACTGTTTTACTGTCACACAGTTTACAGTCTCACACAGCAGACGCACAAACAGTGTCACACCCCCCCCCCCCCCCTCACTGTTTCCCTTCAGATCAACAATGATCTCATAAACAGCTTCTCTAAAACCAGACTGGTGGAAAACTGTCATCGTAACAGAGAATTTAAACCCCTGCCACCTACTATTATTATTATTAATTAATACACAGATTACTCTAATAAAACACCTGCTACAAACAGGATAAAGAACAGAAGCTAATGCTCACAGATCTGATGCATGTTTGATATTTTTGAAAGTAAAAAACATATTAGTTTCTGCTGCTAAACAATGATCTGAACCAGTATTACCTTATGCAGCATGATCGCCACGAACACAATGAGCTGCACGCTGGTCTGAGAGGTCGAGGCCGCGGCTCCGAGCGCCACGCCGTCCGCTGCAAGCACAGATTACACATCAAGTCCTGGTGAGGATATCGTTTAAGGAAATAACTGAGCCCAGTTAAAAACACCAAATATATCAGATTGGGGCTCAGATTAACTCTCAGTTCCATGTGAGAGTCACTTTAACTGTAAACTATAAACTGGTCACACGGGACACATTCAAATAAAAGATTAGTTAAGTAAACTTAGGAATAACCAAGAGCCGGTTTTAGAATGAAATACAAAGTCTGAGTGAATTATGTCAAACAGGATTTGTCTGATCCCACCTACAGTGGATTTGTTGAACTGGATCTAAAGAGTCAAACTATTCTGACGGCTGAATGAAGCCGGACTCACCTGCAGCGTGGACCACCAGACCCAGGGTGGTGGTGATCTTTGAGGAGGCGGCTCTCGCTGACTCTGGATCTGAAGCAGACAAAAAACACACCCGGTCAGAAATAAACAGAACAGTGTGGTTTCACGTGTTGCCTTTTAAAACCTGTTTGCAGATGTGCAGCTCAAATAAAAGCCCTGAGGTGATTTGGCTCCGAGTGCGGGAGCATCCAGGGAAACAGGATTTGCCGTTGAGCTGCGTGGAGGCGATTTGGCTGTGATTCAACGAAATGGTTTTCTTCCAGAGTTTATTAAACCCGGAGGAAACAAATAACAAAGCTACTGTCACTAACCTCCATCTTCCCAACCACAGTCTCCACAAAGACATCCCGGATCTGTTCATTTCTAACACTCAAACCCATACGCTGCTTTAACCTTTGCATGTGTCCTCACGCTCACCTTCAGCGGTGCTGTGCACGTGGGAGCTGCCGATCTGATCCACCAGCAGCATGAAGACGAAGCCCAGAACCAGAGACACGCCGATGCAGGCGTGGAGCTGCTCGTGACTGTGCTCGTGTTTCTCAATGACGAGGCCGGCTTCTGCTTTCACCTTGGAGTCGGACACCTCCACCCCCCCGACCTGGCCGGGGCTGTGATGCCCACCTGCAGACACACGGGGAGGGGGGAACAGGAAGAGGCAGATTCACTGTTAAATCACATAAACACCTTCAAGTTGATGACGGAGCGGCAAAGAGAACATGAACACGTGTGGCGTTTCTCCTCGACTCAGTTAAAATGCAAATGATCACAAATCAAACATTTGTGGTTGACAAGGTCGACTGGTTTAATATGAATTAATATTTGGTTACATATGTTATATATTATATATGTCTACGCTCAGAGTATTTTACATCCCCATACTAACACTGGGTAAAGCCTCCAATGGCTCAATTCTTCTTGATGTGAATTTCATAGGATGTTGATGTGACTTGTTTCATATAATTGCTGCAGATTCTTTAGTTGCAAATTCATGTCCTGACCTGTATTTACAGTATTTAAAGGTGTTCCTAATAAAGTGGTGTCAATGAGCGTATAAGCACGTCACTTGGTTGTACCCGTGTGTTTTTCTGAGGCACTCCTCCTTTTGCTTTTATTAGAAATGTTCAGCCACAGGTTCGATGTCTTTAACCGTTCGACCAACAGGACGTGTGATCCTCAAATCCTTTTAGACTTTGGACTCTGCAGGTCAGGAACCTCAAACAGGCGCTGGGACCAGCAAAGTACAAACATGTACAAGATTGTAAAGGAAAAGAAAACAGACTTTCAAACGGAAATCTGGAGCAACAGAAATTATTATTCCAGCTTAAACTAGTTTATTGTGCGTATAGTTTGTGTTTAGTAAATGTTCCCACGAATGCCTGGAAGTTGCACTGATATAAAGTGTTTAAAACTGCTGTGTACTTCAATTCAATGATTCTAAAAAAAAAAAACATTGTGAACCCTTTTCAGTTGGAAATTGATGTTCTGCCAGAAATCTTTAAAAAGGTGAAAAGGATAAATTGGCAGAAACTAAATATATAATTATCCTAGTGACGTTTTCATTTGTGTGTTTCATCTAAATTGTCGGACTTGTTGTTTTCTTTACTCGAGAACGAACCCTTTATATTGAAATACTTTATATTTACACCAGGAGCGGCTCCTCTCTATGGAGGCCACCATGTACAGTAGCCCAGACTGGACAAACTAAACACTTTGAGTTTAATGACTGAAGTTCCCACAGGTTCTCCTCCATGTTTGCAAAGGGAGGTGGAGGTGAGATGTGTTCAGCTGCAACAGGACACTTCACCACTAGATGTCACCAAATCCTACACACTGAACCTTTAACAACTGATCCAAAATAGATCCTGAGAAGTTCCAAACATTGATGCTGCAGGAGAGAGACACTGTTATGAAAACACACTGTAACCACAGTGTGGGTGAACCGTACTTTCAAGGATCTCTTCATAAAGTGCGTGGACCCCCTCGGGGATGATCACAGCCAGGGCAGTCCCACAGAGGAGCCCGGCTCCCAGCACCGTGATCAGCTTCAGCTTCTCCTGCAGGAACACACACACACACACACACACACACACACACACACACACACACACACACACACACACACACACACACACACACACACACACACACACACACACACACACACACACACACACACACACACACACACACACACACACACACACACACACACACACACGTCAGCACGAGATGGCTCCCATTGATTTTACACTCACACACTGATGGCGAATGACAACACGGTCCATGGTGCAGGAGGGCAGCTGTTGATAAGAGTTAGCTTCCAGATGCTAACAGCTGGAAGCAGTGGTGCAGATCCTAGCTTGTGGGGGAGGGGGGGGGGGGGCTTACCTCTGAGAAGTTGACAGCCAGAGGTATCGTCCCGGCCACGTAGCACCCCACCAACATGGCCAGAGACAACAGGCTGATCGAGCTGAAGTCGTCCATGACTGCTAGCTCCTTTTTCTCTTGGGCGAATCTCGTGCCGAGCTAAACCATGAAACCCGCGGCTACACAGTGAACACGTGCTGCTGTGGCGAAGTGAACATGCTGGTTGAACCACAGTCAGACACCAAACATCCGCGTTGGAGAGAAAACACAAGACGTCGCAGAACTCTGGCCTCGGCTAGCGTCAGCTAATGCTAAGCTAACCTAGCTTCGGTGGTACCCGCTGCTGTTTGAACTTCACAGACGCACAAACACCGGACACGTTGATCCTCGGGAGCTTCGTGAGGATTCGGTGTTCAGGGGGAATAAGGCGACTTCCCCCGACTTGGTTAGCAGCTAGCAGAGATGCTAACGGCACATCCGTGTTGTTAGGTGCCGATTGTGACGGGTGCTTCCGGGTCAGAGTTCATCCCGTGAGGCCGCTGCCACGTCTCCCGAGGGGGAGGAGCTTGGTGTTTATTTATTTTTAACTGATTATTATTCTACATTTTTGTTTATCACTTTTTTATTATGTAGTCTATGATTGAGCACGTTTTTATTTTTCATATAAGCGCTTTATAATTATGTTACATATGTTTTTACTGTTTTATTTATTTTTAACTGATAATTTATCTACATGTCTGTTTATCTGTCACATCAGCTCGTTATTTTCTGTTTAGCAATTTTTTATAGTCTATTGTCGAGCACATTTTTTATTTTCATAAGTTGAAAAAGAGTCAGCATCTTCATCCACACGTGTAAAACATATTTATAATATTAATATAACTCCCCATTAATGTTGTAATAGAAGTCTGATCATTTTGTGATGAAACTTAAATCACCTATTTTAGAGAATACAAAAACAATAAGGGGAGATATTATATACGTTATTTCCTCCTCATTCATTTCCCTCAGGATCATTAAAGTATCTATCATATATAAAACCTGTTCGTCAAGTATTATGGTTTTTAAATCCAGACAAATGAAGTGAAAAAGGGTAGTTAAGATATCTAAAGAAAACCAGACATTTTGTTTAAAAAAAAAAAGCATATTTATTAGTTCACACAATGGAGCAGTGCCTCAACATGACAACAATAAATCAAAGCTGAATGTGTCCAAATTATTGCAGAACAGACGGGTGACATGAAACTGTTTTCTGCCTCAACGAAGGGGGAAATATAAAACCTAGGTTTTATCATGCAGAGTGTTGGTGCAAATTCTGTCTGTTTGCAGCCAGGACTTTCCCCAAACACACATACACGCATACACACACGGCAGCAGCTCCTTGCTGAAGGAATGGTGGGGTGCATGGGCGCATGTTTACAGACTGGACCAGAAAACTGCAGGTGGCAGAGCTGTGAGCTGAGGAAGTCAGTCCGAGAGACCTGGTCTTTATTTCGCGAGTCCGATCTTCTTGGCTTCTGTTTCATAAATCAACAGCCTCCACATCTTTACTATGAAAACTTCTGCTTCTTCATCGAGAACCTAAACACAAAACAGATCATTAATATTCGCTGCTCAAGAAATCTATGCAATGAATCCTTTTTGGGACATGGAGGCTTAGGTTTGGGATCCAGAACCAATTTGAACTTACCATAGCAACATCATCAAGAATACCCTGAGGGGTGCTGTGAGCCATCACCTGGGAAGAGAAGGAAAATGACGTTCGATTACAGTGAGAAAACCCCCTGAAAAGGCTTCACATATCTCCTTTAAGTCAAATAAAAAATTTGAATAGTCGGAAACTTGAAAGTAGTTTTCCTGATAAAAAGTTATTCAAGTTTTCAGTTCAGAGTTTCACAGAATCATCACCAACCTTTGAACAGACAAAATCAACGAGAGTGGCTTCCTCCTCGCCAATGTATTCAATAATCTTCTTATTAATCCATGGCTTAATGCGACGATCCATCAGAGTCTGCAGAGGAACAATCAAAACACCCAATGGTTTAACATTCAGTTATCACACGTTAGAATATTTACTCACTTCACTCAACATTTAAGTTAATGAAACAGCCTGAAATCTAAACTGTCCGAGCTTATTACCGAGTCAACCATAGTCCAGTCCAGAGGGTAGGAGAACAGCTCAGGTCTGGCTGTGGGGATCTTCTCAATAAGGCTCTTTATGTGCTTGCGTTTCTCTTCTGTGTTGATGTTGCCTTTGGCCCCTGGTAATTCGGCCCCGTCCACCCCCAGACTCTTCTCGTCATCACCATAGTCCAGTGGAACCAGTTTCCTCTTGCGGGGCTGCTCATCAGCCTCCTCGTCATCAAACTTGTTGAAAACACTTTCCACAGTCGTCAGTTTCTTTCGCTTTCCTACGTTGGGCTGGCTGGGACTGTTGGTGGCCCCTGGAAAAGAGAAACGGGAACAAGGTCAGTTTATTCTGGCACAAAGCGGTAAAGCTAAAGAAGTAGATCCTCTTGTGTCCCACATTTGCTTCTGCACTCACCCAGCTTGAGACTGACATTGATCTTGGGCCGATGTTCCTCTGGAGGCTGGACCTCAGGCGAGTTCTCACCAGGAATGATAATTCCGCAGGGAGATTCGTTACCGGGCGTGTTAGGGGTCGCATTCCCACTGGCGGAGGACACTGAGGGAGCAGTACTGATTGGTCGCATTATGGGTTTGAGTTGCGGCTTGGCTTCTTGTGAGTCCTCTCCGTCGTGGTAGTCCTCCTCCTCCCCTTCCTCCACATCGTCGTCCGAATGCTGCGGAGGGGGTCGAGGCGGCGGCGGCGGCTCCACGGGCCTTCCTGACCCTCTCTTTTCCCGTTCACGGTCTCGGTCTCTATGAACCTTCTCCTGGATCACCTCCTCCTCAGGTTCCAGTTTCAGAGGGGGCTGTCGTCTGCGTTCTGCCTCTTCCTCCATCTACACAAAAGACCGGACTTCAGTCTCTTGTATGTGTCAGGAACTCGTGTGGGACTGTTGGGATTTCAATGATTGGTGCACTAAGTCAGACTCACCCTCTGCAGCTCAGCATCAGGGTCAGGGTGACCCTCAGCAAGAAGTCGCTGTCTGATCTCCTCATGCTCCTCCTTCTCCCTCTTCCGGTCTCGCTCGTCCAACTCGGACTCCTTTTCTCGGTCACGAAGTCGCTTCTGCAAAGCACTGCCTCTGAAAACGAGAATTACAACATGTGAAGTGACCTGAAGAGCAAAACAGAGTGCCCCACTCCCCTGTATGAGCAGACAGAGGGTTACCTGTAGTATTTTGGGTCGTCTCTGTCGTCGTCGTAATCCTCAAGGAATTCTTTCAGTCTTTTGGCTTCTTTCATCTGATTTTAAACAAGTAGTAAATAAAAGCAAATATATAAATCCTGCACGTAACTCTCAGATATCTGATATTATAAATTTGCTAACATTTAAATCTGGTGTGTTATATATTTACGTTTACCATTTCCCGGCGCCTCTCGTCCTCCCTCTCCGTTTCTTTGCTGTAGTCACGAGATTTCTTCCTCTCACGGATCTCCCAGTTTTTAAGGCGCTTAAAGAGGACAGAGAAAAATCATTCAACAAAGTCAGACATTCATTAAATAATTCAAAGGTCAAAATTAGAAGAATTTTATCTCCATACTTCCTGGTAAGCTGCCTCCTTGTCTCGAAGCCTCCTCTCAAGTCTCCTCCGTTCGTACACGTCCTCCTCATCATCCTCTCTGTCTCGTTTTTTATCGTCTCTCGCCCTCTCTCTGTGAAAGACACATTATTGCTTTTGGTTCTTGTCTGGTTCCAATATCATAAAATACTACTGAATACAATCTGATTATCTGGCTACTGATTTAAAACAGTAGTGCTGCCTGCGAAAGATGCGATCATCCTTTAAAATGTCATCAGAATCTGACAGTTTTTTAACTAAATATTTTGACTTGTAATCACAGACGAGACAGAATGGTGTCAAGATGATTCATGCTTGAGGAGAGCAGCTGAGCATCGAGTGTCATCGCTGGCCTCTCACTGACCTCGACCTGCTGCGGTCTTCACTGACGTCTCGACTCCTGTCCCTCTCCCTCTCCCGCTCTCGCTCCTTCGTCCTCTCCCGTTCGCGATCTCTCTCCCGCTCCCGATCTCTGTCTCTTTCCCGCTCCTTGTCCCTCTCTCTCTCCCTTTCCTTCTCTTTTTCGCGGTCACGGCGCTCCCTCTCGCGCTCCCGCTCTTTGTCCCTCTCTCTCCTTTCCCTCTCGATCTCCAGTCGCTCCTTCTCTTTCTTTCCTTTTTCCTCCTCCAG
The DNA here is from genome assembly GCA_006182925.3 of Reinhardtius hippoglossoides. Lineage (NCBI taxonomy): Eukaryota > Metazoa > Chordata > Actinopteri > Pleuronectiformes > Pleuronectidae > Reinhardtius > Reinhardtius hippoglossoides. Next base: position 3,271,610 of record CM031679.1, read on the forward strand.
TTTCTGCAGGAGCCCGACAGGAAGAAAGAGGAGAACGTGTCACTTGATTCAAAACAATAAGAAGACCAGCATCCTTGAATACACGTGAACAGCACATAATAATAATAATGAGAAGTAGTTTTAAACTCCCGGGGCCAGACATGCTCACATACTGCCATGACTCATTGCCTTGGAGAGGCTGGCTGCTGCGTGTGAGGAAGTCCTCTTAGCCCTGACGTTTCCTCCTGGAAGAGTAATCCACTGCCTGAGCAGGTTTAATGTAGATACTGATCAATTCAGGACATACGTGTGTAAAACCATACATTGCAGTTCATAAGTGAAAAGACACCAAAACAATTAAAGTAACTGTTGATACGACGGGTTGCAAAGGGGGCGGAAGTTAAGGCCAGTAAACTTTTCAGCACTTTTTAAACTTTGTTGTATTTTTGTTACATCAAAGTGTAATAGAAAGATCATAACTGGAAATGGCTCCAGAATTCAATATTGGCCTTTAACCCATAGAATGATTTTCACATATGTAACAGGTCAACGTGTCCTCTGCAGTTACTATCTGTTGTATGGTGATCTAAGATTATGCTCTGATGTAACAAGAGGCCAGTTCAATATCCGCACATCCGCCCTTTTTCCAAATCAATGTGCACTCAAAGCGATGGATCTGACCTGGTGCAGGAGAGATACTGTAATTTAAAATGCATAACTGACATGATGTAGTTATGTTATATCATCATATGTAGCATCACCATAGAAATAAGTGGTACTGACTACTTCATACTGTATTATGTATATAAATATGATGCATTAACACATTAAATTAATGCTCTTTGCAGTAAGTGTTATGTAATTCCTTAAGTTAAAGGATTTTAAATTTGAATTGCTGATTCTCACTTTAAACATGCTCATGGTAATAAAGTACGTAAGTGTCCACAAGAAAGCTTTGAACCATTAGGTCAGGTTCACTATAACTCAATTTAAACTTAAGATCACTTTTATATAGTTATTTGGTTTGGGCTTATCCCTTTATGTGCCAAGTGGATTGAAACCAGCCTTGGCTTAACACGGCAAATGGCCCAACTAAGTGAATTACATAACCAGCTCCCATGTGTTTTTTTTACCCGGTAATCAGAGATGCACGGAAGCAGAGACAGACTGCAATGCAAGTGCTCCCCTGCAGCAGTGTGGTTGGATGATATACAGCAGAGTAATTTTTAAAAGTTGTAGTTGTGGAATCAATGGAATGATGATACTGCAGCTACCTTGAGCAACTCCCTCAGGACCAAACTAGACTAGTAGACTATCTGGAACATTTCACAACACCTGAGAAATTCTCTGCACCTGCTCAGACTCAGTCTGAATAAACATGAACTGTAAACCAACTGTCCACATTCTGACTAGCTGACAGAAAAATGATGGCGTGTTCTACAGACCGTTTCAGAGCTACTGGCGTGCAACTTACAGGTGATGAACTACGGTTTCAGCACTTCTCTGCCCCTACACATCCTACAGGCTACATGTGGGAGGGAAAAGCAGGTCAAGTGTAAAGACAGAACCATGATAAATGTCCAAATGATACCGATGAGGCAGTTGATCTAATTACAGTTCAATCACACAAATGACATCTGGAAAAACTTCAGATCAGAAACTGTATTCCATTGTGCCACAAGGAAATTAGTGAAGCAGTCTTACCTGCAGGTTGTCTTCTGGTGTCTCTTTGGCTTCTCCAACCCAATAAATAATGTAAGACATCCTCAACAGAGTCAGACCCACAGTTCAAACAGTCCAACCAGCCGGCAGCTGGACTGGTTCACAATTTTCAGAGAACGCTGTTGGAAATGTGGGTCTGAATGCTGTCAAGTGATAAAAATAAAAAAAGAGGAAAGGATGAAAGAGGTCCGAACTCCCTGTTGTGCATGAGCTATGATCTACAGTGTAATTAGGCTACGGGGGCTGGAGTCAAATTAACAGTTTTTCATCCAGAAAAAGTATTTAACACAAATGTATAATCACATGAGCTTTTTGGTTTATTTTTCTGGCTCGTATTGTTTAGTGTTGCAAACTTACCTCTTGTTCAAATTTTCCATTGTGAAAGAAATGGCTGATTTATTCACTAATCTTGTATTTAAGTAAATATATCAAGCTGAACACCAATTAGAAGCATCTGTCAAAATACCACCTCTGATAAGTTTATAGTGAAATACCATACATCATTACCTTGATATCTTCATACGCACATCTTTCCATTTCCATTCCATTATTGTCAGTTGTGTGTTGGTGTCTACTATCATGGTTTTTATGTTGCCCCTTTGGATTTATTATTTTAATGTCGTTGGTTCACAGAAGACCAGATGACGTATTTTTATCCAGCAGCTATAAATGTTGATCCTAATACAATCCCCCTCTGTAGCAGTGTTTAAAAGTGGGATCATGTCCCGAGCTCAGAGGTAAAATCCGTGCCCATATTTCATGAGTGCATTAATTTGTCTGACCCTGTGTAGGAGATAAAACAAATCATGCAGCTTTGTCCTTTCTATTCAAACTCTAATTCATTAATTTTCCTTTTTATCTAATTGTTAAACTAAGGGGTGGGAGTGGAGTTACCAAGAAGTCACAGAAGAGAAGAAAGAAGAAAGATTAAAGAAACTCAAGAGGAAGTAAACAAACACATGAGGACTTACCTAGTTAGTCTTCAGACCTCAGAGTGCTGTGGAGAGGCGCTCCCTACTTTAGGTAAACTACAGGCTGCAGTTCAAACTACTGCAGTGGTTAGGCTCATTCAGTCTGTGTGTGTTCTTTAAACACATCATTCACCATCTGAGGACCTGCAGGGGTTCACTGAGCTGCCTGCACTCACACGGATTTAATGGTGCTTTCATTCCAGCTTCGTCATTGAGTCAAATCCATTTTCAGTTTTGTAAATGCAAACGCTTGCAGAAATTTAAATAATGTAAGTGGATTAAGAGCCAGTTGCCCCTCTGCAAACCCTCCAGAAGGGAGCGCCCAGCATGAGTAAAGAAGAAAGGAAGGCTCATACTTACATCCTATCCTCGCAACTTTTTCCAAAGCTGAGATTCTGAGATTCATCTTGCTCTAGTCATCAAATGAATTCTACCATATTGGTGGGGTTTAATCAATAGATTAGCTTAAGATGGAATTTAACATTGTATCCATGCACTCTGTGTGATGAATTTAGCTTAATGCAGAGCTAAAGCGTTTAGTCTCAGATCAGTTTTTAAACACCAATAAGAACTCTTCTCCAATTTGAAAATATAACAAAATACTATAAAGCCACCTAGCGACTGATGTACCTCAACACTTTAAACCTTTAAGATCATATAAAATAATTGACAACATATTTTGACATCAACTATCATCTATTCCTTTAACGATTCAATTTCAATAACTAAATATAAAAGCAACTATCTCCATAAATACATATATATATATATAAACATTTCATCTTCATTTTCTGTTGAGGAATTTCTAATTAAACTGTGGATTTCTCCTCCAAATCCTACATTACAGATGAATAACAGCAGTTTGATACATTACCTTGTGTGTGTCCCGGAATTTGCTGATCTCTCTGGATATCAGATCTCTCTTGTCATCCTCCATCTCCATGGCATTGATATCCTCCTTACACAAAGAAGGGGAAGACAGGAAACAAAACACACTAAGTACCCAACAGTTCCTACAAGTCACAGCACAAGAGAATGTTGCACCAGTCTTTGTTTTCATGTGCATCTCTACCTCCTCTTTCTTCTCTTTCCGCTTCTTGTTGCGAGGTTGACTGTCAGGATCCTGCGAGGGAGCGTTGAGTTCACTTGCATACTCTCGGATGAGGACGTCTATTGCCCCCTTCACAACCTGATCCCGCCGCAGGGTTTCTTCATCAAGAAGCTCCTCCTCGTCTTCGTCGTTCTTTGACCCAACACTGGCTCCCTTTATGTTAAATCCAGAAAAACGTGAGAATCAAACTTACAAACCCGTTTGAACAAAAGTACCATTCATCCTTTACTCAACAGGTGAACAGCATACCCCATTGGAACTCCGCTTCTTGGCTTTCCACTCATCGAGCTGGGACTTGGTTTTGGCATCGACCTTGACCAACAGCTTCTTATCACCTAGGAGCAGCTCATGCAGAAGTCTGAGGGCCCGCAGCGTAGATTCAGGCTCCTTATACTCACAGAACCCAAAAGCTTCCAGGAGTTGAGAACACAACAGTTCCACAGATGTTAATGACAAAATATTTTACCTACGTTAGTTGCAACATAAAAGCAGTTTTGAATATGATGCAATTCAAAATGTGTTTATGGTTTGATATTCTCTAGGTCTAGTCCTTTTTATCGTTGACAAAAAACACAAACATCTAAATTCATTCAATGGAATAAAAAGTCCAGTCTCAAAGATCTCCAGATTAACTTCATTTACATAAAGCAAATTTACTCTAGGAATGTTTTAGTGTAGTTACCTTGAAGTTTCCCAGAGGCGCCTTGGACCCTTTTCCAGCTCAGGACAATACCACATTTCTATATCAAAAAAGGGACAAGAAAAACTAAATTATTTAATCTAGCATTACAGATGCCAACCATCAATGATTAGTAAATCACAGAAAAGAAAGATAGCAGAAAGGTTTCCCTGTTAGAATAGCTCTAAGGCATGTTAGTGGTTACCTGTGATGAGATTAGGTTTGAATTCGTCACCTGCAGCTCTTTATTTTTCTAATTTCCTAAAGCTGCCTGTTCTTTTTCATTTCAGTACATGCAGAATAAGCAGAGGGAGAGATCCACCCACCGCTAGAAGCTGTCGGACCAACATGTCCGATGCCTTTTCAGAGATGTTTCCTACAAACACAGTGGTGGTGGGGCCACTGCCTTCGTCTAGATCCTTCATCCTGAGGCCAGACTCCTTCTTCGGAAGCATCGGCTTCTGTGCTACAGACACTGAGGTCGGGAGCAGAACCTGCAGAATAGAGATGCAATTTAGTGCCTTCGAACTTTCCAAAAATCAAATGGATGAGACTTGGTTAAAGTCTGAACGTGTATGAAGAATATGGATTAAATGGATGACGCGTCACTTTGTATGCAGTAGGTAGGAAGACCTGTTTCCAACTCACTGTGGGGGCTTGGGCCACGAGACCCATATGTAGTGGGATCATGGGGGTACCTGCAAATAAGCACAAAATACAACACTCAAATATTAAAGTATACAAATACACACAAACAGACAATAATATGACACTGTGTGAGATTACCCCAAATGAATTCTGAGCCCTTGAGGAGTTTTATGTTTCAGTCAGGTTTCATTTGCAGGGACTTCACTATAGTTCTCTACTTCCAACTTGTTTCTGTGTTAATGGTTCTTTCTTTTAAAGATTTATTCTAACTGGTTTCTTGTTCCCTGTGAGTCCAGCTGTCACAGAACAATGTCCCCCTGTCCTCTGCACCTTCACTGTCAATGAACTGTTGTTGTAAACAGGGAATCCTTGCTCCTGCTAATGTCATCAAACCCAAAATGCCCAACGACTGTTTACATTGGACAAGGACTCAGACTCCCGACCCCACGGCTGTGCTGTGTACCTGGGGGGACACCTGGGGCAAAGCCCGCATACTGTGGAGGGGGGATCCTCGGGGGCAGCTGGGGGAGGCCGATCTGCTGGCGGTTGAGGGGAGGAGGGTACGACATCCTTCAGATGGACGGGTAACTAGAAGAAGAAGATGAAGAAGAAGAGGAGAGAGAGGATGGTGAGCACAGGAGGAGGAGGAGGAGCAGCGCGACATCATCTCAGGGTGAAGCTAGGTCACGTGAAACTCAGCGCAGCGTTACAATATCAACAATCCGCCACGCAAACCCACTGCTACCACCGCAACACCACCCAGTGGGGGTGGTGGTGGTGGTGGGGGGGGAGGAACCTGCCCGGGACGTTACACACGCGCACGGGTTGTAACGTTAACTAGCCAGCTAGCTCCGGAGAGCAGCTAACGCTTCTCCGTGGCCTTGGCTCGCTCGCGTTTAGCCGCAGCGGTCACACGCGGATGCTACTCACCGGCCCGGGGAGCGTCCAGGTAAAAACAAAGAAAAAGCAGACGTTAACAACAGTGCGTGTCGTCCGGATAAAAGCCCATGAAACGCGGGGAACTGCGGGAGACACGCCGCTGGAGGTTAGCGCGACGACGGGGACCGGCGCGGGGCAGCTGCAGCTAGCACTAATCACTGGGACCTGCGGCGCGCAGTGCATCCTGGGAGAGTGGAGCGGCCCAATGGGCTGGAGTGTGGCCCCGAGTTCTGTCTCTCAGGCAAGAAACAAACACAAATCTCCTCCTTGACTTCTTCAGCTCCTCGTTTCTGTTTGTTTTCTAATAAAACTGTTCATACTGCACTGATTTATCTTGAACTCGGTTTAAAAATTTATTATAATGATGCTCACAAGCCCCAGGTGCAGCTCGGTCAGATATCAATCATATCTGTGGAAACATTTGTATGGGGGCCTTTTAAGACTCTCATGAATAAGAGTATGTTTGTATGTGTTTATGTATCTGTTTTCTTTTTTCTTTATGGTGTATGTCTTGCTATTGGGTCTAGAGCCTGTAATAAAGTGTATCTATTGCATTGCATTAAGTTCAGGCACTGGTTCTGCATTACTCTGTGTGTACTATATATGCTTTTCTTTCATTTGCAATACACTTTATACTTTACACTTTTTTTATTTTCACTTCAAGTGTTAGATTTGATACTATATTGTTTTAATCACTATTCTATTCTATTCTATATTGTTGATACTGTAATCTTGGAGCAAGATGGCACAATAATTTCCTTGGGGATTAATTGAGTCTTATCTAAACGTATTTAAAGGTTCGGTGTGTAAGATTTAAGTGAAGAGGATCTATTGAATATATAAAATAATCCTAGTGATGTTTTCACTTGTGTGTTTCATCTAAATTGTACAAACGGTTGTTTTCTTTACACTAGAATGAACCCTTTATATTAAAAATACTTTATATTTACATCAGGAGCGGTTCCTCTCTACGGAGGTCAGCATGTTTTTTTACAGTAGCCCACACTGGACAAACTAAACACCTTTTGCATTTTTTATGACAACTGAAGTCTACTGCAGGTTCTCCATCATGTTTGGAAGAGGTGGGTGAGGTTTCAGCTGCAACATGCAACTTCACCACTAGATCCTCCACACTGAACCTTTAAGGTGGTATAATAACAACAACAAGAATCATCATCCTCATAATGAACTTTATTTCTATAGCACTTATACAAACAAGGTCACAAAGCGCTTTGCAAAATACACGGGACTAAAACAACACAGAACAAGGCAAGGCAAAACAACATCTGTCAAAAAAAAATACAACATGCCCAAAATGTCAAACAGTTCTATTAAGTGATAGTTGAAATAAATCGACTAAATCTATAATAGAAGCTGCGATGGTCCTTTATTAATTTAAATAATGTACAGTGTGTGGATTAGAAGTTTTTGTCACAGGTGAGTTCACTGGTCTGTGGGCGTGGTTTAATCCTGGGAGGTTTTACCAAACAAGCTTTAAAATATTTTTACCCCCATTTTAATTCTCTGCAGTTTCCATTTTTAAACGCTTGGTGGCGCCAAATGTTTAACTTTGTCAGATGTCACACGTTAACATGTTGACAGGTTTACAGTTCAGGTTCTATGTGTATTACGATGTTTAAACATTTACATTTAATATTAGTTAATATTAGGTTTTGTACATAAATAAACAATAAACTGTTGACATTTGTGTGGTTTCAATCTGAGCCCATGCCGCTACAAAAGGCTCTGGTGAGAAGTTCTGAGATAAGATAAGACGTTATAAACAACAACTCTAGTAATAACATTGCACATTACATAATATGGCAGATGTAGGTTACTATAGTTGAGTGTTTCTATGCCACTATACCCCCCCCCCCCCCCCCCTTAACTTATCTGATTAACAGCTTTACTTAGAGATTACATGAAGAACACAGGACACCATAAAACATAATAACTTGTGATGTTATAAATGACCCAGCAGTCTAAAGTAGCTTTATGAGGACCACATGAAACCGTCAAAAGATCATTATCAAGATTTATTGCTTTCACACTGCTGCCATTCCAATAATAAGTTACTGTGCGTGTTAAGATAACATGGACAAACCCACAAGCCCATTAAAAACTGTAATAAATGACCCAGTAGTGTACAGTTAACATTAGTTCTTAAGGACCAGATCAAACAAAAAAAGTTCTGCTGTTGATAGGGTGGTATAAAAAGTGTCACTGGGACATAAAATAAGTGATATAAAAACATATACAGTAGTGTATGAGTAATAACATGAAACTTACTTTTAGTTTTACTTTGAATCCTTCAACATTTCTGGGGGATGGATAGATAGATACTTACCCAAGGGAAATTAAGTTATCCAGTATCACGCAAAACAGTCAAACACAAGAGCATAAGAATAATAAAAGGTCAAAATACGTCCAGAATAAGTTCAGTGCAGTGAGATGAATGTCTGACCACCAGAACTACTACATAGCTGGGACTGTAAATATGAGCTAAAGGAGATATTGACAATACAAATATTTTAAGTATAAGTAACAGAGGCAGAGTATTGAAGCCAAATATGAATACCGATTTAAAGATAAATCACTGTAGCTATTCAAAGTTGTGCGTTAGACTAACATAGCCTGTCAAATTGTGGTACAGCAGATGTAAGGTGAAAAGAATAAAACTTGAAATATAAAACTGGAGATATAATAAATCTAAAATCAAAATAAAGATAAACACAGGCATTTACGAAGCATAGGATTTGAATGTGAAACTTTAACACATGTAAGCTGTAGTTTGTACTTGTGCGGAAAGTGTGATTGTTTATGCAGCACTGGGAGCTGACACCTGTTCCTGCAGAAATAGGTGGAAAGATGTGGGCACTGGAAATGGGCCTGACCTGACACCCGATCTGTTGTTGGCTCCTGGACTCGTGTGGACGCAAGACCAGGACCGAGGCTTCAATGTAAACAAGCCGGTCAGCCCCCGCTCCGCTGCGTCTCTGGAAATTTCCACCTCGACGAGACTCTGCGGTAAAAAAAAGAAAAAAAAGAAAAGGTGCTCCACAACAAACACGTGGGGAAACGGCCTTACCGCGCAGGCCACGCCCACCGGACGAACCCACTTCCTGCCATTGGCTGACGCGAAGGTGTGTCGTGGGCTCTGACGTCACAGCTAGCCGAGGAACAGGACGTTCTACTGGAAAAAAACGCGGCGTAAACTCGCATCGCGGCGGATTAGGTTCCGCGCAGTGTGCGTGTCAAAGTTGCGTGAAGTGCGGAAGATCCCGGTTAGCGGTGACCCGGTCCCTCCGCCCCGGCAGCTCATGAATATTCAGCGGCCGGAGGAGGCTTAAGACCCGGCCCCCAGCATCCGACACAGAGCGCAACATCCCGGCGCGCTTTCATCAGACTCTTTCCGCTGCGCTGTCTGGAGGCTGTCTGCGCATCGTCTCTCGTCACATCCCGCGGAGGAAGATGGCTTTCAGGGGACATTTACACCGTTTCCTCAGGACTCAAGTCGGCCACTGCTGCACACAAAGCCGGGCTCAGTCCGTGGCGGTGCTCGGGGCCCCGTTTTCCAGAGGACAGGTAAGAAAAGCTCGGTGAGAAGTTAAATAGTTTTTTTTACAAAACCGTTAATCGGTCACTCAGCTTCCTCGTGGGTTGTTTTGTGTCTGACAGAAACGGAGAGGAGTGGAGCACGGACCCAAAGTCATCCGAGATGCGGGGCTCATCGAGAGGCTGTCCGGGCTGGGTAGGTGCGGGGAAGCGGGCTCGTTATGTAACCGGGGCTGTTATTCAGAGCCTCCGGTTCTCCAGTCGGTACCTCGAATCACCGGGAGACACCTGACGTGAGAACCGGAACAGGATCGTTTCTGGTTCCTTGAATATACTGCCTCACCACTGTTAAAGACATAGTTTTAAAAAGGCTGAATCGCCATCATCCAGCAGAACCACAGGCAAACAGGCGCAGTGCACGAGTTCCATCAGTGGAATTACACAATGATGGAAATCCCGGTTGAAATGTGATAATGGTGAAGAAATGATTGAGCACAGACCAAAATAGTCTAACGACACAGGGGATACACGCCATCACACAGGTCCACATGACCTATTACCAGAACTCATGGTGATTTGTCATCTCTCGTTATTCGTTGTGCCACATGTCTGCTTTAGTCACTGGCTCCCAGCACAACGTGCTCCGAGAGGGGGATTGTTTCCACTGGCGTCACTGCAGACTCATTCAACTGCACTGTGGCCGCACTCCACCCCCTTTTCTCTATCCTGGCGTTATTGTTCTGCGGACAAAAGGGGAAGAGCTGCTGCTGCTGCTCTGCAGATGTAAGAGGACGCCTCGAGCGGAAAGAATCCTCCCTTTATTCCAGCGAGGTTGGGTCACCGAGTTCGCATTGTGCTTGGAATTAGAAAGGTCCCACCGCTAGGACAGGAGTTATGCTGTAGGGGGGGATTTAAATATACCACTGAGAATGATCAGGTCAATATCACGTCAGGCCTAGGGTGCTTAAAGTCTATTTGTGGTCTAGACACAGTTAAATCCTCTATGAGCACCAAGGACGATGCAGATTAATACGCCGCCATAGCTCACACTAAATACATTCAGTCCAAGTCAACAGGGCGTCATCTCGTGATCTGCTTCATAATGTGCAGTAATTACATGGCAGTTATTCTGTTTTTATTCATTAAGATAATTATAATACAACTGTGTTATATCACTCAGGTAACAAAGTGTGTTGCATCATAAACAAACATCTGTTAAAACCAGACTTTATATAATCATTTGAACTGGGATACCATACATATGATAATGTTTCTATTAATACACCACAGGTATAAGCCTACTATCATGATACCTCAGTTCACATGAACACAGAGTCCCACGGACTCTTGGTTCCCATGTGAATCTAACGGAGAGAGATCAGTGGTTGTTGGTGACATGAGCTGTGTGACCATGCAATGGATAACTCAGGTGTGTGACAGTTAAGGCCATTAGTACCTGTTGGAGGCAATTAAACAGACCCAGAGCGGCAGAGAATGTGCTAGGTAATCTCTTATCAGCTGTAAACACAAGCTGTTGTGCAACAAGCTCAGCCCCCCCCCCTCATCACTTTGTTCTCCGGAACTGACACTGTCACAACTGCAGGCAGTAGTTAGTCATTTCACTGCGATTTGGGTGTGAAGCCATGGCTTGTTTTGAAAGAACCATGAGTAATGTGCTTTAAAACTTATTTAGAATTTCGATTACTTGCCAACACTTCATGGTGATACTAAATCAAAAATACACAAATCTGCCATATTATTATCAACACTCAGTTTGGCCAGGGCGAGTGGAAACGTGAGGGAATGAGGGAATGGTCCAACTGGCCAGGGGTCGAACCCAGGTGGTATGTGTTCTAACCATTTAACCCTCAGGTCGCCCCTGGTTTATTATAGGGATAATCATAACGATGGTAAGGACCCCCTTGCTTTTTGAAATATTAAGCTAGAATACAAATAGTAACATTACTGAAATTCAATATTACTTCAAAACTAAATGTGCCATTAAAAAATTGAGTTTTTTGAAATGTGCTTAGTCTTCTGATCCAAACCCAGAGTGAACTAAATACCACGTCATCTCGGAATACTCACACCGTCATGGTTGGTTTCACTTTGTAGAAACAGTTTGAATGAAACCTTCATATAATCAAACCCTCACTGGGATTTAACTGCAGTAAACACAGCAGTTATAAACTTTGATCGAATTTGACAGTAACTGCTTTAACAGGCTTTTTAGGAATTATCTTGCAATAGATGTTCAGGATTGCGAGAAGACAAAGTCTATTCCTGTCCTGTCTACGAATGGCAATGAACCTCGTTGGTTCCCCTTGGATCAGCAGAGTAACGCAACACTGCCATCAAAGCTCACATTGCCAGATGAACCCTCAATATGGTGGATCAAATCACTTGTTTACTTCACAGTCCCCTCTCGTCTTTAAATTCTGCAACAGCCACTGCACGGATTGAAACCTGAGCTGGGGAGGGAAACGGGGCAAATGGAAAGTGCTCTGTCACTAATGTTCCACTTGCGTTGAATGACTCAGCCTCACCGGACTGCAAGTTCAGACAGTTGCATGTGGAGTTATTGGGATTGAAGCCATAGGTTTCATCCTGCAGTCGTCAAAGTACAAATGATTCTTTCAAATCAGACACCGGGGATGTGTCCTGAGGATAAGAGAGATTGTCAAGAAGCATCAGATGCCAGGTTGCTTCCATGTCACAGGCTGACACGCTGAACACCTGCTGAGTCACTGGACACTGCATTGAAAGAGTGACCCTGCACAAAGTGTCTAACGGCAGCTTGTTGTCGGTTCCTCAGATTACTCTGTCCATGACTTTGGAGACCTCAGCTTCCACCACCTGGAGAAGGATGAACCCTACATGGACGTGAAGTTCCCTCGCACTGTGGGTGCAGCCAATAAGATGCTGGCTGGAGCCGCGAGCAGAGCCATCGGAGCGGGCCACACCCTCGTCATGCTCGGAGGCGATCACAGGTAAATGAGCTCAGAATATGGGATCTACAGATCATGAAAACCCAAGAGCCTGAAATCATGCAGTGTGATTTTCTGTAGTATTTTAAGTGTCACAGTGAAACAAAGAACCCCCCACCCCCAGGAAACACATGATGGCAAACCACAACATGTTTCTCATGTTATCAAAATCATAATCAAAGTGCCTACTGTAAGGGAAATGTGACATTTTGACCACAATATGATCATGTTAACTTCCCCTTTGATTGATCATGATTGAATCTCATACAATGTAACCTTGATCACGCTGTGTCCTGCACAACTGAATGAATCTTGGCCTGATTGCTTTAACTAAGGCATTGTTGTTTTCACGTCATCAGAGGATCCTGACCTTTGACTTTGTTACAACCCCAACCAGAGTGGGAGGGATGAGCCAAATGTTTAAAGACAAAGAACTGTTTCCCATCGGTGTGCATATTACAAACTAACCTCTGTCGTATGCACCATGCTCTCACGACAATACACATAAATATTAGTAAAGCGGAAGTGGAAGCCTCCACCAACTTCACGCACAGTGACACACATTTAAACGTTTCTATTCTCGAACCAAACCTATCAAATTAAAACCACGACCCGACCTGCAAAGACTCTCAGGCTCAGGATTTGACTGATGAAACACCAGATGTTTAAAAGGCCGTCCTCTCCTTTTCACAGCCTGGCTATCGGGTCAGTGAGCGGTCATGCCCAGCAGTGTCCCGACCTGTGTCTCATCTGGGTCGATGCCCACGCAGACATAAATACGCCCATGACCTCTCCATCAGGAAACCTGCACGGCCAGCCTGTGGCATTCATGCTCAAAGAACTACAAGACAAGGTGAGGAGAAGCCTTCAGCCAAATGTAAATGCACTTCAATAACCCGCCCCTCCCCCCCCCCCGGGCTGCTTTTAGTGCACCTTTCTTCAAACAAATGGCTCTTTCACCTATTCAAACATGTGTTCAAATATTGAACCTTCTGGAAGCAGTAATTTACAGTTTATTTACATTTTTAAAAGCCAGATACTTGTGGAAACTCTCCTCTATCTTTAAGAACATAACAAGTACAAATGCACAGCAACAGTATACGGTGCTATCTTACACATTTTTATATTTACTTTCTATATTTTACTATCATGCCGTAAAAAAAAACTTCTGTCGTCTTTTTAAATACTTTCGACTTGTGAAAAACATATGGGCCAACATTATAAACAGTCTAAATGTCACCTGATGGTGGAGGATCCTTTTATTCCCCACATTTGCATAAATTCCATATTCAACTATATTCTACCATCCACCACAGATGCCAGCTATCCCAGGGTTCTCTTGGGCGAAGCCGTTCCTGTCCTCGAGGGACCTGGTCTACATCGGTCTGCGGGACGTGGACCCCGGAGAGCGGTAAGGAGATACCAGCACTTTACTGTGTGTGGCTGATGTGAACCTCCCCCACTTTAGCACTGGGAAGAGCAGTTTTAACTTCAATTTTTGAATTGAATTGTGTTCATTGCAGCAACATCCTGAAGAACCTGGGTATCCAGTACTTCACCATGAGGGATATCGACAGAATGGGCATCCAAAGGGTTATGGAGATGACTTTTGACCATCTTATGGCAAGGTATGTTCAAGTGATGACGATATTCCACGACTGTTCAATAAGGTTTAATGTACTTTACTGTTAATGTGATTAAGTCAAGTTTGTCCATGTCTGAACTATCAATTCAAACCTTCTCTTTCTCACCTTCTTGAACAGAAAACAGCGACCGATCCACTTGAGCTTTGACATCGACGCCTTCGACCCGTCTCTCGCCCCCGCCACAGGAACGCCAGTGAACGGAGGTTTGACCTACAGGGAGGGAATGTACATCACAGAGGAAATCCATAACACAGGTACAAGAAAATACAAATACACGCATGTCTGCAACAGCTTGAAGAGACGACACCGTGTTGACACTAAAGATTAAATGTTTCTGTCAATAAAACACTTCCATTGGTTTTAGTGTAAGTATCTAACTCGTGACTGTGTTGCTGTGCAGGCCTGCTGTCAGCCATGGACCTGGTCGAGGTGAACCCCGTGCTAGGGGCCAACCGAGAAGCCGTGGAGGCCACCGCCTCTTTAGCGGTCAACGTCATTGCGTCGTCTCTTGGACAGACGAGAGAAGGGGCTCACGTGTCCATCGACGAGATTCCGTCTGCGAAGGACGACACAGAGCAGCTCCGCCTCTGAGGGCGTAAAGTGAAGCTATGGACTGTATCAACATCATCCCTGCGCATTCCGCCAGTTCAAGACTGAAAAGACTGATTCTAACAGTAGCTCAAATATTTTGTTCCCATCTCTTTGCTGTTTATTGTAGTGTTTTAAAAAAAAGATTTACGTCTGGATTTATGAAACCTGTGAGAGACGTTTACATAGATTATTAACTCTAACCCTTTAGAAACCACTACTCTTATTGATGGGAAGACTACTCACTTTAACAGCAGTGCTAACTTATTTTGTATGTACAGTAATAAGTTAAGTATTCGAGGATGAAGTTGCCACATATTTATGATGTGTTTGGTTTACAAGTTAATGAACCTGCCTCAGAGGTATGATGAATCAAGACGTAGCTTGAAGTCCACAGCATGGATTCTGAAAACTGTGTCTGTGCCAGTTAGTAAAAAAACTAGTAATATGTGTTTGCACTTTTGGACCAGGTGTGGTTACTGTATTTTCTTTAGAGTTTTTGTATTTACACATTGAACCTACTAGTACAGTACATGTACTAGACTTACTGTGTGTATAGATATGAACTGATGATTAATCAGTTTTTTGCTCACAAATGAGCGACCGATGTTTGACGTGATGAGGCCACTGAATGACTTGTCCTTGTAACAGAGTTTATATTTTGGTCTCCCATAAATGTGCTGAAATTTTTGATCCGTGTGTACAGTTGTGTTATTGACTCCCTCATTTTACTTTATTAAGAAATCCAGTAAAACTTCAATGTTTTAACTTCTACATAAGAAAACAGGCTCCGTGAGCCCACGCACTGTTGTGTGTCAACAACCTTTAGCGTGGACCATGTTACTTAACATGTTAATATTTGCAGTAACAGTAAAAGCTGAGTTAAAGTATTAGAGTAAACTGGGGATGTGACAGTAATATTAGTAGTTCTGCAAGTGTATATCATACAATTTTTAAGTGATGATGAGAAAATCGCCAAAGTCAAAACTCGTTTTTATCCTCTGGGAATATCAGGACAGAATTTTGTGAGTTAATTCACGAGTGAATTCTTCAATCTGACTAGAAGAGCACTCGGAGATCAGATACCTGACTGGCAGCTTTATCACGTTGAAGTGACTCACATTAAACAAAGGCAAAATATGCCTGAAGCTAAACGGAATATTTGTTACAGTAGTTTTTGCGTCATTTGGATTCATCTTCTCACGACCATGACTAACTGTGGAAAGAATGTAATGGCAACAGATCAGTCGATATTGAGTGATTTCAGTTGGGACTCATTAACGCTGCCGTCAAGGCGGCTACTACAAGGCCACTGTTGGGACTAGATACAGTATTATGAGAATCAATGGTCACATTGATACCTCCGCCAAGGTTATGTAAGATTACTCAACTGACCCGTTATGCAACAACCCACGTGACGACTTGTGGAGGGGCGGGGCACGACCCAAACAAACGAATTGGAGCGAATCCAGATAAGCATGAATTGATTTTCAGTTTTGTTATCATGGCGACGAGATGGGGCGTTGGCAGTCTCATAATGATTACTTGCACTAATAAAAAGTAATTCATTGTACAAACGAAAGGAACTTAAGGCCAGAAAAACCAGGTGTGCTTGTGTTTTAGGTTTTCAGGAAATGTAGACACACATTTCAGATACAAGCTAAATAAATTATTAAATGTCCCCCCCCCCTCCCTCCCCCCTCCACCTCATCCACACAACGAGGTCACTGCAGCAAGGCATGATCTCTAACGCAGAAGAACAACACTGTGGCAGATGTGCCACTTCAAGAACACATCACTAAAAATAACCTTATCACCTATTATTTGAGAATTAATTCCATAGTAACAGATGCTGTTTACCCAGCACTAACCCGGCCTGCTGTGACGTCAGGTCCACAGCGGATGTTATTTGAAGCTTTGGCCTGCTTGGCTGCATTCCCTGGAAATACCAGATACGATGCAAGATGAGGTTAAACATTAGCTTTAATGTGTTGACTGTCAAATAAAGAATAAAGAGACGCTTAGTTCTGACAAGAGATTTTTGTGTTATACAGTGATTAGACAACATCATTAACCGTTAAGAACATTTTTACACATTCATACCTCTCACTGACTTTATTCTCACATCAGAGAATTGAGAAAAGAGCTCAAAATAACCATCTGGATACTGAGCATGAAAACTCTAGGAAAATACACTCGGCTGGTGCCATTCCTCACATACTGTCGTTTAGGTTCATAAACATAATAAACAATACAATAATGTAGAATACTAACAGAAAAGTATCCCAATAAGATCATTTTTTAAAACTCACAGAGCTGATATAACCACAGAATCGTAACATGATGCAGTAATTCAACCAAACGCCGGACTCATCCAGGATCTTCTCTGGAGTCTGCAGCAGCCAGAACACAGGTCCAGAGAATCCTCCTGCAGGGCATCACTGGCATTAGCAGTCTGATAATCTCAGTTCACAGTTTGTCCTGTAGGTTTGGTCCATTGACAGGTTTTTTTCCCCCGTTGAACGAACTCCACGTGCTCAGGGACAAAATCTTCTCTCTTCAGTTCCAACCCTGAGTCTTCTTATTGTCCTTCTTCGCACTAATATGAAACAGTTGGCTGGAGACAGCAGAGAACAGCATTATTGCTACTGGACAGTTGATGGAGACAGATGCAGAGAATCGGGTTTTGCTGTTGGATCAAGAGCGTGAGACTCTTCTCAGGTGGGGGCGTTTATTTCCGGAAGAACTTCAGGTAAATCACAGCGCCCAGGATCGCCAGCTCCATCAGAATGATAACACTTAACAGCAACTTGTTTGTCATCAGCCTACAAGACGGAAAGAAAAAGGAATCAAACATAAGCGGAGGCTCTGGTCATTATTCCACAATCCTTCACAAGGAAGATTTCATTTAATGAGTTTATTGAAACTAATATCTCTGTGGATTAAAAAAATGTGTTGAATAAATGAGCTCAATTTGTGTGTTGACTGAAGAGAAGAATCTTTATTTTACTTGTTTATAAGTTGAGCATTCATTCGCTTATTTGATCAAATTGAACGTAACAAGATAAATTATATGTAAAACCTCCTCTAGGACAACACTCACCGCCGAGACATGGCCCGAAGGATCTTTCGACTTCGACTGAGGTTCTCTCCAGTGGTCACCAACTACACAAAAAGACAGAAGAGATTTAACTGCTTCTCTTCAGACTGACCACAACTAGACTAAATTATACCAACCCAAAAGCATGTTAACTGGACATATCCAAATAAGCATTAATCACGTGCTGATCCTCACTCTGCTCCTGGTGCGGTCCAGCTGCTCTCGCTGCTCCCCCAGTTCCTCGATGATGTCGGTACCGATGTGCTCCGTCTCCACAGCGATGCGTTGGCTGCGCTCAATGCTCTGACTGGCGTTGTTCAGAGAGTCTGTGCCCTGGAGGAGCAAGCTTCTCTGGGACTGCAGGTGGGTCTGCATTCAGTGGGGGGGGGGGGGGGGGGGGGGGGGGGGGGGGGGGGGGGGGGGGACAGAGCAAAACAGGATAACTGATGCTGAACAAAACATATTTACAGGAGGAAATAAACGTTCACTCCCTTAGATATCAACTAGTTCATATGGGGAGTTATTCCTCAGTAAAATGTTGATCTCTGTGTGCAAACTTTCTCTTGTCATCACATACCTCTACATGATTTTCTTAATTTCCTCAACACACAGCTTTTAAAGGTCGTTTTGAAAGACACTGAAAATGTCTGTTTGTAAATACATTTTATATAAGCCAGTATTTACAGGAAGGAATTATTTTACAGCGAAACCAGAAATACAAACATAACCAATAACAGTATATTTACATTCTCATGGTGTTATATTTCATATATTTTCCTTTTTCCTTTGACATATTCGATTTTTCTTTTGTAAGTAACATATTAAAGCTGCGTCCTCTCCAAACATGTTTGTGTGGAGAGTTTTGTTCTGGTGGAACGACTCGTTTTGTTCCGCCACTCGACCGTCGCTCTGCAACACCACGTTGTTTACTCCAGGGATCAGCTGATGGCTGCTGAAGCCCGCCGGCTTGGCGACTGGGAAAGCGGCGTTCCCGCTGAACTTTAGAGAAAAACACAGCGGGGTTGCAGAGGAAAAGGATCGGCGAGGAGGCTTTGATGTCTTTTGTTACCCATCAAAGCCATCCTCAATGAGAAGAAGAGGACTTTCAGAGGTGACAACAGGGAGGAAAGTGATGACTATTCAGAGGAACCTGGAAATCAAGATCAAGGAGGCAAAGGACAGCTACAGGAGGAAGCTGGACTGGGCGAAGAACCCTGATGCCCTCTACAAGAAGGGCCAGAGGAGCCTGAGGTCCTTCAACATCTGCACATGTGAGGTGTCCGGGGTCTGTCCCTCTCACGGTGAAATGCTCAAACAGCCTCACACTCACACTCTGCTGATTCTCTGCTGAGTAGATGCCCTGGTGACTTCCTCCCACTGGCTGGGACGAGGAGCCAAAGCTGGGGGCAGAGTTCTTCATGTCCCTCTGCAGTTTGCCCAGATCCCGGCGGTACAGGCGCAGCTTCGTGGCCATTCCGTTTCGATAAGAAGACGGGGCGCCGCGCAGCTCCTCCTCCATTCCTTGTAACTGCAGACAGATGAGAACAGGACCTTTCTCTGTTATGGTCAACGTCACACTGGTTCTCAAAGGGTTATGGTGGGGAAATATTTGCACGGAAGCTCCATAGCAGCAAAAATAAAGCAATTAAACAAGTAATTGATAATAATGATAACATAAAAATTAACAAAATGTGTAATAACAAATTAAAGTTATAGTTAAATAGATTAAATTGTAAAATGTCAATTACATTTTCTTTGTCATGAGGATTTAATAACAACACTTTGGGAATCATTTTATGTTTTACTCTCCGATAAATGAGAGCTGAATACTTGTAAATATTGCACAGTTGTTGTTGTGTGTGTGTGTGTGTGTGTGTGTGTGTGTGTGTGTGTGTGTGTGTGTGTGTGTGTGTGTGTGTGTGTGAGTAGAATTTTTTACAGATTGTTGATGTACAATAAACTTCCTCTGTGATGATCAATAAAGTTCCAGCTCATCTCTGTCAACTCTAATCACAGTGTTTTTTTAAATCACAAACTGAGGGAAGGTTTTAAAAAACGAAACAAGTTCATCAATAACAAACAACACTAGCATTTAAACAGTGAAAGTCCACGTCCAGAGGAATAAACAAGGTCCGAGCAGCTCACCACTTCTTCAGCTTCCCCATTCCTCTCATCGAAGGTCCTCACCAACCTCTTCCTCTCCTCTGCGGAAACAACACCAGCATTAACTTAGTACAGTAAACAACTCATCATCAGGAGAACTGGTTGTGTTGTAAGTTAGTTAGTTAGCTGGTTGGTTAGCGGGTTGGTTAGTTGGTTAGCTGACGTCAACAGTGCAGTGTGTTTACCTCCCTGGCTCCTCGCAGCTCGGTCTGGGATCAGCTTCAGCTCCTCGAACATCGAGCTGAAGATCTCGTGCAACTTCTCGAACTCCTCCGACGACATCTCGAATCGACTGGTCGACGTGTGGTCGGTTTTCTAATTTCTTCTGTCAGACAAATACGCGAATAACGATCACGCGACTTGACTCGATGTAATAATCAGATCTCATCGACTCTTCCGCAGGATGGACCTCGTGACTGACTGCCTCCAGCGCCTGACCGGAAATCAACAATAATAACAAGGTTTTTAATAATATCCCGGTGAAAATAATACTTTGAAATGAATAAGACAAGATTTAACTTACACAACTTACAAAATAACAACAGATCTGAGTGAAGGAAACACAAAAAACACCCGATGGCAATTTTAATCAGGCGCTGCGTAGACAGGCGGTGACAGGAGCTTTGTGGAAAATGTAGTTTTCAAACATAACCAGGTGACAAAACTGTATTAATATTGACTATTTATTTTATGATACATGTTTTGAATTGGGTTTTGAATTTAAGTTTTGAATTAGATTTGAATGAAATTGTAATTACAAAAAAAAAATCGAATTAATGCAAGATTAATAATTAAATTAATTTTAATTTTAAAATGTTTAGGATGTAAACTCATTTTGTGTTCCCATTGAGATATTATGCACCTTTTTAAAATTGAGCATATTTCTATTTGTTTATTGTGATCATTGCTTTTTTATTTTCTCATGTTGGTATTGATATGGTTGAATTCCTGTGTTTATGTATCATAATGTCAGATTAAGCCTCTGGAGACACATAACCCATTAAAATATTTAAAAAAAAACTTCTTTATCATAAAAATAATGCAATTCCCTCTAATTAAACAACATATAATATGATAAAATACTAACATAAGTTGCCACAATAAAAGTCAACACAAAATGCCAACATAAATAGTTAGTAATCCTAATGTAAAGGAATGAAACCAGCCTGTGTGTGTTACCTTCTACCCAGGCTATAAAAACTACAATCCCATGATGCCCCTGGCGGTATGTGTGCACGCCCCCCCCCCCCCCCCTTGACATCAGCTGTTTCCTCCTCCTCGGCTGCAGCTTCTCTCTCAGCCTCGGAGTCTCAGACGAGCAGAGGATCCGCTGCATCATGTTGTTTGTTGTAGTCGCTGGACTCGGAGCCGTGACGTTGCTGGTGCTGTTGTTCGCATCACACATCAGGTGAGCGGCGACCCAGTGCACTCATGTGACCCACTCAGGGCTGGATGGTGGTTCGGTTGACAGGACGGAGCATTGCACTAGTTATTATATCTAAGGATGCGTTTCCGTTATATAAAAAATATAATTCAGTCATATGTCGTGTTTAAGGGGTTATTTCCAAACCCTCCACTCGATGCTGATGTATTGTCCCGAGCAGAGAATCAATGCAACAGAAAGGGATGATGGAGCTGTGGGAGTTTTTTTTGCAGCCGGGTGAACCGGGTGTCTTCCACCTGAGCTGGGCCAATCAGGAGCCAGAGCGTGGGGTAGTAGGTGTGCTCCTGAGCTTTCCCATTGGCTGCCTCGCCTCCCTGCTCAGTGGCGAGGGCCGCACCACTTCCACGCGCGGCAGTGGCCTCATCCCAAGTTTCTCTGTGAATTATTGAGCCATGGGTCCATATGTCCAAACTCCAATGGGGACAAAGGGGGTTATGGCTGCTCTGGGGCCTGGCAGAGATCTGAGTATTAATCTGTGATGTGCATCAACAGAAGTTATGCAGCAGGAGGAGTGTGCAGGTCCCCGGCTCGTCTGGATGGGAAGACGGTCCTCATCACTGGAGCCAACACTGGGATCGGGAGGGAGACCGCCCGGGACCTGGTGATGAGAGGTGACCTTTTGGTTTTACCGTCAATACAGGATTTAAATTCAGCACACACCAAGTTATTACATCCGACAAGACCAAACTGTGGTCTCATACAGGGGGAGGCTGTAAGGTTAGAGTACTGATGCTACGAAGAATAAATACTTTATTAAATCAGGATTTATGACAATAAATCAGGGCCGAACAATCCTACACACGACTGTCTAGTTCTTACAGTAGAAATATAAAAGAACTACAATGACACTCAACAAGTACCAACAGTGCCCTTTAATTCAATCACGCTGCACCAAATTACACACGTTAATCATTCCTCTAAATATGAATGATTTTATTCATCAAGATCCATGAGTTATTTCCCTCAGAAATCCACAAAACTCTTGTGAGACGTCTTTTCTCACAACGGTAAATAAAAAAAGTTCCTGGATCCGTCCCCTGATCTGGATCAAAATATAACGGGCTCTTTCCTGTAGTTCTATGTAGTTCTGTCTGGTTCACAGCTTCACATAATGATTTGTTCACACGGCAGGGGCTCGGGTGATCATGGCGTGCCGGGACGTGGAAAAGGGCGAGGAGGCTGCGGCCAGCATACGAGCCGCGTACCCCGATGCAGATGTGGAGGTTCGGGAGCTGGATTTGGCAGACACCTGCTCTATACGTGCCTTCGCACAGGAATTCCTCAGAGGTGACCACACGGAGGCGGCTTTAATACTCACACCCGCCTACAAAGCTCCAGAGGGTTGTTATTCAACAGGTATAACAGCGGCCATGTTTCTTTTATGTGATGTTCTCTTTACTCAGAGGTGAATCGTCTTCACATCCTCATCAACAACGCCGGCGTGATGATGTGTCCTTACACCAAAACCATTGATGGCTTTGAGATGCACATCGGAGTCAATCACTTGGGTGAGAACTCACGGAAATTCTCACAGATAAACTGATTGATCGGATTCATCCAATGGAAATAAATCATTCTGCACATTTCATGCACAACTGGAAAGGCAACGCAGTCTCTGAAGAGTTCTGCTTGATAGTTTAATTTTGTAATATGTGCATGATAATAACAGATCCACCTTGAGAGGACATCAATATTAACAAATACAATGAATTCATGTTATTTCCATTGCTGTTATTTTCTCTCACGTACGTCTGAGGCCATGTTCGACAAGAAAGTATAAGTTGAAATCATCTTGACACTGAGAAAACTCATATTTCAGAACTAAAAGGGTTTTAATGTACATGTAAATTAAGATTAGCTGATTAAATTAAGTTTGTATGAGGGGTTGGCAATAAAACAATATTTGTGATTATTATAATTTCCATCAATAGCTATATAACAATGGTTCAATATAGATAGTGATATATTTCTTGTGCATTTTTTAAAAACACAGTGATGGAGTTTCACACATAATTGTTTGTCATCCTCTGGACATAAGAGTTTAAAATTCAGGAGCAAAAATCTGTCTTTAGACTTACGTACGTCTGTCTTACCTCCGACAGGTCACTTCCTGTTGACGTCGCTGCTGATCGGGCTGCTCAAGCGCAGCGGGCCGGCCCGAATCATCGTGGTCTCCTCTCTGGCACACAACTTCGGCTGGGTCCGCTTCCACGACCTTCACAGCCAGGGCAGCTACAACAGTGGATTAGCGTACTGCCAGAGCAAACTGGCAAATGTGCTGTTTACCAGAGAGTTGGCTCGTAGACTCAGAGGTACACGAACACACACACACACACACACACACACACACAAAACATGGGAGAACTCACAGATGGGCTGTTCTCTGGCAAATGTAGTAAGAGAGGGTTAGTGATGCTTTGTGTGATGATGATGAGGAAGAGGAGGGAAGAGATGAAACAAAATGAAGGCCGACAACAAATGGTCCAAACGGTCTTTACTAATCCTTTGACCAGGTAGTACACTGAAATATCATTCTTTCTAAATTACACTATACAAATGCCAACCGTGCCTGTGAGCATGTTGGAAGCCGATGTGCTGGATACAGTGAGATCATAAATAATTTAAAGACCATTTTATGTACAGCTCCTTTAAGTATTTAACATGAGGCTGCAGATGAGAAACCAACGAAATCTCTCATTGTGACGAGAGCGTCTTTGTTAAATTACGTCAAAGAAATGTGTTTTCTTTTTATTAGTTATTCATGTAAAGTTTAAGGTTAAACTGTACGATTTCAAGCCTTAATTACATTTCTTTGTCACAAGGGTTTGAAAACAACATCTGAGGAATCTTTGCCATTTTAAAAATATGTATATATATTGGCCTGATTATCGTTATTGGATGTTTTAATCCCTAATGTCATTATTGGCCCTAAAGCTCCACATCGCTCGGGCTCTAATCGTGAACCTGATCTGTTGTTCTCGCAGACACCAGCGTGACCGTGAACTCGGTCCACCCGGGGACGGTGAACTCCGACCTGAGCCGACACTCGACCCTCATGACGATATTCATGACGTTCTTCTCCACGTTTGTGAAAACCCCGCGGGAAGGAGCCCAGACCAGCATCTACTGCGCTGTGGCAGAGGAGCTGCACTCTGTCTCTGGGAAACACTTCAGGTGGGTGACAACCAGTTGGATCAGAGTTCGGTTATCTTAAAAAATATCAATCATCATATAAATTACTCTTTTATTTATTTACTCATTCATTTAATCTCAAAATTGTCATCGTTTCCATTTCTTCACTGCACTGAAACTAATTTAATGTCTTAACTACTCTGTGCATGTTATGTTTTTATGTCTGTGAAGCACTTTGTAAACCAAATCAAATGTATTAATTAATTGATAAAAAAAAATCAATTAATCGGGGTAATAAGACTTCAGAGTCTGTAGTAAAGCTCTGAGAGGTAAATGTTAACGCTAGCGTGACGAGCACTTAGCGCTTAGATGCTAATGTTTAGCATTAATAGATTTGCAGGTAGATCATAAACCTAATTAAATCATAAAAGAACTACATAAACTAAAATGTTGACGTGATGATGGCAGTAGTTTAAAAGTCAAAAGATGGCAGTAGTTTAAAAGTCAAATGTTTACATCGCATCCTGAGGAGAACATGAAGGTCTGCAGCAAAGTTTCACGTCAATGCATCAAATAGTTGTCAGGACGTTTATCTCGAAAAAGTCGGGATCACCAAATTAATAAGGAATTATCCTCTGGGGACCATGAATGTCCGTTCCAAATTTAATGCTAATCCATGGATCAATTAACTGATAAACATCACCATCCTGCTATCTTGATAAAATGATAAATCCCTATTAGATAAATTAAAACTTTAAAAAACAAAAGTATATTCAGGAAACGAGAGACATTTTCAAATTGTCAATAAAGAAGTTAGGCTCATCAGGACGTGATGATACTGGAAAATCAGCAGAGATCCTCCCATTCCCTCATTTTATTCTTGCCACCACACATAAGGTGAAAGACAAATTAGATCCCTGCTCCTCGGGGGGGATGACTCTCATTATCATAATCCCTTTACGTAATAATCCCCCCCCCCCCCCGTCTTTCCTTTCAGCGACTGCACCCCGGCCTTTGTCGCCCCACAGGGACGAAGTGAGGAGACGGCGAGGAGACTGTGGGACATCAGCTGTGAGCTTCTCGCCATCGAGTGGGACTGAGTGAACTTTGAACCCTCGTCTCTCTCGAGGCCCCGTTCACACGTACACGGGTATTTCTTTTCAAATCGAGTGTTTTGTTCACACTGAGGTTTGAGGTCACTGAAAACTGAACCTTTTTAAAACTCCTCCCAGGTTGAAGATGTTCAGTAACTCAGTTTTCAGTGTGATGTCATTGTCGTTCGCCTGCCGGGAACCAGTTGGGGTTATAGCGCCACCTGTTGGTTTGGTACGATACAGACCGTACGTGTGTTTTTTGCATTTTCATGGGGACATAGATTTATATATTAAACCCCCCCCCCTCCCATTTTAATAAATACCTGTGTACATGTGGAGCCGGCCTCGGTTCAATAAGGACTTCTCATCCTTTCTGCCATCAGTCATTTCATTTGTTTAATTATGGTTTTGATGTTCTGAACTTTGATGATTCTTACCTAATAGGCAGTCAGGTAACTGTAAGAGCTACTGTAAGTTGCTTTTTTTTTGGTGAAATAACTAAGTAATTACAATACGATGAAACTTGAAAATGTTGATGCTGTACAAAACCATTCGACGGTACTGTCACGTGATCACGAAGAACGCGTTGACCCGATTTTTATTTTTGTGACACAATGCGACGACCGTGCAGGCGAAAAAAAAAAAAAAGCAACTTGACTGTATTGTAATGCTTGTGGGCTACTGTGAAGGGTCGAGTCAGGGTTCAACCAGCATCTCTATCGGAAGCCGCGTGTTTTGAAAGAGTTCAGAAATTGCAGCTAAATTGCTTCACTTTCGTGCCAGCGTTTCTAAACAATTGCAGGGTTTCTTACGGTGTTTCCAGGTCGACTTAAACAAATCGATATAATTAGTAAACCACTGGAGGTCAGCGTCGTCTGACCCACGACTACTGCTTGAATTGCATAAATGTATTTTGTGATAATCGTAGTACATGTAGGTTACAAGAAAGCTTTTTTTGTATTTGAACCGAGATTTAGAATCATGACACTGCAATATTTACAGAGTTGTTTTTCCATTGTCATTGCCAAAAACTGCACATTCCCGGAGGAACCGTTTTGCATTTGTAAAGATTTCCCTCCCTCCTCATGTTTCCTTCTCAGCATTCACACACAAGGTTGCCAAGAGTTTACATTCTGTGTTTTATACAAGTGAAATATGCCTTTTACTACACGTACATTCATGTTAAGAGTTGAATGTTTACATTTGATGTAAATAAACAGAATATTGCTAAAAAAAAGGCTGCTGTGTCAATCCTTTGATATGTTCATCTAAACCCGACCGGAAAGAGGAGGAGGAGGAGTTCTCTAACCGATGGAGTTGAATCATCAGCAGAGAGAGAAGTGTAAAGAGTCTCAACGGAAATATTAAAGATAAGTTAAACATTTTGGGAAATACTTTTGTTCCCTTTATTACAAGAGTTAAGTTAAAGATTTGCGTTAAGTTAGCATTAGCTTGGTGTTGATCAAACAAACTAAAAAGTGGTTCAAGTTCTTCTCATCTAACTTCTGGAAATAGCAAATAAGATTTCCCAAATGATTGAACTTTTCTTTAATTTTTAAGAAGCCAGGAAGCATCAATTGTTTATATTACATGTCTTTTTATTGTTTCATTTTTTATATATTTCACAAGGGATGGCAAAATCCGGTACATTTCAAAATCACACTTCCTGCATCAGTGAAGCAGTTACTTTATTCAGTATTTTCATTTTTTCCCCCAAAAGAAGTTCATTTTTGTAAAAACTCACTAATATAAAGTGCGGCAGTGATGAGACAACAGTCGAAGTGCAAGAATGTCGTACGCGTACATCTCAAAAAGTCTGAACTGGTTTCTGTCCATCTCTCGCCCAGCATCACTCGCCACCACAGGGAGAGCTGTGGGCGTCAGTCCTCAGACCAGTGCAGCGCAGGGACTCGAGGCAGAGAGAGAGAGAACCCAGTATCTCCTCTGAAATGAAGGCGTACTTCCTGACCGTGAGATCAGAACAGCTCGGGAATAAACATTCTCAACAAGGCAGCTTCAGCGATATGGGTGATTGTCGTGTGAGTGAATTCAAAGATCAGACTACGTTTGCACTAAACTTTCCCGTTTCAAGGTTTTGTGGAAAAACAGGAGAAACAACGAAACACATCAACAGACATCACGTGAGCACGGTTAGATCCCTTTTTTAGCAACGTTATACGACTCATTACCTGTGTAAGTTAATTATTACGACTTGTGTTTCCCGTGAGAACAAAGCCCAAATATTAAATGAGCAACAACTCAGGACCAACACAACCAAAACACACAATGACATAAGAGGAGACGTAGAAACCATCCATCCAGAGACGGGGACGAATCACGACAGAGTTGATTCTATGGATGATGAATTAAACCTGATCTATAGTCGGTCCCTTTGCCCTTAAATACCGTTTGACTTCCCTTATTAAAAGGGAACGTTTGCTGAAAGCTGGACAGAAAAGGTGCTGTACAATGTAAAACAGGTAAACAGCCTCATCAGGATTACAAAATACAGGACTTCATTTTCCACATGTACAGTTCTTGGCAGATTACACTTAAACACACACAGACGCAACGAGGAAACCGAAATGAGGAGAAGAAAGACCTTCACGTAACAAGAGGCTTTCCAGTCAGTCCAAGACTTGTTCCCTTTAGATTGAGGTAGGAGACGAACCTTTGTCAAATACTGCCTCACAGCAAAGATATGCTTGTGTTGTGTAACTGGGTCTGTTGAGACTCCACTGCAGTGGCACTGTTCCCTCTCAGGCTCACTACAGATGAGAGATAACAGCTAAATATTTCAAGAATGTAAATAAAGCACGTTGGTGATTTCGTTCTAGACGCCTCCACTGAAACAGTGAAATCTGTGTTCCACTGCCCTCAATGGATCACATTTAGTCGGTTTCACCTCTGAGTCACAGGCGCTGACCTGGTATCAGTGCCGGGTGTGGACAGAGGTGTGGCAGCTTAACAGAGACCTAACAGGGTCGTCGAGTTCACCTGTACATGAGCGTGAAGCTCAGGCTGCGGTTGTCTGTCTAAACCCGACCGAGGCCGACCCGAACCCGACATCATGCTTTTTGTGCCCAAACTCAAGCTCCGTGTTTCCCCCCAATGACCTGAATATCAACTTTAAACATTTCTGTTCGAACCCCAGCGCGATTCATCGAGTGCCGACAAGTCCTGACTGGTCCTGAGGGCTCGAGTCAGGAATCCACACACACACACTATACATCACTGCAGCGAGCTCAGACTTAAATCCACTGGAGGTCAGAAAAACACATTTCAAGTTAATTGACAATTTTGTAAAATGTTAGCATAGTCACCAAATCCATTCTTTCTCACTCCAGTACCTCATTCTAGCTCCAACCTACAGTCCACACATTACAAAATATGAAAAACTGTCTCACTTTGGTTAATAGTCAGAGTCTGATGTTGCTGTATGAAGGCGGCTGTGTCTCCACTGGGAGCTGCGTAAAAATCAAATAAATCACCTTAACTAATGTCATTTGAGCCACGTCAGCTGGGGATGAGGTGCGGAAGAAGGCCACTCCTCATCTGAGGCCAGCAACCAGGGAAGAATTATCCTCCGTTACCATAACAAACAAACATCTGACTGAACTGTCGACAGTCAAGTTGCAAAATGGGCAAAGTAGGAGCCTGGTTTTGACAAGAAGAAGAAGAAGAAGATATTTCTGGTTCTGCTGCATCGATTCTAAAACGTTTCTACAAACTGGCCATCAGGAGTCGGAGGGCGTTATTTTAGTTTGATGCTAAAACAGAGGAAAACTCTTAATGCCTGGTTAGATCCGAGCTACACAGTTCATGCTGGTGTTGAGGCATCAGTGGGAGAGGTTCTACGGTCTCATCACAGAACAGAGGATCTCTCCAAAGTGGTTCAATCTGGAATTTTCTGATGTTTTAATAAACTAGTGGATTGAAAGTGCTCTGTTTCAATCATGATCCACTATAATCTGCAGCAGATATGAGACGCAGTCATATTGATCTCAAAGCTGATCACTCAGCCGCACATCTATAGACCTGTGTGACATCGGAAACCCTGAATCCTGGCGTTTGTGCTCCGTTTTTCAGTTGAAGTGCTCGGTGTGATCCCCCGTCGGGCCGCTACCTGGCCGCGGGCCGGCCCGGGCGCTGCTGAGACGACTTGCTGTGATGTTCAGACAGCCACTGGCGACAGATGTTCTGCATCACCGAGTCCTGCGCTCCCTCGGCCGCCTGAAGGACGTCCTGGACCAGCGGGCCCGCACGGCTCGCCTCCAGCTTGACGGCGAGCAGGTACGCTGGCCGCAGTTTACTGCACAGCAGGTAAGCTTTGATCTGCAGACACACGGGAGATGTGAAGAGAGTTTCATATTTTTCTCCAGCAGGTCGTTGTGCAGTGGCTAAAATATCGATATCGTGTAAAGATTAGTAAAATAACAAGTTCCACATGAGAACAAAGGGATATAGCAGCAAGGACGAGAGGAACAGAGTCAGGGTCATTTCGATTCTTACGATCGTAAAACTAAATATTCACGTTGAAAGACGGAGGAGAACAGAACATGATCAGCTTCACACTACCTTGCTCTCTGTGCTCTTGGTCTCTAGGATGAGACTTTCCAGTTCCCTCGCCTAGATCAGAAAAAGGACAACAAACGTCTCTGTGACCAAAAAACAAGTCACGGTCAAACTTTGTTGACATAATAAACTCTCGTCGGTATCTAACGTTCCCAAAGGGCCTCGGCCACTCACATCAGACGGCCCCTTATCTGCGATGGAGACACAGCTGAGGATGAGGGCGTCGCAGTCGTTTTTGGTGGCAGTGCCTGATTCGCTGACGCACTTGAACAGCTGCCGCACGGCTCCATACTGCCGCTGCCTGACGAGCCTCTGACCGGCACGCATGTAGACGGCCTGCGCCTCCAGCTGGAAGTCCTGAGGGAGGAAGAAACAGGGAAATGTAAAACTCTGACAAGGAACACTCATATCCTGTTAAAAGTACATGAGTAAGTAAACAGTATTCAAGGTCACAGTCAGTCGCTTTTATTGTCTCACTTGGATGAAATAAATCCTGTTTGAAAAGCAGAACAAATACTGACTCCTGTAGGAACGTACCTGTATGACTCTGTAGGCAATGCCAAACCCCTCTTCTATGTTTTTTCCTCCGAGCATGACCTGCAATTAAAGGCATATTAACTGGATTTTACGCAAAACGTTTTCATGTTTCCAAAATATAGAAAAAAAACTAAATATAAATATTTTTGGATACTTTAAAGCCTTAAAATGTAGAAAGTAAAGTAAAACTGATCTTTCTCCGTCACACAAATCTTCTATCAACACTCATGAATTCATTTATCTCTAATTCAGGGTTTTATCCCAAGAATAAAGTCAGTCAGTATTTTAAAACCACCTTAATCTAATGGGGCATTTGATTGTGGAGTACTGGGATGATCCCGAGTGAAACCTCACCTTACAGGCGACCTCAACCTTCATCGGACTTCCTCCAAACAGTGTGGGTGGTGAACTGGATGCAGAGGACTTGGAGGAAGGTGGCGTCTTGGAGGAAGCAGCATTCTCACAGCGATGGAGGAACCGGGTCACTTCCAGCTGGAGCTCAATCGTGTTCATGTGCCTGAGAGACAGCAGAGGTCCACACATAAGAGTCTACTTGACAGGAAGTAAACATGTTAAATAATACTTTCCTTTCTCCGATAAATAGGCAATAGTACGGATCTATTTAAATCCTGTGACACTGGAATAAAGATATATGAAATAACCTGGACACGTCACTGGACGACATCATCTTCCTAAACGAGTTGACCTGAGATTTCCTCCTCCCGGCGCCCCGACCTTGCAGCTCCTGAAGATACGCCCTCAGGTGCTCTTTGGCTCGGACCAGCCAGCGCTGTGAAAGGTCAAAGGCAGACACGTCCTCAAACAAGCAGGAAACAGTCGCTAAAAACTTTGCCGACTTGCATAGCTGTGGAAAAAAGGGACATACCTGCTGTTCTCCCAGCTGAAGGTACGAACTGGCTCCATGTGTGAAGAATCGGATACAGGTCATGGCTGCACGTACATGATCCTGTCCAGGTACACAATATTTGAAGTATTACTAAAAAGGTACGATTTCATTATCTGTCAGGAATCAAACACTATCTGATGCTTTTACTATATCATTTAATATAAGGTGCACATCTTAACCATTAAGCCACTAAGACATTTAAGAGCCTGCCTGTCGGGGAGAAAAGAGTTTAATTTGAGGTTTAAAGATGTTGAATTGGCTGAGGGACAGAAATTTAGTTGCATCTTTCCAAATCTGTCTTTCTTTTTACTTTCAAAGGCTACTTAAAGTCTAAAGTGATAAAAAAAAAAAAAATGTGAAAAAACATGAAAAGACTCTTAACCATCATGAACTGTTGGAGCTGGTAGAGCGTATTGAAGTATCCTCGCCGCTGCAGGAACTGGCAGGAGGCGATGAGGTAGCGGCTGCACGTATCCAGGCCTGGGTCCAGTTTTTCCAGTATCCCCTGCAGGGTGCCAAGACGCCCCCGCTCCAGGCTGGGCTGCAACACACCGTCTAGAAACACCTCCTCTGGGCACTCCTGAGCCATGACGAAGCAGGAAAACACACGTCAGCTTCTTCTCGTGGGGAAATTAGTCACGTAACTGCATTTTGGATCCATTCAAAACAAACTGGGGCAAATAAACAGACTGGCAGTAAAAGTATTTAAACAAACACCGTCGACATGTGATTATGACTCATGACCTCGCCATCAGAAACTCGCCGAACGCTACACCCTAGATATTTCTGTAAGCATTCTCTCATAATGAATGCTCCCATTTTTAGCTCTGGTAAACCAATCATTGCTGACTGAAGTAATACGCATTGCTACCAGTGCAACAACACAGGAATGTTGCCACGGATGCCAGATATAAATCTCGGGTATATTAATATATATATAGAGAGATTGACCTGATGTTAATAGTATTAATCAAACTCTAGCTTTAATACACCTCGTAAAGTACGGGAAATCTGAGCTCGAAGCAACAACGGGGAGTCAAATCAAATCTGAAATTTGATCAGAGGGTTCTATGATGAATTCCAGCCGGCCATACCCAGAGAGCCATGTGTTACCTTGTTGAGCAGGTACGTCAGGGCCTCGGTCATGGAGTCATGTCGCACCCAGAAGCTGATGAGTGCCAGGTGAGTGCCATATGTGTTCAGGTAGTACAGACACTCCTGGTTGAGGTCCCCGCTCTGCGTTGGTCCCTCTGGCCGCTCGACAGGACACGCATCGCTCAGCGCGTCCTCCAGCTCCCGCAGCGATGCCAAGATGTCCTCGCCAGACGACTGACGCAGAGACAAACAGAAGACGAGAAAAGATTGTGAAATTGTGCTCTGATGGATATGTTGTTGAACGTCACACGTCATGAAGAACACTGTAGTGCTGCTTTTATTCAAAGTTCCTAATGGGGTCAGGCACATTTGTTTGTGTCACTGACCACAAACAAATGCAGAGCCAAACAAACTGAGCAAAGCTCCGACATGAATACAGGTCAACACACACCACAGATAATTTAATATCTTCTCCACACCAAGGGGAAGATATTAAATGATAGAATCTGTGCCCTGGCACCGGACGATACGTGTGAGATTCCTACGGTTTCATGTACCGGGGGGGGGGGGGGGGGGGGGGAGGAGGAGGAGGTGGTGTAGCTCTTCACATTCTGTGTGACTGGTCCAGACTGTGACTCAACCCGACCACTAAGTGTCATCATAAAAGTACAGAGCTAGAAAAATAGAATAAACAGTCACCGATATTTTGTGTTTATATATTTTAGATTTGATTTTTTTTGTCATTTATTTTGCCCTAATGTTTTTTTCACTTTTGTCAAAACCTTATACTATTCATATATAAAAGTTCCAATTGTTGTGCTGTACTTGTAGACAGTCATTGTGGCTGACCATGGCTCATCGACCTCAGCCTTACACAGTGGCATTTAGGTAACAACACCACAGTGACGGCATCATCCTACCGTGGCCACAGTGGGTCGCACGATGGTCTCCAGGTGCTGGACGATCTCCTGCAGCAGTAAAGGACCCAGGCTCAGCTGGTTTCTGTCCACTGGAGCTTTCAGGCAGCGGGAAAACTTCTCCCTGGCCCCTGAGAGGTTCCCTGCCTTCAGAGAGGCCATCCCCCACGCCTGCCACACGCCACCAGGGTCCAGGCCGCTCTTGGTAGACACCTAGCAGCCAAACACCCAGGAGAATCAAAAGCAGCCGTGAAGTTGAGTTTTCTGAGATATAATATTTATCTAATTTAGGTTCGGTGGATTAATAAACTGTCTGACAAGAGCTCTTCTGCAGTTGGACAGTAGTTACTGTTTATTAGAGCAGAATTCTGTGCAGGGTCCCGGACAAATACATGTGATACAATGAATAATATGAATAAAGCACCACGAGCCTCACCTCCACCGCGAGCTGGTAGTGCTCGGCCTCCAGCAGCTGATTACGAAGACGCGTGAGCGCAGACGTCTCCAGAATGTCGTCCAGAGAAGGAATGTATTTGTAATTTGCCGCCACGAGAATCTTCAGCACGTCAACTTTACTGATGTAACTGTGGAAACAACAGTGAGTGAGAGAAACAGAAGTGACAGTGACACACAGGACCCTGCAAGTTCAGATTGGAGGTGATTTCAACTTCTACTTCCTGTGGCAGGCAACTCATCTGAACTTCCTAAATGTGCTAATCTCATCGCCCAGAGTCACATGATTAGATAAGAGACAACATCCTCAGGTGCAATAATCTTTTTCTTTTTTTTTTTAGAACAACCAAAAGAGGAAACATTCTCCCAATTCAAACTCAGTGAACCATCCAACTCAGTTGAAAGCTGCTGTTTTCAGAATAAAAGTTGTGTAGCATTGCTTTAAGAACTTCATAAGGTGATAATATTTCAGTGAGTATGTCCGTCAGTGGGATTTATTGTTATTCTGCCTGCTCGTGGCTAAAAACCTCCTCACACCAGCGTTACAGCAGCTGCACCTGGTCCCCCCCCCACAAGACTGCAAAGTTCTGTGGTCCCTCTCTCTCCTGCTGGTGTATATGCTGTGTTTCACCTCACACTACATCTCACCTGTCACACAAGGCCAGATCCTGGTTGCGGCCGACCTTGACGAACATCAGCTTGGCGCTGAAGAGCAGCTGCCGCATGATGTCGGTGAGGAGGCAGGCGTCCACCTCCGGGTTGGTCAGCTTGCCGGACAGAGAGCGGCAGTGGACGATGAGCTGGTGTCCACACGCTGTTTGGTCACTGTGCAGAGACAATATGGCCACGCAGAGGTATGCACTGGGAGCCTAGACGGTTGTGGCAAAAGAACATCGTTAATCTTCACGTTTCCTCCGGGCAAATTCCACAAGAGGCCGAATGGCTTTTAACGATGCTGGGAATATGCAGATAAACAACCTTAATGCTTGTTGCACCAAACTCAGTTTTAGATCATTCCGCTTTGCTTCTGTTGCTCTCAATGCAAACAAGTAGAAATTACCAATGTGTAAATGTAACCTGCACAGAGCTCAGTCCTTTTCACCCTGTGTGGTGCTAAAGGTTCGGATCCAGACCTGTTCGTAGTAGAACTCGCTCCGCAGCAGCTGGTTCTCTGCAGAGTTGGTGCTGAGTTGGATCTGTTGCTGGGTCACTTCAGGCAGATGCATCATCCCGTCTAAGGCTTCCTCTGTCACCACGAGGCTACCAGCCACTGCACAGCCAACACAAGAGGAGGTCAATGTTTTCATATATAATATACACTTTATAAAAGATAAATTCTGCATCCTGTTATATGGAAAATACTGTTTTCTTTCTCTAGTACAGCAAAGAGGAAGTTGAAGTTGTTCTCGTACCTTCAGCTTGTTCCAGCTCATCGTCAGAACTGCAATTGGAAAAAAAAATTCAAATCACAAGAACATTTCTGTTTAAAACATGAAACCAGATCCGTAATCGCAGCGTTACGGTACAAAGTTCACAATTTTGTGGTGAAATCCCATGATTCTCTATAATAAGGAACAACTGCTCATGTGTTTGAACGTGGTGTAAACTTGTTTATTCCAGTCCATTTCATGAGCAGCATCTCGCTGTCAAATGCTCTGAAGGTAAAAGATATGTTTTAAATTAAACTATATTCTATATGCAAAGTATTTATGAAGCTTTCTAGATCACAGAAAAACGGAATCTTATTCCCTTAAAATTCTTTCTAACTACAGGAAAACAGTTGTCAGAGTTCTGTGATTAGCTGAACAGTGTAAAGTGATTCTACAGGATCTTACTCTGGGTGAAAGTAGGTGTAACACTGGTCACAGACTCTGACTTCTTCTCTTGGACTTCCCTCTACCAGCATCTTACGCTCAGAACACGCGTGACAAACAGTCGGCCACATCTCCGACAGTGATGCCGTCTGTTGAACTAAAGAGTGGGGGAGAAACATTTAAAGACAACAATTAGTAACAGAGAAACTTTGCTTTTATTTTCCGCACATTCATCTCTTAATTTGAATTTAGCAGTTCAATAAGAACTGTGTACGCAGCCTCCTCCTCCTTTTAAAAAAAGACAAAAATGTAAAGATGTATTTTATAGAGTTGAACAAAAAGTTAAATAAACCTTTCATTCATTTTGCACACTGGCCTGAATAGGAAACAAATGGAAAAGATGGTTTATGGAAAAGGTTGTGTAATCAAATATGTTTTTTATAACTACACAGGCATTATTTTCAAGACCGACCAAAACTACAAGTAGCAAGTATGTCTTTGTAATTTATGAGAACGCCAGTGAGTCTCGCAGCGTTTGACCCACTCACCATGGTGAACCTCTCTCGGTGGCAGACCATGCACACATGCTGTTGGGTGTCAGGGACCCAGTCTTTACGGCCGGGGGGCTGATCCGGAGGCTGGAACTTGGCAAGCGAGCGACGTTTCCTCCCTGCTGAGCTTCGATCCCTCTCCCTGTCCAAGCTGTTCGAGGAGGAGGTGTGTGTAGGAGTGCTGCCTGTGATGAAATATTAAGAACGCACTGTTTAAACTAGGAACCTAAATCAGCACAAGTGCAACTAACATTGATTTTACAGCAGATACATAAGAACCAGAAGAGAACATTATCTGAATTGTGTCCTTGTGTCCTTGAGGGAAGAGCATATCAACTCCAGCAGAGCTACTGTGGCTGACAGCACACAGCGACAGTCCCTCGATAGGATCACATCATTATCTTATCGCTGTTAAACATGTGCAAATGTCTCACTTGTGGAGGGCGTTGGAGACTCGATTTGACTGGATGATAGGGAGCAGCTGTCCTGAGCAGGACACTGCATCAGCGAGTCCTGGAGGCTGATCACAGAATCTGGAAAAATACATATATATCATTATAGCCATGTACATATATGTGAAACAGAAAAGCCAGCAATGTGAGAATAGTTACCGAACTGAGCTTGAGAGTCCCATTCAGCATGTTTGTGTCAATATTTTCTACAAGATTAACTTTTTAGTTACAAAAGTAAGCTTCAAAAACTGGCTTTACTACAATAACAGTTTCTGTAATATTTAAATAAACAGTATTGCGCTGTATCTGCACACGTCATTGCCACCGTGTGCTGTGCTCTGACCGGATCTGCTCCGCTCTCTGGGGGCGCAGGAGAAGTCGAGGGCCTTGGAGGCGTAGTCCGCCAGGAGATGATCGATGTCTTCGGCACCAAAGCCGGCCTCCTGACCCACCACGAGGCTCCGCAGGGTTCTCACTGCCATGTCGGCCCAGTCCACCTTCAGGTTCATCAGAAGCTGCTCCAACATCAGCAGAGGCTCGGACAGCAGGGGGAAATAGTCGTGCCTGGCTGCTGGGGGCAGAGTCAGTAGCACCTGGAGAGGAAACACAGTCACTGACATTAACACAACATTACGATATGAAGCAATTCAGCTGCTGTCAAAGGAAAAAGCTCTTACGGTATAAAACATAATTTTCGTTAAAGCAGTCAAGTTTGACTGTGCACACATCATTTGGTTATAATAACATATTTACAGTTTCCAGCTCATAAACTTTTGAAACAAAAAGTATTTGTACCTCAAGTTTAGTTATATTTAACATGCTCATTAAAAAAATGGTGGAAAAACAATTTCAAAGCAGAAATTAAGAATTAATACTGAGTGTTATGTAATATATTATATAATGACTGGGGGCGATCTCTAATGAATGGAGTCAGACTTCCCAGAAGCATGAACGTTTGGCTGTGTAATCAAGTTTCAAGAAAAACCTTATTGAACCCTGACAGATGGTGATGCCAAGTGGAATTCCAGTTACTGAAAACACAACTAATGGGATGTATGAGCACAAACTACACTTCCTGTCCTGATCCTACAGGATAATTGTATCAGTGCACATCTTCACATTCACAAACCTTCGAGCCCAGATGAAGAGCGTGGATGTGTTGTCGTCGCGAGGGAGACACCTGCCTCTGAAAGTGCAGGGTGAGATAGTCAGCCAGGAAGTGACAGGCAGCCAGGCCGGGGCAGCGGTCCAGAGCGTGCTCACAAATCTCCAGGCCAACCACGAAATCAGAGAGGCCCTCGAGCAACTGAAGACACAAGGGATGCAGACAAAAAAGAAAGAGGGTGGGGGGGGGGGGGACCAAGCAGAAATTAGGAGAACCACAGAAAAAACTGCAGGATTACTCTAAAAAGATTTGTATGTGAATATACAGAATCTGTTGGTGAGGGCAAAAAGGCTAATATGTCATCAGACAGTAGCCAATGGGCTCAAAGATTGTGTTGTACTCGACAAGCTATATATTTGTACATGTATAAATGTATATTCATTCCATTACAGGATTTTCCTCTGCATTTGGTACGAGTTTCCTGAAACACATTTTACGACTGTGTACTTTTACCTGGAACGCTTCGTCGGTCTGTCCCTTCTCCAGCAGATGAAGCAGATGCTCGGTCTTCAGCTGCAGCCTCAGCTGCTCGGACACAGGGTACAGCTCCACCCACTGTGCACACAGAGAAAACTCCTGCAAAATAATATTGTTATTATATAAATAAATATGTATTTTGGAGATTATGGTACATGTTAAATTGTGGTAAGTTTATTAACTACACTGCTGCAGGTCTGTTGTACCTACTTTTGCCTTCAGCATCCGGGACAACATGGGCTCAGGGTTTGTCTTGGACTCATTCCTGAGCTCCTGCCACGTAGCCCAGGGCAACCGAAGCTGTAGATTCAACATCTGTGAGAAGAGAAGCAAGCACGGAAACTTGGCACAATGGAAAGTCAAATTATATAAGAGAGGCATGCAAGTTAAAACCACGCCAACATAGGGCTACATGCTTTATAGGGCGTTATGTAAGACATGAAACGAACAAACTGAAGTCAGATTAAAACTATCCTCAGGCGCAAAAAATAACTCAAGTTGACAGCGAACAAGTAAATCATGTACAAATATGTACCTCAAGCTTTACACAAGCTTTCTCATCTTTCAGTTGAAGCTGTAACATTTCTATTTCTTGTGCTGTGAGTGTATTTGCTGTATAGATCCTTTTCTGTCTCTGTCTCTCACAAGCACACGACAGACCTGCCCGTCGTTGTCAGATTGGCCGTTTATAGCACAGGGAAGAATGTGTTTCTGTGATTAACACTGTACCAAGCGATAGATGTCCAGTTCTTTCTTCTTCCGCTCCAAGTCGGTTCTCAGCGCGGCCGCAGTGTTCAGGTCACTGAGGCAGAAGTCGAGCAGCTCCAGGCAGGACGACAGCGGCCATCGCTCCAGAGCCTGCAGGGCAACACGGGCTCGCAGGTTCGCGTCCTGCACGCGGAACAGCTGACCTGTGCCTTCTACTCCATCTGAACACAATCAGACCAACAAACATGTTTCATATTTGAAACAACTGCGACATTCACATTATATTATACTATTTATTTTTGGATTTTCCTGTAATTGTGGTGCCATTCTGAAAAAGTGGTTCCGATCTCGAGATAATGATAAATTCAAGATCTAAAAGAAATTTATATGACAAACAAATATATCATCTATTAGTTATCTAATTGTTTGATTGTTTGTTTTTAAACACAAATGTAAAGCAGCCAATTCTAACATGTGAGAACCTGAAATGTTGAGAAGAAAAGGTTTCCTATTTTTTCCAATATAAATAATCTATGATGAAGATTAATCAATACTTGATAACTCTATTATATCACATCACCATATTATCATTTATTTACAGCATGCAAGTGCCAACATAAACGTCAATCTAAAATACATCTACCAGCATTCCTCACCTTCCAAAGCAGCATAGGCAGCAGCTGGTCTCTTAGCGCCCCCTCCTGGCTGCAGCCTTGCCCATACAGCTCCAGTAGGCTGAGAGCTCGGTCCAGGTCTTTGGAGGAAAGAGCTTTCTGGAAGGCCTCAGCTGCCACAGCCT
Source organism: Reinhardtius hippoglossoides (assembly GCA_006182925.3). Lineage (NCBI taxonomy): Eukaryota > Metazoa > Chordata > Actinopteri > Pleuronectiformes > Pleuronectidae > Reinhardtius > Reinhardtius hippoglossoides. Next base: position 3,311,818 of record CM031679.1, read on the forward strand.
GGGTAACTTCTTCCTGTGGCCCAGATAGCAGGAGAGTGACGAGAGGTTTCCCACAAATCACTGCCCCGAGTCCAGCGGAGCCTCCCTCTCCCTCAGTCAGCGAGGCGCCCAGCACCGGTTCAGCCAGGGAGTGAAGATAGGCCCAGAGAATAGGGAAATCTTTCAGGAGAGTATCCGCTTCACGAGAAATCTGCTCACCATCCAGGACAACCTCCTTACGTCCACTGCGGAAATATCCCGACCATCCGGAGGATTGTGCCCGAGCGTTTTCTCCTTTACATGCACTCAGACACGCCAGCGTGGCCAGTAAGGGGGAGCGAGACTTTAGGAAAGACAGGGCCGATGGTGTGAGGAGGAAAGAGTTTGAGGAAGAAGAGGAGGAAGAGGAGGAGGATGACTGAGAGGGAGGCGAGGTGGAGAGGTTGGTTGGTGTGTTGTCTTCCACTGAGGCCTCAGAGTCAGAGCTTGCATCTGACTGAGTGCCTGAGGGAGTTCTGTGATTCCCAGAGTTGTCTTGTGCTCCTGAGCGTGCTGCTGGAGAAGGGCAGACAAGCTGCCAACGCTGAACACTCCATCTTCTTTTCTGGTTGGATCAGAGTCTGTTTCAGCAGCTGGACAAGAGAACCACAAGGGCAAAGTCTCACAGCATCGCTGGACAATCACCTGCTGGACGCTCAGTCGCAGACCTTCCTGCTGCAGCAGGGACAGCACTCTGGAGAGAAACAGGAACAGGAAGTAGGTTCATTTAGTGTCAAACTAAGACAAATGTTAAACTGGAAGATGCAATTTCCCCCATTTTGTGGCAGCTCCTCTATCTGATTCTTGTTGGCAGAGTAAACGGTCATAGACTAACTAAGTCTATCACAAACGTATCATTACCTCTGTTCAGTTGGTTATGTTTTAACTGTCAAATTACACAAACTACTATTTTCTTAAGACTTGGAGGAAGGATGGGGAAAGGAACCATTACATTTTGGGATGGATCCGGCAAAAGAGGCAGATCCAGGAGTTTTTCCCCACTTTCTTTAACGCTGTGAGCAATTATCTGTGCGTACCTGTCAGGAGACACCTGTCTGTCAAACAGCAGGTGGGAGAGGAGCTGAAATGGGGCTTGAAGCAACACCAGCAGTGGATTCCCAAGCTTCACTTCACCACTTTGGTCTGAGACAAAAAGCAGGAGAGAAAAATCAGAACAAAACCAGGTAAAAGAATGTGAAAAAGGCTAAAACTTGATTTTACCTTCTGAAGCAAGGCTGCGCACCAGCACGGATGCTAACGTGTTGACGTAGTCAAGGAAACTGCGAACGTAATCGGGTCTGGCGAGGTCTCCATCCGGCTCGAAGGGGCAGAGCTGGTCCAGGGAGCGAAGCAGCTGTTTCATGTTGGTGCGGACCGGGTGAACGTCGAGCTCCGCCTGCTTCAGGCTGGCCTGCTCCACTAACAGAGCCAGAAGAGCACTGCCCGCGCTGCCCTCTGTCATGAGAGGAGGCATCAGACAACACCAGACGTTCAGACTTTCTCAAAGAATATTTAAAACAATAAAGGTTGTAAAACTCCTCTGATATTCTTAAGTTGATCTGACACGGTTGCTCTGCTGACCTGTATTATCTGTAGCGGTGCTCAGAATGTGCAGGGTGGTCTCCAAGCGTTGAGCCAGACTGAGTCGAGCAGAGATGCTCTCCTCGGTCAGGGTCGGGTTGCAACACAGGAGCACTTCCTGAATACAGCCGCCGAACGGGCTGGAAAACACTTGGTCCTCCAAAACAGCTTCTATGAACAAGAGCGGATGAACGAGTGGATCAGTAACAACAGAACTCCACTGTAGATAGAGTCGATGTTAAATATCTGGTCAGGAGATTCATTTTGCATCTACCTTCATTTATTCAATAATTTGACCATTAGAATAGACTTTATTCTAAATTGTTTCCCTAATGACATGGTTTACACTCACCTGTTTTGACGGAGCCCTTGTTGGTTGCAAAGTGACTGAGGATCTTGCTGATCTGTTGTAACACCATTGGAAATCCACAGATCCCCTGAGGATGAGGAACTTTGGGGTCAAATCTTACTCCTGGAGAGGAAAACAGGGATTAAAGACGAAAACCAAACCAATACCCGTGCAAAGCTGCTGCTGATAAAACACATTAAATTGTAGCTGGTCTTGTTCCAATCACCATGTTGGAATAACTCAGCTCTGTAGCAATCACCATGACCCTGAAATTCCGTCTTCATACCTCGAGTCTCCAGGCTGCTGTTGAGCCGGCGCTCTGCTGTGTCCAGCAGCTGCCGGGACGTCTTCCAAAGCTGACAGTGGCAGCACGCCAGGTCGAAGGCCGCCATGGCCGCTGGGCTCAGCTCCTCCAGCAGCGTGGTGAGGAGGCCAGACGAGTCTGAGGAGCAGCAGCTCAGCCAGTACTCTTCCTCCAGGGATGGCATCGGGTGAGCGAGGGAACTGAGGAGACGGTCTGCTATGTCCGAGATGGAGTAGAAAGCCACACCTGCAGGGAAAGACAGAAAAGCCCGGGGGTTCAACCATGATAACTCTTGCTCTCTTCTCATGTCTAAACCAGAACTTTCTACAACTCCTTTACATTTCATCTAGAGTATTCTTTAAAGAAAATAAGCAGAAAATACTATAAAAGACGAACAAGCAGGTCACACGGGTCCAAGCACACGAGAGCTGATTTGAGGCAACAAGACCAACACTGAACGTGGCCTCAACGGTTGGTTTAATTACATTTTACTTCTTAAATTCAAGGCAACATAGTTAGTTACTAGGTGAGATGAATGGCAGGGAAAAAGTCAAACAGAATATCGAACCTGCAGCAGCAGCACTTCCGATGGCCTGCAGCGTGGAGCGGCCGCTGCTGCCCAGCCGAGCCCTCCCTGTGCCGGACACAGCCGCCGTCCCCAGCCCCTCAGAGGAGGAGGACGAAGACATAGGCTGGTTATCCATCTTCTGCTCCACCCGCTCCAACTCCACCAGAACTTCTTTGTAGCGCTCCATGAACACCAACTCGCCACAGCAGGGAGACGCCCCCAGATCGAACACCAGAGACACCTGAAATGGAAAGAATCAGAAAATCGGATTAACACAAAAATAAACAGCAACGATAAGTAAACTCTTGAAGCACAAATCCTGTACATCTCCACAAGATAAAGCAAATAAACAATACTGATGTTTAACGTAGTATATTATATTATATGTGTTTAGTCAATGTACCATGTTGAATAAAGGTTTATTATAAACATAATCAGTAGATACTGCAGTAGTAGTAATTATATGATTTGCCAGAGTAAGGATTACGTTATTAATGGAAGTGATATTATATTTGTGGAAACAAGGTTTGTTTAAGAACCACCACAACAAGGAGAGAGAAGTCCAGTTTGCCGAACAGACTGATGAGCTTCCATGAAGTTTCCTCGGCGGATGCAGGACATGAGCAGAGACTCTGGAGTGGACAACATGGCAGGGACCAGCCAGCTGTGGGGACCTCCGCAAGGACAGACCTCCACTTCTACACAAGCTGTCACGGTCCCTCCTCCACCGTCTGACAAAGGCCAAATGAACTCAGCATCAACCCACAAATATAATACACATGTTCATAAGAGTTACTCTGGAGCCGCCTGAAGGACAAAAGGCCCAGATCGGAGTCATGAGGATGGGGCATGGACATTTCTAACAGACAGTGCTTATGGCTCACCTGATGCACTGGTGCTAACTTCTCCATTGTGTTTCTCTATGGAGGTTTGTCTCTCTGCTACGCGCCTCCCTGGTCTGTTCCTTCTCCTCAGACTGGAGCTCCTACTGCGTCCCAGAGAAGTCGCAGTATAGCCAACCGTCGACATGGGGAGGCGGCCCTCTGAGCCTGCAAGTGAATTCACCAACAAGTTGCAAAGAGATCCAGACAACGCAGAAGAAGTGTGAATCAAAACACTTGAAGAAATATCCTCATTCTGTGCATCTCACCATTTTCGCTGCCCTGGTTGCTGGTGATGATCTGCAGCCTCCACTGAGCCTCTGCAGTGCGTTTGGACAACCGCTGCAGACGAGCCCCGAATGTCTCCGGCGTCACCGAGCAGCCGAGGCTCTCCGCCGCCTCAGCCTCTCGAGGCAGGGCCCTTCCCCCCTCCTGCCCCTCCTGCTGACCCACCACGCACATGCCCTCCAGCCCTTCCTTCAGCAGCTTCAGGAAACCCTCCATGGCTGCAACATCCACCACGAAACCCCTGCAGCCCTGGACGAAGTGTCCCAGGTCCAGGTGACTAGGGTGGGATGATGTTGGGGAACTTGAACGCAGCTTCTGGCTCCTGCAGTGATCGGTCTCATCTGTCTGTGCTTTGGCTCCTAATCTACATTAGTGTTTCTTGTGTCTGATGAACAGTCCTGAGTGGCATTCAAACTGGTGTCTTTTGGAATCTGCTGCGTGAAGTCAGCGGTGGACAGGAAGAGGAGGGAGAAGATGTTCTCCAGGAGCTCCAGGCGGAACATGGCTGGAACGGCCTCCAGGTAGAGCTGACACTCTGACAGGTAGTGCTGGAACTGCAGATGGAAACCTGGAAAATATCACATGTGATTAATGTCGTGTCTCCTGACATGTCTCAACCATTTAGGCTGTTAATGAATGTAAGTGTAAGTTTACATTTTTTCTTCGTGTTTGCTTGGCATCATATTTCATTTGCATATTTTCTTGTTGAACTATTTCTGGCTTTCGTTTTTAGCAACAAATAATGTTTTTAATCGTATCTGCACAGCAAATGACCTATATCTGGTCCTTTCTGATTATATACAATGACATAAATGAGCCAAAATAAACTGCTTAGGTATTAAAAAGCATGTGACACCAAAATAAAACACTACAGACGGGAAAGACATACCCTCTGAGGAAGTTGAGGTTTGGTCTGTTTCTGCTTCAGTAGGCAGATGCTGCTGCTGATGATGCATGGACTCACACTCGGAGCAGTTTGAGTATTTATGTGCATTTACACAAAGAGCATAGATGGTGTACTTCATGACACAGAAGCCCTGAAACAGAACTATGTTCCTCTGTGCACCAGGGCTCAGGGTCCTGATGGCCTCAGAGTCGTCTGTGAGAAATAAGACAAACAGAAAGAACGACAGGCAGGTAACGTCACCATGAAACATCAAATACATGATGGTTCAGGGAAATATTTCAGACTCAACAACAAGTGGGTGATGTAAACCTGGTCCTGGTGGATTTGGCAGCTGCTGCAGCAGATCCAGTATCCTGCGCTCCTCAAACTGAGGCAGAGGAGTCAGAGTATGCAGAATATAGAGAGCTGAGTGATTGTCCAGGGTGTGAAGCTGTGTCAGCAAGGCCTCCGTGGAAATACCTCTGAATAGAAACAAACAAGACACACAGGAGCATCAGAATAGAGACTAAGATGGACTTCAATGTCAGTTCAATGTCACAAATGAACAAGCAGATTCTTACGGGTTGTTGTTTTTACACCATTCGAGTATTCCGAGCTGAGAGGACAGAAGGTTGGCAAACTCCTGCAGAACAGAGTCACTGGCTGGTGCCTAAAGTGGGAAGAAACAGTATCAGCACAATACTACATATTTATATTGAAAATATTCATCAGAGTTTCTTCTAAATTACACTTTGATCCTGTACCTTGGTGGGAGGTTAAATAAAATTATGATTCAAACCAGATTTGTTTTTCTCTGGTATTTGGTTTCAGAAACAGACAGTTACAAGGTATTTATTCATTTATTGTGTTTGTTTATAAATTTGTTTTTCCTCTGTTGGGTTGCTGGTGATAATTTGTATGTTCTGTGATTGGTATTTTTTATTTGATGTTGTGTAATTGTGTTTAATAATCTGTTCTTGGTGAGATGTGTTTAGTCTCTGCTGTAGAGGAGGAGGTGCACACACACACGTCTGGAGCGCTGAAGGGTTTCAGTACCGACCTGCTCGCGGTGAAGGACACTGAGCAGCTTTTGGGCCGAGCTCAGGCTGCGACACTGAGTCCAGCCGAGCAGCAACAGCAGACGAGACAATGGCTGAAACTCCAGCTGCACTAATTTTCTCAGCTGAGAAAACTCCTCGTGTTTAACCAGGTCAAGTGCAGTAACCTACAGGAAGGAACCAATCTCATTACATTATTGAATTTCATCACATGCAGCTGCTAAACAACTTTACTGGACCATTAGGTTACTGTACCAACAACAAAAACATGAGGAATTACAAAGCTACTGACTGAGAGGACGGCCTGCACTTCATTACTTCTTATTCAAACTCAGTGCAGGTCGTCGCTCCTCACTTACCAAGACCTGCTCCAGGAAGTGCTTCCCGCTGCTAAGGCACTCAAAATAGATGGTCTTCCAAATGGATGGACGATCCTTGTGGCAACATAAACTGAGAGCCAGCTTCTCTGCTTCAGGGAGCTCCACTGTGAGGGGGGATGCAAAAAAAAAACGATAGTGTAAGCACATCAAACTAAACAAAAAATGTCCATAAAACATTCTGTATAATAAAAAAATATATATATATTCAGGGAATCTGCAGGTTTCAATGAGTTAAAGACTTTTTAGGATCAATGCCAATATGACAGATACATCACAAACTATACATGCCACATTTCTCTTAAAGCACAACGGAAGTAGCTTTTAATGAATGATAAAATAACTAAGACCTACCTAAACGTATTTAAGACCTAGTACTTGTTTAACGTATTAATTACTTTAAAGGCCTTTAATTCAGATTATTACATTTTAGACTATTTTAGATCCTACGGTAACCCTGCTATTACAAGGGAATCCTTTGCAGTTGCAGAGTAATTTAAAATAAATACGTGAGTGAATTCAATAGGAATGGAAGTTTTCAAAAAGAAAAATACCATTGTTGCTTCTTTGAAAACCCAAATAAGACGTGGAAGTATAGGGGACATTTAAACGACATATATTATGAACAGTGTCATTCTTTTTTTACTTGATCTATCTGTGTCAATAGTTAAATATACCAGACAAAACAAAAAAAATCACCCATTTCTCACCACTGGTGTTACGTCACATTATGAAACAAATACTGTTTGAATGTGGTGTAAAAAAAGGACATAATAATCAAAAGTCTGTGACTAACCAAGCTGTCACATGTCATTACAATGAGTCAACACTCTCAGAAGCAGAAGTGGGATCAAAAGAGGAAAGCGGTGACACCAACAGTTTCCCTCCGACACTGTGAGTAATGATTAAGCCTCAATCTCAGACCATAAATATCTTATCAGTATCGTTCCTTTTAAAAATGAGCTCAGAGGAGGAACTGATTTCAGATTTCTCACAAATCCTACACGACTAAATCTGTGGCACGTAGCAAGAGAGCTATTAACATCACATCATGTCTAACATGTATCGAACCTCCACGACCCCTTTAACAACAGAATCATCTGACTATTTAAATTGCCTTTCTGATTTTCAGAGGTGAACCCACTCGGACTACCTTGTGTGTCGGGCGTGCTCCTCAGCAGATGATCCCTCTGCAGCCTCAGAGCAGTGGAGCAGTACAGAGAGACCAGAGCGTCGCACTGAGGCCGGAGCAGCGAGCTCAGGATCCTCTCCTCTTTCAGGGGTCCGTCTCTGGCTGCCCACAGCGCTTCACACAGAGCCTCAAACTGCCCAGCGCTCCGGCCAGAGCTCCACGGCATCACGGCCATCACTGCATATATCTCCTCCACCCACTCCTCCGCCTTCTTCTCTGGTTTTGCCAGTTTCTTCATCAGGTGTTGGATGAACGTGTGCTGCAGAGTGTGGTCCTCTGTGGGTAACTGGTCCTGCAGGAGATAACCAAAATAAAGTGAAGTGAAGCTGCAAGAGCATAAACAAGGAACAGCCAGTGTTTTAATAACCTATTAATCATTTCAGTAATTTGACAAGTAATTATATATTTTGTCCATATATATCAAATATAAATTCTACTTTGTCTGTTGTTATGTATTGAGCTTAGTCGTGGACGGGTCGACCAGTGAATCACAGTGTCAACATACATAGACAAACAACCAATCACACTCTGATTCCCTCTCCGTTTAGTCTTTGGACTGTAGGACGATGCCAGAGAACCAGGAGAAAACCCACGTAGACACGAATAGAACAAGCAAACTCACAGAAAAGCCCCAAACAAGCTGGGATCTGAACCAGGAGCCTACAGTCCCAACCACCTTTCCACCCCAACCACTTAATATGCTTTAAAAACTCTAGTTCCACCAGTTGTATTACAGTTTAGATTGTGATTTATGTGTTTTGTCTTGACTGACTTCTACGACCATCATCATTTATTTTATTTTGTAGTGTTGATACTCAGGGTTTGACTCTACCTGTAAGAACTGTGCTAAAGACTGAGCCAGTCTGGGCTTCTTCTTCTCCAACAAGGTTCGGAGGCAGGACTCGACAGCAGCTTGTGTTGATCCCGAACCCTCTGCAGCCTTTTGGTCCGGCTGGCTGGTCAGGTAGGCCTGATGCAACTCCTGCTGAAAGGAAATGTATCTCAGTATTCTGTCAACGAACAGGACAGTCACAACATGAAGTGAGGAAGAACAGATCCGGACAATCATTCTTGATCTGAGGAAATGAAGACAAGACAAATGACAAATGAAGACAAGAGCAAAAGTAACCTTGAGAACAGTCTCTGCTATGCCCTCTGAACCCAGTTCCTCCAGGAGCAGAAGAAACTCCAACTCTCTTCTGATGTCGGGAGAAACCTGAAGTGAAGAGCAAGAAAGTTTAAAGACAATTTGACCAGAAAGTGTTAACAAACAAAGACGGTGTCAAATTGAAGTTCTTCATATCTTTACCTTCTCTTCTGTCCATCTCTCCAAAACCTGAAGCCAAAACCAAGCCAGTCTGTGTGGACTGCCCACGGTCTCCCATCTACAGAGCAGAATAAATCAGTTCATGTTCTCGAATACAAGTCAAAAACCTGGTGTCTCGTGAAACTACAGATGTGCGACTCACTTCAACTTGTACGGGTGGCAGATGATAGCTTTGATAATGTCCTGCAGGCTTTCCGAGTGCGTTGACCGGACCAGCTGTGGCACACAGGCACTGGCCAGCTCCCACTCCCCGTGCTGCAGGCACCTCTTGAAATACTCAAACAGGTCCTGAAGCGAGGTCTCGGCCTCGCGGCTGAAAGGATACATGGCCACGTTGGTCACAACTGCAGGGACACGCTCGCCAACACGCACCAGCTGTTTTCACCTGAAACACAGAGATGAGGCGGTTTGACTTCATGTAGTTTAAACATCAGGAATCACGTGTTAGTTGAAACAAACAGAATATGAGGAAATATTTTTTAAATGAAATATATCGCTCATTACATCTCATTCTGGTGTTTTTTCTATATAAGGTTATTTTAAAGTGTGTCAACAAACAAACACATATTACATTTTATTTTATACATTTATAAACAACTGAGAACAAACAACAGCATTAATACAGGTTTATAAACAATTTAAAACAAACAACAGCAGAGATACATGTTCATAAACAACTGAGAACAAACAAAAGAAGTAATAAATGTTTATAAACAAACAAACGTTTATTTAAAACGTTACAAATCATCTTCACCGTTTCGTCTCCTCTCAGATTTGACAGCCACCCTGGTGTCAAGTTAGCATTAGCATTAGCTGCACCAGTGCTGACTTGTTGCAGCTGGCAACGTGAAGCTAATTAAGCTAGGTTCCGCAGCACACACACACACACACACACTCGAGGAACCCACGTGCTATCCACCACCGGGACTTACTCATGTCTTCGTGTCGAACCCCGATAGAAACCCGGTGGGGGGGCTGACGCGCACGTTTAGCCGCAGCTGTTCTGCGCTGGGCTGCTACATCAGCTGTTATGCTAGGCGGCTAGCTGCGCGTTAGCCGGGGTCATGTGACACCGTCAGCTGCTCCTCCGGGGGCAGCGCTGGTTGGTCAACGGTTGGCACGAGGTGGGCGTTCCCGGACACCAGGGAGCGTGTGGATGTTACCGCTGCCGTCAGAAGCGTAAACTACTTTTTAAAAAACAATCAGGTCACATTTAAATGAACTTCCTGGTTGAGCAGAACAAACCAAAGTGTTTCACCCGGACACTGGATCATGGGATTATTTACATGATGAATTCAAGGGGAAAGAAATAACTTGAAATATCAATATTGAGCAATGTTTCCAAAAAATAAATTAAAGAAGAGATTTTATTACTTTTTAACTCATACTTCACACATGTGATGCAGTGTATGGATGCAAACTTAAAGCCAGTGAAAAGCAGTGAAGTTAGTTTCAGGTTGATCAGGTTTTCACTTAGGGACCATCCATAACCTCCTGTTTGAAAAGGTATCAATATTAATGCTTCCATAATCATGTGATTCACTGAGTCCAAATCTTAATTTTAACATGTCGTTTGTTTTATATGAAGACTGCTATTTAAAAATACATATGTTTTTCTTTCACTGACTCCAAACACCTGACTTGTGTTCCTACCTTAGACAAACAGGACACACCCCTTTCTTTCCTGAATTATAGTCCTTGTTTATCCAGGATAATACAATTCAGCATTGTCAAGGAAGTTATTGAAAGAATATGATTTCTAAAACATATATTAAGATTCATATGATGGATAGATGGATAGATGTTCTATACTGATCCCAAACTGGGAAATATCAAATTTAAGAAGCACCAAAATCTACTAGAAAGAGGTATGTCCACTTTGTGCAGCTAATTTATAATAATAGTTATTAATTTAAATATATTATAAGGAGTAAAATTAAATAAAAATAAAAATAATGCATCCCATTTATCTAGAGTAATAATAATATCTGATAAATTATGAGAGTCACTCAAATCTAGTTAATG